>JAZHEH010002703.1:3000000-3582512 GCA_036589455.1 Ateles fusciceps | reverse complement strand
CAAACCTCTACTTTGGGAAATTGTTATCAACACTTTTGTAATCAAGAAGAACCTTCAAGAGAATAGCAGAGCAGCATAAATTTAAAGCAAATATTCAAGAAATGGAAACATTCTCATCCTTATGGAAAGAGGGTGAAGTTTTAATCCCAGAAAGAACACAGTTACACATTGAAATTTCTGTTTTATAATCTATCTTCTTAAGAGGCAAGTGTATTTTTTGAGAAAATTCTCTCTGGGAATGAAGCTAGTTTTTAAAAAGTCAAATATGACAAAGAAAACATTATATTTTCTCATGATATCTGTGATTTGCACAAACTCTGCATGATAACCTTGTTTTTCTTTCCTGATGTTCCTGGCTTTCATTACTTTTATGAAATGCTCTGCATATTTTAGAACTATCACAAAGTATATTCCAATTGTATGCTGAGGAAAATTATACTCCTTGAATGCTTTGTAAATCTAAGAATGCAAAAATAGAGATAGTATATTGGATCAATTTAGTAGACATTAGTACATAATGGTCATTTACTTATTAAACAAATATTTATTGCCATGGATGTAAATGTAAAGTTTCAGTAAAAGTGTGCCAGTGTATAAGTGTGTGCATGTCAGAATTGCATGTATTATTCATTATCAGACTAAGTTTCTTGATATATTAAGAAAATAGGTCAGCTATAAAATTTATACAGAATGTTTTTCAGCAGGTTCAATTGTCAAATAGTTCTTCAACAACTCACTGTATCCTTAAACTATTTATCAAAACCTAAGCTACCAAATTAAAATAAAATAAAATAAATGGAGGAAAGAGATTGTAGGATAAAGCTTCCAAAAGAGAGAATTTTTGTAAAAAAGAGATTTTGAAGCTTAACAATAATAACGATTGAACTGTTAATATATGGCAGCGACGTTATGGTGAGCTTTACCTATATTTCGCGTTTTCACACTTTTATAGAATGTTCCATTCAATCTCCTAAGAAGAATCTACCAGATAGGTAATAATATCTGCATTTTTTCGGATGAACCAGAAACAAAGCTTCAAAGGTTATGCATCTTGCCTAAGATCACATAGCAGCAACTGTCAAAGGCAGAATCCTCCCAAGTCTGAGCAACAGCAAAATGTGTGCTAAGTATTCAACATTTGTGCACTATTAGATGCCTCACTGATGTTATTAGTCAGGTTTTCCAAAGAAACAGACCTAATCACATACATATGTAATATATGAATATATAGATATGTGAGATTTATGTAAGGAAATTGCCTCACACAATTGTGAAGGCTGTGGAAAGTCCTAAGATATGCCCTCTGTAAGCCGGAGACCCAGGAGAACTGGTGGTGTAGTTCCGGTCTGAGGACCAAGGCCTGAGAATCAAGAAAAACTGAGGGGATAGTTCCAGCCTAAGAGCTGGAGAAGACCCAGTCTTCTAGCCAGTCAAGTTGTCACACAGTATTGATCATTACAGGTACAACCCTAGTCAACTAGTGGCCGATATGTACCTCTTTAAACCATGTGTAATTTCCAAATAAAAGATAATAACAAAGTAACAATTCTGCCTAACATGATGTAACTATTCCACATAACATACAAAATGCACTAACCTAGTTCCCTGAAGAGGAGGTAAAGTGGGGCCCTGTTAACTCTTCTCCTAGATATCTCATAACTTAAAGTCTATAATATGAAGTCAGTACATCTAAAATTACCTGGTAAGGGATTAAGAATATATGTGTGTGTGTACACACATATATATATTTGCAATATACACACACAGAGGTACTGATTAAAAAACTAAAGAGGAAATGCTTATGACAATTACAATATTCATTTTTGTAACTGGTGGTGATATTATTATAGTGGTATTTATACCTACCTACTTCCATTACTCATTCTGTGTCTCCTTTGCCTTCAGCAAACACCTTCATTTGATCGGGATTCTTTTCCTGAAGGGTCTGGGCAATTAGTAGTTCTGCTTGGAATAAGTTGTTATAGTTTTCTATTTGATTATAACCGCAGGGCATGATAATAGTAACAGACACCCCAGGGGATCTTCTGTACTTCAACCATGCTCTTACCTCCATTTTGAAACAATAATCCAATGTCTTCTTGGTGATTGTGATCAATAACACTAGCCAGCACAAAATCTCTTATTTCCTGTTATTATTTTGTTTTGTTTTCATTTTCCCCTGGCTTTGCTAAGGTACAAATTAAAAATAAATCGCGTGCATGTTTATTGTATACAGTATGATTTATTGATTGATGTGTACATTGTAAATTGATTAAAACAAGCTAACATATCTATCACTTCACATACTTTTTTGTAGTGAGAACATTTAAAATTTTCGAGTATAAATTATGCACTTTACGCATTAACGTTAAGATGAATTAAAGTCATGTAGTACAATAGGTCTTCATAACTTATTTCTCCTGTTTAACTGAAATATTGCGTTCTTTGCCAGGTATTGTTCCCTGCCTTCTATACCCTGGCAAACACCCTTCTATCGTCTACTGTGAGTTTGCCTTTTTAGATTTGACATGCGAATGAGACTTGTGATATTTGCATTCCTGTGCCTAGCTTAAGTTGCTTAGCACGTTCTTGAGATTCACATAGGTTGTTTCAAATACAGGATTATTTTCTCTTTTTTAAGCTAAATGGTATTCCATTACATGTGTATATATATATAATATGTGTGTATATATATATAAACTATATATGTTGTAAGTTATGTATATCCATTATATGTATTTGTGTGTATATATCTGCAAATCTCAGAGATATTGTAGATCTGGTTCCAGATCACAAACTAATGTGAACTTTGGGTTTCCCAGTGCATATGAAAGTTATATTCAGACAATACTGTAGTCCATAAAGAGCTCAGTAGCATTATACATTTTTTTACTTGGTTTATATTGCTTAATTTAAAAAGAGTTGTTGCCAAAAAATGCTAAGGATCACCTGTGCCTTCAGTGAGTTGGAATCTTTTAGCTAGTGGAGGGTCTTGCCTTGATGTTGATTGCTGCTGTTGATCGATGTGGTGGTTTCTGAAGGTTGGGGTGGCTGTGGCAACTTATTAAAATAAAACAATGAAATTTGAAATATTGACTCTTTCATCAAATATTTCTCTGTATCATGAGAGGATGTTTACTAGCATTTTACTCCCATAGGCCTTCTTTCAAAATTGAAATCTAGGCTCTCAAACCCTATGACTGCTTGACCAACTAATGTATGTATTATGTTGAATTTGATTTTCTAGCAGTTTTTTGAGAATGTTTGCATCAATGTTCATCAGGGATAATGGCCTGTAGTTTTCTTTGACATATCTTTGTCTTGTTTTGGTGATGAAGGTAATACTTGTCTCCTAGGACGAGTTTGGAGGTATTCCCTCCTGGTCTTTTTTTGGATTAGTTTGAGTAGAATTGATGTTAGATATTTAAATCTTAGGTATAATTCAGCAGTGAAGCCATCGTGTCCTGGGCTTTCTTTGCTGAAATACTATTTATAATAGCTTTAATCTCATTACTTGTTATTTGTCTATTAAAGTTTTAGATGTCTTCATGGTTAAATTTTGGTAGGTTGTATATGTCTAGACATTTATCCAGTTCTTTGAGATTTTACAATTCATTGGCATATCGCTGCTCCTGGGAGCCTCTAATCATCCTTGAACCTTCTGTGGTTACTACTTGTAATGTCTCCTCTTTCATCTCTGATTTTATTTATTTGGTTGTTTTCTGTTATTAGTCTGGCTAAAGGTTTGTCCAGTTTGGTTATCTGTTCCAAAAGCCAACTTTTTATTTCATGCAGTTTTTGTATTATGCTTTTCGTTTTACTTTTATTTATTTATGCTCTGTTGTTTATTTTTTCTCTCTTCTAACATTGAGTTATGTTTGCTCTTTTCTAGTTTTTAAGATTTGTCAGTAGGTTGTTTATCTAAAATCCTTCTTTTTTATATAGGCACTTATAGCTATAAATTCCCCTGTAGGTACTGCTTTCACTGTATCCTATATGTTTTGGTAGGCTGTGTTTCATTTTCATTTGTTTAAAAAAATTTTTAAATCTTTCTGAGTTTCTTCATCGATCCACTGTTCATTTAGGAGCGTATTATTTAATTTTCATGTGTTTGTATGGTTTGCAAAATTCCTCTTGTTTATTTCTAGTTTTATTCCATTGTGCTCAGAGAAGATACTTAATGTAATTTCAATTATTTAAAAATGTTTAAGATGTTTTTGTCCTAACACAGTCTATTCTTGAGAATGATCTATGCGCAGAGGAGTAGAATGTGTAATGTATAGCAGTTGGATGAAATGATCTGTAAATATCTATTAGATCTATTTGTTCTATAACACAAATAAAGTTCAGTATTTCTTTGTTGGTTTTCTGTGTGAATAATCTGTCCAATGTCAAAAATGGTGTGTTGAAGTCTCTAGGTATTACTGTATTGGGGTTTACCTCTATCTTTAGCTCTAATATTTGTTTAATATATCTGAGTGAATATATATTTAGAATTGTTACATCCTCCTGCTGAATCAATACCCTCATCATTATATAATGCTTTCCTTTGTCTCATTTTATAGTTCTTGTCTTGAAATTTATTTTGTGTAATGTAAATATAGCTACTTAAGTTCTTTTCTGTTTCCATTGGCATAGAATATCTTTTTCCATCCCTTTATTTTTAGTCTATGTTTGTCTTTATAACAAAAGTATTTTTCTTCTAGGCAAAAGATGTAATTTTGTCATCCATTCACCACTCTCTTTTGATTGAAGTCTTTAGCATATTTACATACAGTGTTGTTGTTAATAAGTAAGAACTTACTGTTGCCATTTTGTTATTTGTTTTCTGCTTGTTTTTATGTCTTCTTTCTTTTCTTCCTCTTATCTTTTAGTGAAGGTGGTTTTCTTTCCTTGGTGGTATGTTTAAATTTCTTGCTTTTAATTTTTAGTGTATCTGTTGTATGTTTTCAGATTTTGAGGTTACCATAAAGCTTACAAATAATAACTTATAACCCATTTTTTACACAGATGAACACAATACAACTATGTCAACTATTGGGCCAGAGCACAGTTTTTTTCTGCCCTGCAGTGGTTTTGAGAGGAATCCATTGTTCTGGTGACATTACCCATGAGATCACCAGATAAAAGGAAGTAATAGAGGAAATCATGGCAGATTTAATACTATGCAGCAAGACATTCTTTCTTGCTTTTTTACTCAACTAATTCTGAATCTTGGAAGAAGTGACGTTTCTAAACCCAGGACTGTTTTTGGAACACCTGTCCCTTCTCTAATAGTGGTAATAATAATAATTTCAATAGAACAACTATTATTTACTACTGTTTTCAGTGCTAATCTCTTCTGCATATCACTTTTCATTTAATCCTCACGGAATTCTGGGTTATATATGATCATCACTATTTTACTAATGAAGATCTTAAGGCTTATAAAAATTAAGCAACTAACCCAAGGCCCCATAGCAAGTAATTGGCAAAGTGAGAACTTAAATTTAAGTTTATTATCAATAAAGTCTGTGCTCTTGCCCACTGTGTTATGCTACAGTGGCTGCAACATGCACTGTGTTTTTGGAATATGACTGTTATTTATTTTCTCTAATAGCAATAAGACCAACCATACTGATTACAATAAGAACAGGCTTAGTGTAGAAATTTATATTGATTTATCTATTTGTTTATTTATTTTATGCTGCTGATTTTTCTCTTCTGTTTCATTTCACAAGAAAAATTCTGATTTGTGTTAAGAAACAAAAATAATTAACACTTTTATTCAGATAGCTTGTATGCATTCAACTAAAATAAAAATAATGTATTAGATTATAAAAGATAAATACCAAACTTGTAATGCATTATAAAATGACTTAAAAGTAATGAAATAGGTAACACATTCCAAAACTTAGTACAATGCTCAGAAGTATTTATTAATACAAACAAACAAGCCAACAAAAAATTGAATTTAACTACAGACCCATAATATGCTTTTCTCATTCATAAAGCATTTGAGATTGCTTGCAAAATATCTTAACAAAGAAGTTATTTTTATATTCTTGAAGATAAAATAGTGGAAACTGAATATTATAGAGTGCTACTACTAAGCAAAAAAATGTTAATGTCATAAAAAAGTAAAAATAGATATTGTACAATTTCCATCTGCTATCACTTATTTTACAAAAAGCTTTTTAGTATCTGTCCATATAACATTTGAAACCAAAAATAATCAACATGTTGACAAACCTTTGCTTATAATAATCTGTAGGAAAAAATCTTTTTTTCTTTATTTTTAACTATATGTTCAAAAATTTTTAAAATTTTATATGCAGGTATTTTTAAATTCATTTTTCCTGGATCTGTCCAGGACACAGAAAGGTAAAAGTTTAAACATTTTCTTGGTGGGTATTAACATTTATTCAACAACTTAGTTATTTTTTTTCCTGGTTCTAGAGTCTGTGTTCATACATATGTGTATATATATATAATTTCACTTTAGGTTCTGGGGTACATGTACAGAACATGCAGGATTGTTGCAGAGGTACATACATGGCAATGTGGTTTGCTGCCTCCATCCCCCCTTGTCACTATGTCTGGCATTTCTCCCCCCCATGTTATCCCTTCCTAACCTCCCAATTCCCCACTGTCCCTCTCCTGTCAACTGCCAAGCAGACCCCAGTGTGTGATGCTCCCCTCCCTGTGTTCATGTGTATTCATTGTTCAACACCCACCTATGAGTGAGAACATGCAGTGTTTGATTTTCTGTTCTTGTGTCAGTTTGCCGAGAATGACGGTTTCCAGATTCATCCATGTCCCCACAAAGGACACAACTCATCATTTTTTATGGCTGCTTAGTATTCCATGGTGTATTTTAAATACTCTTTTTCATTAAAAAGAAAGATATATAACTATTAGATTACTCACTAATTTTAAGATAAAGCAAATGCTATCAACTTACTTTGGATTAATGAAAGAGTTAAGTTCTGAAGCTTATCATTTCTTTCACCTAGTTTTTTCTATGTTCTCTTAGGTTTCATTGTAAGGCAAAACAAAAATTACCCTATTTATATATTGTAACCCAATTTAATTTCATTTTATTTTTATTTCCATTTTCATTTTATTTTTATTTACCATTTCCAATTTGGTAATTAACATTAAATGCAATGTAATTTAAGGTATTAGATATAAAATGTCAGAGTTTGATTATACATAGCACAGATTTTTTTATGTGTATATAGATTGTCATATAATTCTATGCATAAGAAAAGAAATTAGAATATTATGAACTATGAAATGTTTTATACTTGAGTTTGGACATTGTATGTTCAGCATTGTAGATATAAATTTCACTATGGCCCAGGTCCAAAATTTGACATAACTTTTTGATTCCTCTTAGAATTCTTATGTTGTGATGGGAGAATCAGGATTAAGTTAATTCATATAAAGTATTAGTTATTTTTAAAAATTTAGTCTTCAAAATAATTATTAACAGAGAAGAGAAATTGTAATTATTTCTTTAATTTTTAATAAAGATATATAAAGCTTGATGTTTTTAAAACTGTGCATGAAAATGTTTATCAGCATTTAGAAAATACTTATTAGTTGTATGCTGTGAAAGTACAGATTTAGACCACTTACATGGCCTCTTACTTGCAAATATTTGGGGAAGATTCTAAGTACAGAATGAGGTTTTATCAATTAGATGTGTTATTATTCCTCTGTAGCAGAAGTAGAAGTAGTTAGAAAAGTGACAATATAAATACATACAACTGAATTGCCAAAAGTAAATTATGTTATGGGAAAAGATATATATCTCCAATTCTGGAAAGCAATGGAGACAGCTTTGGTAAACTAGAAAGTTCGCAGATCATTGAACCCACAGAATAGAAAAATCTGTGGTATTGGAGGTGCATTTGAGTAGATTCTGGTATTGAATGACATAATGAAACATGTGAACGATGATGCTGCCAATCAGGTAAGACAGTGCCCAGTGGAACTGCAAGCAGAGACCCTCTGTGCTTAGAAGGTGGTATGGTTTGGCTCTGCTTCCCCACTGAAATCTCATCTTAAGTTGTAATAAACCCCACCTGTCAAGGGCAGGACCAGTTGGAAGCAATTGAATCAGAGGGGGAGTGGTTTTGCCTGTGCTGTTCTCGTGGTAATGAGTGAGTCTCGCAAGATCTGCTTTATAAGCGTCAGCACTTCCCCTGCTAGCACTCATTCTGTCTCTGGCCGCCGCTGTGGAGAGATGCCTTCCGCCATGATTGCAAGCTTCCTGAGGCCTTCCCCAGCCACGCAGAACTGTGAGTGAATCAAACCTTTTTCCTTTATAAATTATCTAGTCTCTGGTATTTCTTCATAGCAGCATGAAAACAGACTAATACAGAAGGAAATGAGAAAACCTTGTTGAAATAATGTAATTACCTGATGCGATATGGCAGGATAGTTAGAAATCATGTACCTGGGAGACGCAGTGCTACCCACTGAAAGAGGAAATATTTTCCAAGCTACGCAGTAGTGCAAAATGAGAGCAGAAATATCCAGTGGAAATGGAAACATAGCTTTGTAGGTGTTAGCAATGTTGAATCAACCTTTATTGAGTTATGCTGTGTAACTAGCAAGTTGTAGAATCTCAGTGGGTTTACAAGGGTAAACTTTATTTCTTGTACACATTACATATAGATTTTTTTTAAAGGAAAACTAATACGCATCACTATATAACATGAACTTTTAATTTATAATGCTTAAAATTTTTAATGCCTTTGTTTATGTGTTTAGTTATACATATTGCTTAAATAAATATAATGCACTTGTTGATTTTGTACTGTATAACTAAAGAACAAGGCCATTTAATTGCTTCTGGTTCCACTAATCTTTCTTGCTTTAAGCCACCATCTTCAATAGCTACAATTTTTTTAAAGTAGGTAGGATATTTATGTACTTTCAGAGCAATGTAAGTGCAGAAACCTCAAGAGGTGAATAATTTTTTTCTCATCTGTTTTCCAAATGTATTACATAAAATGTGAAAATTAAAAAAATCGAGAAGCTAATATATTGTACTCCTGTAAATGTATCATATTCTATAGATCTAAAACGTGTTCATATTTTGCACATTTGTTCTAGGTTGTGCATTTGCCAAATATTTATATTTTATTTGTTCAATAAGGAAAAAGTGATAAAATACTGTGCTTTTGCCTACCTATAATTTATGAATTTATTTTATGTATTTCATTTTTGTCATTTCTGGGAACATAAACACAATTATGGGAATTGTAGTGATATTAGGAATGAAATATTTTAACTATGCTATGTTTACTTAAATATATATTTTCTTTTTATCAATTTGTTCTATTTCCCTTCAGTGTGTATTTGTCAAATTCAGTCTTTCATTTTACTTACTTTATAAACGAAGATCCTCCAACCAGAAAGTGGCATTTAGGGACCTAAGTATGTATTTCTATAGGTATTATTTGGTCTATCATGGAAGAGATCATAATAAGGAGCATCTCTACCATAAAGCACCTCTCTTATAAGTGTAATGCATATTTATTACAGTTTTATCATAAAGCACCTATGTCATAACTGAATACATTTATCTATTGTTTTATGCTAATCCTTCCATTTTTCATGATGTTTTTATTTTTTATATGGTTATATTTGTTGATTGGCTCTATCACATTATTCTCTGAGAATGCTATGTCAGATAACTTTATAGAAGATCTAAAGGGTATTTAGTATTTTCTTTAATATTTCCAACAATTAGGTTGGCTGTAACAATTGATTAATAAGTTTATAATCCAATCAATTTACAATTGCATGACAGCTCTTTGTCTCATTTAGATAGTTTGTTATCAAAAATTTGCTTTAAGGCATGAATCATGTACATACTTAGGGCATGAGTAAAACCTTGATTTTTTTTTTTTTTTTTTTTTTGGAAATGCCATGTATATTGTGTAAGGTCCTCAGTGTGAAAAATATTCATCTTAGTTTGCATGTGTCTCACTTCTTTTTATTTCTCAGAGATTAAATGAGTTTTGGTGTGGTATTTCTCAAGCTAAGAAAGTCATTAAAATAAACACAAATCTATGTTTACACTTTCCATAACAAAACTTACATTTCGAGCAGAAATTAATACATTTGTGTCATTTCATTTGTTTCCATGAAAATTTATTTGAAGGAGCAATTTTATCGCTTTAGGAATTCACACATTTAATTGTCACATAAATGAATAATATATCTCTTATTTAATGTTTGATAACATTTCTCTGTAGCCAAAAGGAACACTGACATGTGAATGCTTCTATAAAGATTTTTTAATATGAATTAATTTAATTCAAAAAGAATTCCTGAAAGCAAACTCTATTTGACTAAACAAACCTCTACTTTGGGAAATTGTTATCAACACTCTTATAATCAAGAAGAACCTTCAAGAGAATAGCAGAGCAGCATAAATTCAAAGCAAATATTTAAGAAATGGAAACATTCTCATCCTTATGGAAAGAGGGTGAAGTTTTAATCCCAGAAAGAACACAGTTACACATTGAAATTTCTGTTTTATAATCTATCTTCTTAAGAGGCAAGTGTATTTTTTGAGAAAATTCTCTCTGGGAATGAAGCTTAGTTTTTAAAAAGTCAAATATGACAAAGAAAACATTATATTTTCTCATGATATCTGTGATTTACACAAACTCTGCATGGTGGCCTTATTTTTCTTTTCCTGATGTTCCTGGCTTTCATTACTTTTATGAAATGCTCTGCATATTTTAGAACTATCACAAAGTATATTCCAATTGTATGCTGAGGAAAATTATACTCCTTGAATGCTTTGTAAATCTCAAGAATGCAAAAATAGAGATAGTATATTGGATCAATGTAGTAGACATTAGTACATAATGGTCATTTACTTATTAAACAAATATTTATTACCATGGATGTAAATGTAAAGTTTCAGTAAAAGTGTGCCAGTGTATACATGTGTGCATGTCAGAATTGCATGTATTATTCATTATCAGACTAAGTTTCTTGATATATTAAGAAAATAGGTCAGCTATATAATTTATACAGAATGTTTTTCAGCAGGTTCAATTGTCAAATAGTTCTTCAGCAACTCACTGTATCCTTAAACTATTTATCAAAAACCTAAGCTACCAAATTAAAATAAAATAAAATAAATGGAGGAAAGAGATTGTAGGGTAAAGCTTCCAAAAGAGAATTTTAGTAAAAAAGGAGATTTTGAAGCTTAACAATAATAGCGATTGAACTGTTAATATATGGCAGCGACGTTATGGTGAGCTTTACCTATATTTCGCGTTTTCACACTTTATAGAATGTTCCATTCAATCTCCTCAAGAAGAATCTACCAGATAGGTAATAATATCTGCATTTTTCGGATGAACCAGAAACAAAGCTTCAAAGGTTATGCATCTTGCCTAAGATCACATAGCAGCAACTGTCAAAGGCAGAATCCTCCCAAGTCTGAGCAACAGCAAAATGTGTGCTTGTATTCAACATTTGTGCACTATTAGATGCCTCACTGATGTTATTAGTCAGGTTTTCCAAAGAAACAGACCTAATCACATACATATGTAATATATGAATATATAGATATGTGAGATTTATTGTAAGGAAATTGCCTCACACAATTGTGAAGGCTGTGGAAAGTCCTAAGATATGCCCTCTGTAAGCCGGAGACCCAGGAGAACTGGTGGTGTAGTTCCGGTCTGAGGACCAAGGCCTGAGAATCAGAAAATCTGAGGGGGATAGTTCCAGCCTAAGAGCTGGAGAAGACCCAGTCTTCTAGCCAGTCAAGTTGTCACACAGTATTAATCATTACAGGTACAACCCTAGTCAACTAGTGGCCGATAGGAACCTCTTTAAACCATACGTAATTTCCAAATAAAGATGATAACAAAGTAACAATTCTGCCTAACATGATGTAACTATTCCACATAACATACAAAATGTACTAACCTAGTTCCCTGAAGAGGAGGTAAAGTACTTTGGCCCTGTTAACTCTTCTCCTAGATATCTCATAACTTAAAGTCTATAATATGAAGTCAGTACATCTAAAGTTACCTGGTAAGGGACTAAGAATATGTGTGTGTGTGTACACACGTATGTATATATTTGCAATATACACGCACAGAGGTACTGATTAAACAACTAAAGAGGAAATGCTTATGACAATTACAATATTCATTTTCATAACTGGTGGTCATATTATTGTAGTGGTATTTTTACCTACCTACTTCTGTTACTCATTGTGTATCTCCTTCGCCTTCAGCAAACACCTTCATTTGATCGGGATTCTTTTCCTGAAGGGTCTGGGCAATTAGTAGTTCTGCTTGGAATAAGTTGTTATAGTTTTCTATTTGATTATAACCACAGGGCATGATAATAGTAACAGACACCCCAGGGGATCTTCTGTACTTCAAACATGCTCTTACCTCCATTTTGGAACAATAGTCCAATGTCTTCTTGGTGATTGTGATCAATAACACTAGCCAGCACAAAATCTCTTATCATTTCCTGTTATTTTGTTTTTGTTTTCATTTTCCCCCTGGCTTTACTAAGGTGTAATTGAAAAATAAATCGTGTACATGTTTATTGTATACAATATGATTTATTGATTGATGTGTACATTGTAAATTGATTAAAACAAGCTAACATATCTATCACTTCACATACTTTTTTGTGGTGAGAACATTTAAAATTTTCAAGTATAAATTATGCACTTTAAGATACGCATTAATGTTAAGATGAATTAAAGTCATGTAGTACAATAGGTCTTCGTAACTTATTTCTCCTGTTTAACTGAAATATTGCGTTCTTTGCCAGATATTGTTCCCTGCCTTCTATACCCTGGCAAACACCCTTCTGTCGTCTACTATGAGTTTGCCTTTTTTAGATTTGACATGCAAATGAGACTTGTGATATTTGCCTTCCTATGCCTAGGTTAAGTTGCTTAGCAAGTTTTTGAGATTCACATAGGTTGTTTTGAATAACAGGATTATTTTCTCTTTTTTAAGCTAAATGGTATTCCATTACATATGTGTGTGTGTGTGTGTGTGTGTGTATGTGTGTGTATAATATGTGTATATATATAAACTACATATGTTGTAAGATATATATATGCATACATATACACACACACACATATATATATAATATTGTAATCTATTTGTGGAGGGACACTTAGGGTAATTTTATATTTTGGCAATTGTAAATAAGGTTGCAATGAATATTGAAGTGGAGGCATGTCTTTCCATATACTGATGTTTTTTCTTTTGGCTATATACAGGGCAAATCTCAGAGATATTGTAGATCTGGTTCCAGATCACAAACTAATGTGAACTTTGGGTTTCCCAGTGCATATAAAAGTTATATTCAGACAATACTGTAGTCCATAAAGAGCTCAGTAGCATTATACATTTTTTTTACTTGGTTTATATTGCTTAATTTAAAAAGAGTTGTTGCCAAAAAATGCTAAGGATCACCTGTGCCTTCAGTGAGTTGGAATCTTTTAGCTAGTGGAGGGTCTTGCCTTGATGTTGATTGCCGCTGTTGATCAATGTGGTGGTTTCTGAAGGTTGGGGTGGCTGTGGCAACTTATTAAAATAAAACAATGAAATTTGAAATATTGACCCTTTCATCAAATATTTCTCTGTATCATGAGAGGATGTTTTCTAGCATTTTACTCACATAGGACTTCTTTCAAAATTGAAATCTAATCCTCGAAACCTGTGACTGCTTGACCAACTAATTTATGTGTTATGTTGAATTTGATTTTCTAGCACTTTTTAAAGAATGTTTGCATCAATGTTCATCAGGGATAATGGCCTGTAGTTTTCTTTGACATATCTTTGTCTTGTTTTGGTGAAGGTAACACTGCCCTCCTAGGATGAGTTTGGAGGTATTCCCTCCTGGTCTGTTTTTTTGGGTTTAGTTTGAGTAGAATTGATGTTAGATCTTTAAATCTTGGGTATAATTCAGCAGTGAAGCCATCGTGTCCTGGGCTTTCTTTGCTGAAATACTATTTGTAATAGCTTTAATCTCATTACTTGTTATTTGTCTATTAAAGTTTTAGATGTCTTCATGGTTAAATTTTGGTAGGTTGTATATGTCTAGACATTTATCGATTTCTTTGAGGTTTTACAATTTATTGGCATATTGCTGCTCCTGGGAGCCTCTAATCATCCTTGAACCTTCTGTGGTTACTACTTGTAATGTCTCCTTTTTCATCTCTGATTTTATTTATTTGGATCTTTTCTCTTATTTAGCCTGGCTAAAGGTTTGTCCATTTTGTTAATCTGTTCCAAAAGCCAACTTTTTATTTCATGCAGATTTTTGTATTGTGCTTTTCGTTTTACTTTTATTTATTTATGCTCTCTTGTTCATTTTTTTCTCCCTTCTGACGTTGAGTTTTGTTTGCTCTTTTCTAGTTTTTAAGATTTGTCAGTAGGTTGTTTATTTGAAATCCTTATTTTTTATATAGGCACTTATAGCTATAAATTCCCCTGTTGGTACTGCTTTAACTGTATCCTATATGTTTTGGTAGGCTGTGTTTCATTGTCATTTGTTAAAAAAATTTTTAAATCTTTTTCTGAGTTTCTTGATTGATCCACTGTTCATTTAGGAGCATATTATTTAATTTTCGTGTTTATCTGTTGTATGTTTTCATGTGTTTGTATGGTTTGCAAAATCCCTCTTATTTCTAGTTTTATTCCATTGTGCTCAGAGAAGATACTTAATGTAATTTCAATTATTTAAAAATGTTTAAGATGTTTTTGTCCTAACACACAGTCTATTCTTGAGAATGATCTATGCGCAGAGGAGAAGAATGTGTAATGTGTAGCAATTGGATGAAATGATCTGTAGATCCATTTGTTGTATAACACAAATAAAGATCAGTATTTCTTTGTTGGTTTTCTGTGTGAATAATCTGTCCAATGCCAAAAATGGTGTGTTGAAGTCTCTAGGTATTACTGTATTGGGGTTTACCTCTATCTTTAGCTCTAATATTTGTTTAATATATCTGAGTGAATATATATTTAGAATTGTTATATCCTCCTGCTGAATCAATACCCTCATCATTATATAATGCTTTTCTTTGTCTCGTTTTATAGTTCTTGTCTTGAAATTTATTTTGTGTAATGTAAATATAGCTACTTATGTTCTTCTCTGTTTCCATTGGCATAGAATATCTTTTTCCATCCTTTTATTTTCAGTCTATGTTTGTCTTTATAACAAAAGTATTTTTCTTCTAGGCAAAAGATTGCTGGGTAATTGGTATCTATTCACCACTCTCTATCTTTTGATTGAAGACTTTAGTGTATTTACATACAGTGTTGTTGTTAATAAGTAAGAACTTACTCTTGCCATTTTGTTATTTGTTTTCTGGTTGTTTTTATGGCTTCTTTCTTTTCTTCCTTCTTATCTTTCTTTTAGTGAAGATGGTTTTCTCTCCTTGGTGGTATGTTTAAATTTCTTGCTTTTAATTTTTTGTGTATCTGTTGTATGTTTTCAGATTTGAGGTTACCGTAAGGCTTACAAATAATAAATTATAACCCATTTTTTACACAGATGAACACAATACAATTATGTCAACTATTGGGCCAGAGCACAGTTTTTTTCTGCCCTGCAGTGGTTTTGAGAGGAATCCATTTTTCTGGTGACATTACCCATGAGATCACCAGATAAAAGGAAGTAATAGAGGAAATCATGGCAGATTTAATACTATGCAGCAAGACATTCTTTCTTGCTTTTTTACTCAACTAATTCTGAATCTTGGAAGAAGTGACGTTTCTAAACCCAGGACTGTTTTTGGAACACCTGTCACTTCTCTAATAGTGGTAATAATAATAATTTCAACAGAACAACTATTATTTACTACTGTTTTCAGTGCTAATCTCTTCTGCATATCACTTTTCATTTAATCCTCACGGAATGCTGGGTTATGTGTGATCATCACTATTTTACTAATGAAGATCTTAAGGCTTATAAAAATTAAGCAACTAACCCAAGGCCCCATAGCAAGTAATTGGCAAAGTGAGAATTTTAATTTAAGTTTATTATCAATAAAGTCTGTGCTCTTGCCCACTATGTTACGCTACAGCGGCTGCAACATTCACTGTGTTTTTGGAAGTATGACTGTTACTTATTTTCTTCTCTAATAGCAATTAAGACCAACGATACTGATTAAAATAAGAACAGGCTTAGTGTAGGAATTTATATTGATTTATCTATTTATTTATTTTATGCTGCTGATTTTTCTCTTCTGTTTCATTTCACAAGAAAAATTCTGATTTGTGTTAAGAAACAAAAAAATAACATTTTTATTCAGATAGCTTGTATGCATTCAACTAAAATAAAAACAATGTATTAGATTATAAAAGATAAATATGAAACTTGTAATGCATTATAAAATGACTTAAAAGTAATGAAATGTGAAGTAACACATTCCAAAACTTAGTATAATGCTCAGAAGTATTTATTAATACAAACAAACAAGCCAACAAAAAATTGAATTTAACTACAGACCCATAATATGCTTTTCTCATTCATAAAGCATTTGAGATTGCTTGCAAAATATCTTAACAAAGACGTTATTTTTATATTCTTGAAGATAAAATAATGGAAACTGAATATTATAGAATGCTATTACTAAGCAAAAAATGTTAATGTCATAAAAGAGTAAAAATAGATATTGTACAATTTCCATCTGCTATCACTTATTTTACAAAAAGCTTTTTAGTATCTGTCCATATAACATATTTGAAACCAAAAATAATCAACATGTTGACAAACCTTTGCTTATAATAATCTGTAGGAAAAAATCTTTTTTTCTTTATTTTTAACTATATGTTCAAAAATTTTTAAAATTTTACATGCAGGTATTTTTAAATTCATTTTTCCTGGATCTGTCCAGGACACAGAAAGGTAAAAGTTTAAACATTTTCTTGGTGGGTATTAACATTTATTCAACAACTTAGTTATTTTTTTTCCTGGTTCTAGAGTCTGTGTTCATATGTATATATATGTGTATATATATATAATTTCACTTTAGGTTCTGGGGTACATGTGCAGAACATGCAGGATTGTTGCAGAGGTACATACATGGCAATGTGGTTTGATGCCTCTGTCACCCCCCCCATCACTATATCTGGCATTTCTCCTCATGTTATCCCTTCCTAACCTCCCAATCCCCCCACTGACCCTCCCCTATTAACCCCAAGCAGACCCCAGTGTGTGATGCTCCCCCTCCCTGTGTTCATGTGTACTCGTTGTTCAACACCCACCTATGAGTGAAAACATGCAGTGTTTGATTTTCTGTTCTTGTGTCAGTTTGCCGAGAATGATGGTTTCCAGATTCATCCATGTCCCCACAAAAGACACAACTCATCATTTTTTAAGGCTGCATAGTATTCCATGGTGTTTTTAAAATACTCTTTTCATTAAAAAGAAAGCTATATAACTATTAGATTACTCACTAATTTTAAGATAAAGCAAATGCTATCAACTTACTTTGGATTAATGAAAGAGTTAAGTTCTGAAGCTTATCATTTCTTTCACTTAGTTTTTAATGTGCTCTCTTAGGTTTCATTGTAAGCCAAAACAAAAATTACCCTATTTATATATTGACTTTCATTTTACCCTATTTACTTTCATTTTATTTTTATTTCAGAATTCCATTTCCAATTTGGTAATTAACATTAAATGCAATGCAATTTAAGGTATTAGATATAAAATGTCAGAGTTTGATAATACATAGCACAGATTTTTTTATGTGCATACAGATTGTCATATAATTCTATGCATAAGAAAAGAAATTAGAATATTATGAACTCTGAAATATTTTATACTTGAGTTTGGACATTGTATGTTCAGCATTGTAGATATAAATTTCACTATGGCCCAGGTCCAAAATTTGACATAACTTTTTGATTCCTCTTAGAATTCTTATGTTGTGATGGGAGAATCAGGATTAAGTTAATTCATATAAAGTATTAGTTATTTTTAAAAATTTAGTCTTCAAAAGTAATTATTAACAGAGAAGAAAAACGGTAATTATTTCTTTAATGTTTAATAAACATGTATAAAGCTTGATGTTTTTAGAACTGCATGAAAATGTTTGTCAGCATTTAGAAAATACTTATTAGTGTATGCTGTGAAAGTCTACAGATTTAGACCACTTATATGGCCTCTTACTTGCAAATATTTGGGGAAGATTCTAAGTACAGAATGAGGTTTTATCATTTAGATGTGTTATTATTCCTCTGTAGCAGAAGTAGAAGTAGTTAGAAAAGTGGCAATATAAATAGGTACAACTGAATTGCCAAAAGTAAATTATATTATCATGGCAACAGATACATATCTCCAATTCTGGAAAGCAATGGAGACAGCTTTGGTAAACTAGAAAATTCGCAGATCATTGAACCCATAGAATAGAAAAATCTGTGGTATTGGAGGTGCATTTGAGTAGATTCTGGTATTGAATGACATAATGAAACATGTGAACGATGATGCTGCCAATCAGGTAAGACAGTGCCCAGTGGAACTGCAAGCAGAGACCCTCTGTGCTTAGAAGGTGGTATGGTTTGGCTCTGCTTCCCCACTGAAATCTCATCTTAAGTTGTAATAAACCCCACCTGTCAAGGGCAGAACCAGGTGGAAGCAATTGAATCAGAGGGGGAGTGGTTTTGCCTGTGCTGTTCTCGTGGTAATGAGTGAGTCTCGCAAGATCTGCTTTATAAGCGTCAGCACTTCCCCTGCTAGCACTCATTCTGTCTGTGGCCGCCGCTGTGGAGAGATGCCTTCCGCCATGATTGCAAGCTTCCTGAGGCCTTCCCCAGCCACGCAGAACTGTGAGTGAATCAAACCTTTTTCCTTTATAAATTATCTAGTCTCTGGTATTTCTTCATAGCAGCATGAAAACAGACTTAATACAGAAGGAAATGAGAAAACCTTGCTGAAATAATGTAATTACCTGATGCGATATGGCAGGATAGTTAGAAATCATGTACCTGGGAGACGCAGTGCTACCCACTGAAAGAGGAAATATTTTCCAAGCTATGTAGTAGTGCAAAATGAGAGCAGAAATATCCAGTGGAAATGGAAACATAGCTTTGTAGGTGTTAGCAATATTCAATCATCCGTTATTGAGTTATGCTGTGTAACTAGCAAGTTGTAGAATCTCAGTGGGTTTACAAGGGTAAACTTTATTTCTTGTACACATTACATATAGATTTTTTTTAAAGGAAAACTAATACGCATCACTATTTAACATGAACTTTTAATTTATAATGCTTAAAATTTTTAATGCCTTTGTTTATGTGTTTAGTTATACATATTGCTTAAATAAATATAATGCGCTTGTTGATTTTGTACTGTATAACTAAAGAACAAGGCCATTTAATTGCTTCTGGTTCCACTAATCTTTCTTGCTTTAAGCCACCATCTTCAATAGCTACAATTTTTTTAAAGTAGGTAGGATATTTATGTACTTTCAGAGCAATGTAAGTGCAGAAACCTCAAGAGGTGAATAATTTTTTTCTCATCTGTTTTCCAAATATATTACATAAAATGTGAAAATTAAAAAAATCGAGAAGCTAATATATTGTACTCCTGTAAATGTATCATATTCTATAGATCTAAAACGTGTTCATATTTTGCACATTTGTTCTAGGTTGTGCATTTGCCAAATATTTATATTTTATTTGTTCAATAAGGAAAAAGTGATAAAATACTGTGCTTTTGCCTACCTATAATTTATGAATTTATTTTATGTATTTCATTTTTGTCATTTCTGGGAACATAAACACAATTATGGGAATTGTAGTAATATTAGCAATAAAATATTTTAACTATGCTATGTTTACTTAAATATATATTTTCTTTTTATCAATTTGTTCTATTTCCCTTCAGTGTGTATTTGTCAAATTCAGTCTTTCATTTTACTTACTTTATAAACGAAGATCCTCCAACCAGAAAGTGGCATTTAGGGACCTAAGTATGTATTTCTATAGGTATTATTTGGTCTATCATGGAAGAGATCATAATAAGGAGCATCTCTACCATAAAGCACCTCTCTTATAAGTGTAATGCATATTTATTACAGTTTTATCATAAAGCACCTATGTCATAACTGAATACATTTAACTATTATGGTAATCCTTCCATTTTTCATGATGTTTTTATTTTTTATATGGTTATATTTGTTGATTGGCTCTATCACATTATTCTCTGAGAATGCTATGTCAGATAACTTTATAGAAGATCTAAAGGGTATTTAGTATTTTCTTTAATTAATATTTCCAACAATTAGGTTGGCTGTAACAATTGATTAATAAGTTTATAATCCAATCAATTTACAATTGTATGACAGCTCTTTGTCTCATTTAGATAGTTATCAAAAATTTGCTTTAAGGCATGAATCATGTACATAATTAGGGCATGAGTAAAACATTGATTTTTTTTTTCAGAAATGCCATATATATTGTGTAAGGTCCTCAGTGTGAAAAATATTCATCTTAGTTTGCATGTGTCTCACTTCTTTTTATTTCTCAGAGATTAAATGAGTTTTGGTGTGATATTTCTCAAGCTAAGAAAGTCATTAAAATAAATACAAATCTATCTTTACACTTTCCCTAACAAAACTTACATTTCAAGCAGAAATTAATACATTTGTGTCATTTCCTTTGTTTCCATGAAAATTTATTTGTAGGAGCAATTTTATCGTTTTAGCAATTCACACATTTAATTGTCGCATAAATGAATAATATATCTTTTATTTAATGTTTGATAACATTTCTCTGTAGCCAAAGGAACACTGACATGTAAATGCTTCTATAAAGATTTTTTAATATGAATTAATTTAATTCAAAAAGAATTCCTGAAAGCAAACTCTATTTGACTAATGTATCTGAGTGAATATGCATTTAGAATTGTTACATCGTCTTGCTGAATCAGTAGCCTCATCATTATATAATGCTTTCCTTTGTCTCATTTTATAGTTCTTGTCTTGAAATTTATTTTGTGTGATGTAACGTTCTTTTCTGTTTCCATTGGCATAGAATATCTTTTTCCATCCCTTTATTTTCAGTCTATATGTGTCTTTATAACAAAAGTATTTTTCTTCCAGGCAAAAGATTGCTGAGTAATTTTGTTATCCATTCACCACTCTCTATCTTTTGATTGAAGACTTTAGTGTATTTACATACAGTGTTGTTGTTAATAAGTAAGAACTTACTCTTGCTGTTTTGTTATTTGTTTTCTGGTTGTTTTTATGTCTTCTTTCTTTTCTTTCTTTCTTTTAGTGAAGGTGGTTTTCTCTCCTTTGTGGTATGTTTTAATTTCTTGCTTTTTACTTTTGATGTATCTGTTGTATGTTTTCAGATTTGAGGTTACCGTAAGGCTTACAAATAATAAATTATAACCCATTTTTACACGGATGAACACAATACAAACTGTATAAACAACTAAGCAAATAAGCACAAAAATACTGATAAAAATCTTCACACACTTGCTTTCATGCTTTGTACCTTTTTGTTGTTTCTATTTATTTCTTATTGTATTTTCTATGTCTTGAAAAGTAGTTACTGATTTTTGTCAGATGATTTTTGTTTTTGTTTATGATAGGAATAGTTTACACACTATATATAATTACAGTATTAGCCTGTGAAAAATAAATTGCTGTTTATAAGCCACTCAGTTTATGTATTTTCTTATAATAGCAGGGATAGACTAATACAAAGACCTTTTAAATTGGGGAAAAAATTGCTTTCTCAATACTGAACCAGAAATTACAAAATAAAACATTGCTTCTCTGTGTATTTCCCATTTGGTATAATTTTGCAATTCACCTTTTGACCTGTGAAAATATCAGTGAAATACCCACTAGAGTTTCTTGCACTGTCTAAACAGAGAAGGAAAACTCTCTTGTGAATACTGTGAAGTTAATTCTTCGTATATCTGCAAAACTCAGCAGCGTGATAAACCTGGCAATAAAAATCAGAAAATTTTGAAGTTCACACATGCTCTTTTATTTAATACATTATAGTTACTTATGGTATAAACTTGGATTTAATGCAGTCTGGAGAAGCTTCATCACCTCGTAAATGGTTGACAATTAGATATGCCCACACTATTCGCTCATATATCTGAATAAAATGTTGACAGTTTCTGCCAGCCACATCATTAAAGTCAATTGTAGTTCATCACTTATGGCCATACCTGACAGAATTATTACACCATCACTATTAATATATAGCAATTACTCGATATACATCTCTATGGAAGGTTATCAGTCAGTGAATTTTGATGTAATAAACACTTTATAGATCAACTTCAGCATCAAAATGAAGCTCTTTCAAGTAAAACAAATAAAAAAAATTAAATAATATCATATGTTCCCTTCTTTACGGAATCCTTTATTGACAAAGATAGAAAACTTGTGTTTACTGAAAATTCCACATATCGTCTATTAAAGCACTTTTGAAATTGGTGCTTCTAAAATTGCAAGATGACTCACCAAATTAAAACCATGAAGTTAACTTGCCCAGTTAAGTCTGAACCTTAAAAAAGGAACAGATTCTTCTTCAAGTCCTGTGCTACTTCTACTACATTATGCCAACTCTGAGAATACAGCCAGTTCTTGGCATTGGAGTTGCACTTATAGCAATGTCTACTTTGGATTAAATTTGCATCAGTGACAAGTGACAGCAGTGTTCCTAGGCAATCTGTGGTTGTGTGTGCAGAAGCAGGGAAGACAGAGTAAAAAGTTCTAGGACATGTGAAGGACAAACAGGAGCAATGGAGCAAAGCTGTTTCACATTAGGAAACAGCAGTAGACAGAATCCTTGAAGTCTGGAAATATAGTATCAGAAGGATCATTTTTGAGCAAAAATGTCATCAGTTTCTCTGTGAAATATAGAAGATATTCCTTGACTATAACTCTATTTATTAGAAAAAAAGCCTTATAGAAAGTAGAATAATTCAAAGTATTGATATTTTTATTCACATTGACAGGTCATCACTTCAAAATGATTGTAGACATTAAAATCACATCATTAAAATAGAGAATTATATATCTTATGACATCATAATATACACAATTAACTAAAATTAATATTTTGTATAGACCTAATTCTAACTACAAATCTACCACCTAGAGACAATTTTTGATGCTCTCAATCATGGGTGATCACAGGAAAGGTTTTGGTCCTGTTTATTTCCCAATATATTTCTAGAGCCACATGCTGACTTGATGTGGAATGCTGTCTTCCTTGAATTAGACTTTTAAATTTCATATAGAAAGAATCTGCTTTTATCCCTTAGATCTTCAAAATTTGTGTTTTTACAAATACTTTATCATTTGTGTTTCTATGATATTTTTTTGATCCGTTATTGCCTAGTAAATGCTGATACCTGTCTAAGATCCCTTCCTAAGTTTCTCTGTCATCCAGCTGTTTTCCTCCCACCTGTGCTCTTCTAACTTGACAAAATTCCTAATTTCCTTGTCCACTAGAACATCTTCTAGAATAAACCTAACCTGAAAATGTCCCCTCCCTCATTAGAGTCACAAGCTGTCAGATTGTATTTTATCTCAGTTTAGTATTTTCTTCCAAGAACATTTTATCCCAAGCACGTTTTTCTAAGGTCTACAAATGTCTCACATTCTACTTTCAAGTCACTTTCTTGGATTTTTTTTTTTATAGAAATAAGTGTTGTATAAACAATAAATTTATAAATTATTTCATCAGACAATTAAAGCTCTGTCACTGGGCCATGGTCTAAAATTCTGTCTTATTTTTATCTTCAGAAAATGTTTCCCATACCAGTAGACAAATCACTGCCATTCGGATTCCCCAACTGCTTAGTCAGTTTGGCTGTTCAGTCCAGTGGAGAACTGAATATGTCAAATTATATATAGAGTTTTCAGTATTTATTGTAAAAATCTGAATAAATAGCTAATTATATCTAAATTTAGAGAAACATTTATCTGTAGTTGGAACCGTTTATTTGTAGTTGGATTCTGAAATTTTATTAGAATTTGTAATCTGTATGTTATGGAAAGAAGGCAAGTTTTGGGTACCATTCTAATGTATACCTAGGTTTCAAAATCAACTTGAGTCAGATGTTATCACAGGCATCTAAACAAACACTTGTTGAATTCTTCCTATTGTATAACACTTGAATAAATGTATATGAGGAAATTCAAAAATTTTGAAATACCTGAATTTTTTATGAATTTGAGTTCTAAAACTGTAAATATAATCTCTTTAGTATTATGCACTGAGAAAATTTGAGTACTCAACATGCATTTCCTTATTTAATTAATACATTGTGCCTTTAGTTGAATACCATGATTACTCCAATTTATTAATGAGGAAACTGAGACATAGTTATTTCACCAACATGCCTAAAGCCACCAAAACAAAATGTGGAAGCCAAGATTTTAATTCTCATGTGCTCTTAATCATTGAGCAAAAAAAAAAATTGAACACACACACACACACACAATATATATACACATATACATATGTATATATACACATGCACTCACATATGATTTTGTTATCACAAACATGTATGTGTGTATATGTGTTTCTGTTTCATTACAGCATAGTGGTTCCATACTCTGGGACTGAAATGACAAGGTTTGAAATCAAATCAAATTACCACTTAATAAATTGTCCTATAATGAGCCAAACTTAAACCACTGTGCTTAAGTAGTCTTATCCATAAAACAAGTATAATTACAGCATTCAAGTTATAGAATTATCATGAAGATTAAATGAGTTGATACGTGTAAAGAGTTTTAAAAGCTTTTGTGTATTGGTGTATGTATTTATATAAATGTTTACGTTTATAAACACACATAATAGTATGCACACCTGTATGTACATTTATAGATAATGGGTTTAGAGTATGTTGAAGTTTAATTAGCACCTTCTGTGACTTCATTCCCACCATAATTTTAAAGTTAATCTTCAGTTTGCTTTCTCTTCAGTGCCATGGTTTAAGAAATATTCTTTGATATTTCTGTGAGAAAAAAAAATCCCGATGTCTCTGACTTGAATGTTCTTGATGGCACTGTGGAATAGTAGAAAATGCATGTGGTCATTAAATTCCATTTGCCAGTAATCAAATCAAATAGTATCTGTGGTTTGCTCAAACTAAATACCTTACCTTTGATGGTTTATCATATTGATTTGCTTCTTATATGGCCTTTCAAAAGTGGAACTATGAGAGGCAGCACTGGGATTCAGCATCCTTTGTATTATCTTCTGTGTTATCATGATGCAATAAAATAATTAGTAGAATTATGGTTTTTGTGACCCAAACAAACAAACAAAAAAAATGTGTAGTAATGGCTTTAATATTGTCAGCATCCTCAAAATAATGTCGTGTGTTCTGGAAGTCCCCAAGACCAGCCTCAGGTTTAATGATTCATTAAAAGAACTCCAAAACCTCAGAAAACCATTAAGCTCAAAATTACATTTATTATTTTCCCTTCTCTGAAGTGTTTGTTTCCTTTCCTTTGAAATTTTAGAGAGTGATGAATCAAATTTGTTAAGAGTTAGGTAGACAAATCACCAGTATTTAATGACAAAAGGATGTTAAAATTCTCACATGTATTTTGCACTTGTTACATGGAAGCCATTGTTGGGGGTCTTTAATATGTTCTGTCTCATTTTCACTTTATAGTTAACTCTGTTCTTTGTAAATTTTACAGTTGCAAAGTTATAACAGTAGTGAGTTCAAAATAGAAGTAAAAACAAGTAAAATCACTTTCATGTATTCTCAGTTTTGTTTTTCTTAAAAGAGTCTAATGTTCTTTTACATCAACAAATTTCAGACTGATTGTTAAGATCAGTAAGCATATCTGTAAAATGTTTCTTATTATTGGCTATTCTAATATCAGAAGATCCTTTATACATGTTTTGGTTGTTGTTTTTCTTCACTGTGTCTTATTTGGAAGAGATAATAATGAGATTTTAGGCAATATTGCAGTGTTAAAACTTCCAGGACAACCAACATAAGGAAATCACCCATACTGTGCCCAGTTAATTTTTTATGTATTGGCAAGGTACTATATACATCCCTGTAATTAGTTCACAGCTGGTTTAATTAAAACACACCACATGTGGCAACAGAGTTTATACTCGATTCACTAATACACAAACTATTTATCCCCATATTATAGAGGCAGGGCAGGAGTATCCTAGTGGCTCGAAAGTGGATGTACCTCTTTGGAAGTCTAAATTATATACTCTGTAAATTAACAATATGTTAAAAAATATGTTAAATTCTCCTTTGCTATTTTGTTGTGTGGTAAAAAGACTTCTAAACTGGAAGTCAGGAAGGATGAACCTCAGCCATGAGTTGCCCTGGCGGGATGTGTTTATCACAACAGTTGGTAAAGCCCTCGTTGCAACAAATGGGGAAGTAGATTCAAGTGTATATTTTTAAAAAAATCTTGAGAATACTGGGGAAAAAACTAGCATGAAGGCTGGCCAGTATAGATTTCTCCTCTTCTCTGATTTGCCTTTAGAACAAAAAGCAGCTGGAACATGAAGGGCAAACAATAAATATGTGTAGAATAAATGAAGGCTTTCCAAAGCAAACAGATATAAGATTCAAAGGATACTTCTGTCTTCTATATGCTGTGTGACTTTGGAAAAAGTTCTTAGCTTTCTAAGCATCAGTTTCCTTAATCTATATCATATTCCTCATAGGGATTAACTGAAAAGTAATAAGCTGGAATACAGATATAGATATATAGATATAAATTTGAATGTAGGTAGCACAGAATAAGCATTTGATATATAACTGTATAATAAAAATGGTGGCAGTTATGCTTCTGTGACTTTTTAAATTGAATGTGATCATTAACTTTTACCCATGAATATAAAAATGGAGCAGTTTTTCAACTACTCATGAAAGATTATCCCTGAACCCTAAGATTATTTAATTTTTCATGGAACATAGAATTCCATGAATCACTTCATACATAGGTTACTTAGTCAAAAGTCAAATCTGTAATTTCATTTTCAAATGTAATTCTCTCCGGTTGCTAAATCTTTACCTAGGCTGTGAGGGAACATTTCAGATAATACAAGATTCAGTGAAGAAAAATTATTAGTATTTCTTCTGAGAATTTTCCTTAATGAATTGTAAGCTACTGACCTTTCAAAATAGAGAAATTTATGTTATTTAAAAATTCTTTTTGTAAAATTTTATTTTTCTTCTTTCTTAAATACATAAAGTAGGTTGGGTGCGATGGCTCATGCCTGTAATCCAGGCACTTTTGGAGGCCAAGGTTGGCAGATCATGAGGTCAAGAGATAGAGACCATTCTGACTAACATGGTGAAAACCCATCTTTACTGAAACTATAAAAAAAAATTAGCCAGGTATGGTGGCATGCACCTATAATTCTAGCTAATCAGGAGGCTGAGGCAGGAGAATCACTTGAACTGGTAGGCAGAGGATCTCGCCACTGCACTCCAGCATGAGCAAAGAGGTGAGATTCCATCTCAAAAGAAAAAATGACATAAAGTAGTCTTATTATCTTTGGAATGTTAATAATTGTTAAGGACACTTATGTGTCAAATATTAATAATCTAATAAATAGAAAAATCTTATATCCACATTCCTAAGTTTTGTCCTAATTATTGCTGAGGTACGCTTTTTGTTTCTGAAATCCTCCACTCGCTACCATTCTAAAATTTCTACTTATTTAGTATAACTTTTTATGTACTTTTTAAATTTATTTTTTAATTGTACTTTAAGTTCTGTGGTACATGTGCATATCTTGAAGGATTGTTGCATAGATATACACATGCCATGGTGGTCTGCTGTCTCCATCCCACAGTCACCTACATCAGGCATTACTCCCAGTGTTCTCTCTCCCCAACTTCTCACCCCATGCTGTTCCTCCCCTAACCCCCTGACCCCCAACAGACGCCAGTGTGTGATGTTCCCTTCTGTGTCCATGTGTTCTCATTGTTCAACACCTACTTATGAGTGAGAACATGTGGTGTTTGGTTTTCTATTCTTGTGTCAGTTTGCTGAAAATGATGGTTTCCAGATTCATCCATGTCCCCACAAAGGACACAGACTCATTGTTTTTAATGGCTGCATAGTATTCCATGGTGTATATGTGCCACATTTTCTTTGTCCAGTCTATCATTGATGGGCATTTAGGTTGGTTCCAGGTCTTTGCTATTGTAAACAGTGCCGCAATGAACGTACATGTGCATGTGTCTTTAAAATAGAACGATTTATAATCCTCTGGATATATACCCAGTAATGGGATTGCTGGGTCAAATTGAATGTCTATTTCTAGGTCCTTGAGGAATCGCCACACTGTCTTCCACAATGGTTGAACTAATTGACACTCGCACCAACAGTGTAAAAGTGTTCCTATTTCTCCACATTCTCTCCAGTATCTGTTGTCTCCAGATTTTTAATGATCTCCATTCTAACTGGCATGAGGTGGTATCTCATTGTGGTTTTGATTTGCATTTCTCTAATGACCAGTGATGAGCATTTTTTCATATGTTTGTTGGCCTCATAAATGTCTTCTTTTGAAAGATGTCTGTTCATATCCTTCACCCACTTTTGAATGGGCTTGTTTGCTTTTTTCTTGTAAATCTGCTTTAGTTCTTTGTAGATTCTGTATATTAGCCCTTTGTCAGATGAGTAGATTGCAAAAATTTTTTCCCATTCTGTTGGTTGCTGGTTCACTCTAATGATTGTTTCTCTTGCTGTGCAGAAACTCTTAAGTTTAATTAGATCCCATTTGTCTATTTTGGCTTTTGTTGCCATTGCTTTTGGTGTTTTAGCCTATTTTTAATAAATTATTATAAACTTTCTTCTGTAGATCTATTAACCAGGATAGTTCCTGAGCAAATTATTCAAAATACTCTCTATTGTTTTCTTTACTTCTAAATATATTATGAATAAATAGTCTTGACCTGGAGCGGTTGCTCATGCCTATAATCCCAGGACTTTGGGAGGCTGAGGCAGGCGGATCACATGAGGTCAGGAGTTCAAGACCAGCCTGGCCAACCTGATGACATTCTGTCTCTACTAAAAAAAAAAAAAATGGCCGGCATGGTGGCAGATGCCTGTAATCCCAGCTACTTAGGAGGCTGAGGCAGGAGAATGGCTTGAACCGAGGAAGTCTGGCAACAAGAGTGAAATCTAGCTCAAAAATAAAATGAAACAAAATCTCTGAAAGCATTTTAGTACTTAACTTTCACAAAAGGCACATTATTTTTTTGCAGTTTTAAAAATACAACTACTAAATATTATTTTCTTTAAAAAATGTCATATTAAAAAGTTATATTATTTAGAATAATATGTTAATTTGGGTAATGATAATATAAAGTAGTTAATTGAAAGACTTAATGGTTTAATCACTAATGGAGAATAATGCTCGTCGTTAATATTTGGGTTCAACAAAACAATTTGCAGTTTTGGGATTAGAGGGTCTTCAGAAAGGTTTTTAACAATACAATTCATTTTATTTTTTCAGTTAGCAGAAACCAATAATTAGTAAAGTAAAATTTACCAATATATTCTATTTTTGTCAAATATTTTTGGCTTCATATACAATTTAGTGACTATTTGTGCAATATTGTCAATAGAGAGGTGCTTTATTATTATCTAAAAATTGTAAATGAACATCAAATGCCTAGCCTATGATGGCACAAGTTTGTGATCTACAGTCTGTCTCAAAACCTAGACTATCAGACTACCAATCTCTTTGTTCTTTTTACTCTGACAAATTATACTGAAGCCAAAATAAGTGAACATAGAATTTAGCTGATTACTTGGTTTTGACAAACAAGATAGTCTTTTTATGAGAACATAAAAATTGCCAATGCCCTCATATTATCTTTTCCTTAATATAGAACTTAATATAGTACTATGAACTAATTAATACTAACTGACGGTAATAATATTGATGAGGAATTCTATAACTGTTCTCATAAATTATAACCATTTGATTAGTATTTATTAGTTTTAAGCATATTGTGAAATACTGATGCAAAATTAATAAATGCAATATTGGCGGAAACTACTAAAATGAAGTTTTAGCTTTGCTGTTTCAGAAAGTGCCTTTTTTTTTCTGCAGAATTTCTATCCAATCTTTGCAGTAATTTTATGTAAGATTTTTTTTTTTTCAGTTCTAGAGGTAATTGGGTAGAGTATCAGATTGTCTCAAAATTTCAGGAACTGTATTGAAAAGTAAACTTTTAAAACTCTGTGAGCACAATTTGTACACATTTAAACTGATGGTTTTCGAATGAATATTCAGTGGCAACCGTTTTTGACATATTTTTAAAAATAATTCAGACAAACATGCAATAGTTTATAGCTCTTAACAGTGGATGTTTATTAGTAAAAATCTACACTCACAGAATAAGTAATGATATGTATACTGCTTCCTCACTGTTCTACAGTTCTTTGATGTCCATTTTCCTTGAATTAAATGCTGTAGATAAACTTGTTTACTGATTATTTTAGGCAAGAAAAATGGGGGGTGGGGGGAAGTATCATTAGACTAATAAAATTGACAGCTCAGAGGTAAAAATAAACCTTTTTTAAAATAATGATCAGAGGCAGGAGAGATGGAGAAACATCTCAAAATAGACAAGGAGTAGAATAGTAGGGAACAAATTATGAAGTATGAAGGAGGTTTTGGACTATGTGCTCGTCCACTTAAAGAGGGAAAAATAATCCAGTAAATGGATTTATGTAACACTTACAAAAATATAAGTACACACATTGATTCACATATGGACTAAGAATCTCTTCTTCTAAGAGTATACCCTACCCATAGTCCATTTTGACATTTAATAAAGGTTCAGCTTCAGTTTTGGGTTAATTTAATACACTGTTCCCAATAAATTCTATTCTCAGAACTTTTTAATGTATAATTCCAGAATTTCTCAAAGGGTGGGGAATAAGATTTTTCTAGAGTACTTGTGAAGTGCAAGTTTCTAAATCCCACTTCAAATCTATTGAATCAAATTTTCTAGGAGTGACAACTGGGAATGTACGTACAAAAAATGGTTTGCAAGTAATTCTTAGGCCCAGGCAAGTTTGGAGCCTCAGTATTTTAAAAGTTGCTCAGGCATCTAAGATGATTTCATCATCTTTTGCCCTGAGCTTCAGATTTGTTTCGTCAGACATTTTTTGTCAGGGCAAATTTTGCATCTTGAAGGATGTTGGTTGGGGAACTCGCATAATCATTTGAACAAATGTATATTTAGTCTGACTCCCTTTTATAAAATTTATTTTTCTTTTTCCCTTTTTAAAAAACTTATTTAAATTCTGTTCATGATACCTCATTATTATATTTAATGTTAACCTGGGTTAAAAAAGATACTGTTAAACTTTTTATTGCATTCTTTTGAAATTTTTAAAAACATGTATGTCTGAATCTGCTTATGTTACACCATTGAAATCTAACAGATCGCTGGTACACTTTTAGTAATGCAGTTTACTCCTGTGGTACATGAGTAAAGGTAATTTTGCCTATCAGGGGTTCTTTGGCAATATCTGGAGAAAGTTTGGTTGTCGTAAATGAGGCATGAGGAAAGAGGTGAACTATTGGCATTGAGTGGGTGGAGGTCAAAGAAGCTTTTAGACATTCTACAGTGCACATATGGCCCTCTACAACAAGGAATTATCCAGTCCAAAATATCAATAATGCTGCTATTGAGAAACCTGGTTTACTTATATTCCAATATAATAATGATAATAATAAAACCTACCTCATAAAATTAGAATTAGTGTCTATAAAAATACAAACTATATAGATAGTCTTATCATGATGTTTACAATCATCATTGTCAGACAAAATGCCCACAGAGTTCTGGGACCTTACCCAGGGGTCCTTGTTTGATAAGTAAATTCATATGGATTTAAAAATTATGCATTTATATGCATTATAAATAAGTGCACTTATATGCATTAAAAATTGCAGGCTTAAGCCTGGCATGGTGGCTCAAGTCTATAATCCCCAGCACTTTGAGAGGCCAAGGCAGGCAGATCACCTGAGGTCAGTAGTTTGTGACCAGCCTGGCCAACATTGTGAAACCCTGTCTCCACTAAAAACTCAAAAATTAGCTGGGCATGGTGCTGGGTTCCTGTGATCTCAGCTGCTTGGTAGGCTGAGGCAGGAGGATTACTTGAACCCAGAAAGCAGAGATTGCAGTGAGCTAAGATCACATCACTGCACTCCAGTCTGGGCAACAGAGCAAGACTCTAGCTCCAAAAAAAAAAAAGTTAATTTTAAAAAATAAGAGCTATTATTATCATGTTTTACTGAGAAAAGTGAAACTGGAGGTGTTTTTTGACTTGACCAAGGTCAAAAAGCAATTTTATGTTAAAGCCAAAATTGACATTTTTGGTTTTTTTTTGTTAAAACATGTTTATTTAAACATTATAAATTTTAAAATAACTTGAAACTTACTCATATCATGATTAGGCCACTGTCTTAGGGGTAATGGCATTTGTTTTGACAAGTCAATTTATATCATTTCCCTATTTTCAATATTACAACTTATATCTTTTGTTTTTTTTGAGATGGAATTTTGCTTTTGTTGCCCAGGCTGGAGTGCAATGGCACCATCTCGCTCACTGCAACGTCCAGCTTCCAGGTCAAGTGATCCTCCTGCCTCAACCTCCGGAGTACCTGGGTTTACAGATCTCCCGCCACCATGCCTGGCTAATTTTTTGTATTTTTAGTAGAGACAAGGTTTCACCCTTTGGCCAGGCTGGTCTCAAACTCTTGACTACAGGTCATCCACCCACCTTGGCCTCTCAAAGTGCTGGGATTACAATTTATCTTTAGTAAAGAACTAAATTACTTTTATGTTTTAACCACTGTAATTAGTTTGATTTTTTTTTTTTTTTTTTGCTTTTTTAAAAAATATGATGGAAGTGAAGTCAGTTATTATACCCAAGACTATATAAGCAGACCACACCTAAGTAAGTATAAACTTAATTCCCACACTGAATTCTCATTTTAGAATATATTTGATGTTAAAGAAGAGTGTGGGTAGTGTAGGAATATTACCCACATTTTTCTCTAACACATACACTTGGTCTATGAAAAGCACATGAGTCACTCTGATTGCATTTATTTGCTTAATTTTAGAATTTTGTAAATTTTGAAATCTCAGTGCTTCCTACTTCAATACCCAGTGCTTTGTCTTATAAGCCAAACAAGGGTTTGAATGATCAGTTTCTCAACAGATGCAGATCTAAATTATAGTGAGAGAGGTTACTCTAAATAAGGATTAGAGGCTGCAGCGACCATCTGTTAAAAACATTCTTCACTTTTATGTTCATAACTCCCATGAATGTGTCTGTAATATTGAAGAATTTGAAGGAATTAGCTATTTACAGACAAAAGAATTTTACCTTCTTAAGAAATAGAATCATAACTCTTCTATAACTATAAAAGCATCATTTTAAAAAGTCAAACTTTATCACAAAGTACAATAAAATTAGGTTAAATTTTGACTTCAGTATCTCTGGATCTTTAGTTACTTGTATCTTCAACTCTTTGGAAAAATGGGGCCAAGGGAATAGGAAAGATGCGTGTTAAAATAAGAAATAATAAATAAATTTTCTTTAAAATAAAAAATAAGTATAAAGAGAGCCACTTATTTTTATTAAAATTTTATCATTAAAATATTCTCCACAATTAAAATAAAATGCTCAAGAACTTTTCCCTGAGTCAAAATGTAGTACATGACATGTATTATGTGCAGTGTTGAAAAAACACATCAGATTGAAGAAAATTCGAACAAAAATTGATCATTTTTTGAAAGAAAATCTATAACATTGAAACTTCATAAGATTTCTAAAGCCAAGCTAAACTTTGCACATAATATTTTTTGACATATTTCCCTTGAGGTAAAGACTATTCTAGATTTGTGAGTGTTACTTTTACATCTGCAGAGAAGGTCACATTGCAAATGTTCATAAAAATCTCAAGACAATAAGCAAGTTTCTATGTATAATTCATTTTGGTCTCCTCTCTTCTTGTACTTTATTCTAGGTCTTAAATGTTTGAAGTAATATTGTATAAAATGATCAAATGAGTATTCAGTAATGGAAAAGTAACTGCATTTGTGATCCAAGATTTTTAAGATAAAAGAAATATCAACTATTAATACAGTTGGCATCAAAATCTCAGATATAATGTCTAGAATAGAAGTTATTGCCTGGAGGAGAAAAAAAACAAAACTTTTGACTAAGCAGATAATTCTACATGAAAACTATCATTTTGAAACTAGTGTGAAACCATATATTGTATATTTTTTAAAGTTTTCCACTAATGTAAAATAACTCACACTGTATAGTCAATCAAAATGTTAGAAAATTAATACACTAGTATTGAAAGATGGCTACAGTCAAGAAAAGTTTAGTCTTGAAAATAAAGAACTTTGTCCCTGTATATCAAAGTATCTTTAGTAGAGACAAGGTTTACTAGATTACTAGAAAGAAAGTTAGTTTCCTAAAAGTTTCCTGAAGTTTCTTAAATGCAAGATGTTGCTTTCTAGAACTATTATATTTATGTTATATAAATATACATATGAGTATTCAGTAATGAAAGATGTAACTACATTTAAACATACACATAAAGCTATTTTCAGACAAAAGAATTCTATCAAACCTTTTTTTTTAGAACTCTAAAAAAAGGTCTTATATGTTTTGGCAGAAATATTCAAACACTTGTATTTACTTTAATAATTTGTTTTTAAAACATCTCTGTTCTAGTAAATTGCTGATTAATCTGGGTAAGTTCACCTATATAAGGCTATGAACAAAAAATTAAATTTAAAATTTCTGACGTAGATGTGCTAAATTTTTCAAAAAATGAAAATTTCCAGAAATACCTCCTTGGAGACTACTCATCTAAATATTTCTCCATTTTTTCTAAGTGCATTACAAGGCCAAAAATTCTTCCTGTGTTCATAGAGTATTTGGTTCAAATATATTTGCCAATTTTTTTTGTGTTACAATTTTCCTTTTGATATAAACTTACTTGAAGTTAATAGAAGCTGTTAGAAAGCAGTGTTGCTTTTGTTAATGTTGGGGCCAAGGGACAACCTCCCCTTTCCCTCTGAAGTTTCACTAAAAATCACCAAAAAGGCAAACTAATGGGAGAAAAAACCATACGAATTTATTTAATGTGCACATAGGAACCTTTAGAATAAAGATGCAGAGATACAGGGAAAATTGTCCATTTCTATGCTTAGTTTCAACAAAGTATGGACAGTCGTGTAGAAATGTGACTGGACAATAAGGATATGATCTAATGCAAATAAACCGAGTGTTGAAACCCTGCAGGACCCATCCTTCTATATTCTCCTTGGGCCCTCTGTGCAGCATTTACCCCTTCTGGGTATGGAGCAGGACACTTTCTGGAATAGGGGCCTTAAGACCTACCTTGATAAAGCGTCAGTAATATGGTTTCTTTATGGCCAGTTTTTACACAGAAATGCAGAGGGAAAGTTAAAGTAATATTTTTAGATTTTACAGTGGGCTTTGGGAAAAGGGGGTTCTGGTTTGTGACTAGCTGAGGGGGAAATGGGTTTCTAGTTTATATGGCTAACCTGAGTCAGGAGGGCAGGAGAAGGTTAGAGAAAAACTTTTGCTTCTGAGGCTGTCTCTAAGGCCTTCATGCTGGGGTGGTGGTTTCTGAATTCCAACACTGGAAAATCCATTAGTACTTTAAAAATGTGGTAATCAGTGTTCTCTAGACACTATCTAAATTGTGAAAAGTAAGGAAAGCAGTGTGTATGCTTAAAAGTAATGGCTAAATGAAAAACTAAGTTTAATCACTTTTCTATCATTATTGATTTCCTTTGCCTCCTTTGTTTTTAAAACTTGTCTAGTATGCCACACTCAATAACTTTTTGATCACTAACTAACTGGCAATCAAGCACAGGACTTAAAGCAGGAAGAAGAATGTTCTTGCCATTTTTGGTTGGTCTCAATATTCTTGATTCTGTATTACTAATAACCTTTTGGAAAAACTTGATTCGCTTATTGAATCATATTTTCCTTGCAAGGTATATTTTCCCTGATCATAGGTCCATCAGATATGAAGTTATTATTTGGCATTTTAATGTAGGCAAGGTAAGCATCAGCTGTAAAGAAGACAGTGTGGAGCTTTAACCATAATATGCATCTATGTGTATGTCTAGCAGATTGTTAGTCTAGGCAATGCATGCTGATGGTGAAAACAAATTATGACCCTAGTGTTTATAGAACCTGTAATAAAACAGGGAAAACAGGAATGGTTCAGCTATAACAGTTATATAAAAGTAAGTGCTAAATTATGCAGCATTCATTATATACACATTTCAAGCCCACAAAATCATCTGTTAATATTAGCGGGCGTGTTATGCTAAAGCATTAAAGTGAAATAGAAAAATTCAGAGACACAACGCCTGGACTGAAATCCCATCTCTGCCTCAGGCTACTTCAGTTACCCTGGCCAAGTTTCTTGACCTTCTATGCCTTGTGTTTCTCACCTGTAAAATGGGAATAACATCGTACTCAGCTCATGAGACAGTTGAAAGTATTAAGTGAGATGACACATTTAAAGCAGTTAGCACTCAAAAATTTACCAGTATAATGGAAAAACAATATGAGTGGTAAAGATGCAGTGAGAAATGGCCAGGCTTCTGTGACATGTCAGGTTTGAGTTGACCTGGGTTTTAAGGGGTGATAAGTAATTCTTCGAGACAAATGAATTTCATTCTCATGGAGGGTGTTCAGAGTTTTCCCTGCCAGATAAATTGTCAGAAACTTGTAAAATAAGGCCGTAGAAGAGGGATGGTATGTCATATAACAAGACAGGCCCCTGAAAGATTTGGGAACACAATGTGCCGGTAAAATAGCAGTAACCACATGTGGCTATTATGCACTTTAATTATGACTTGATTGAATAAAGAGATCCTAGTTAAAACATATACTAGGTTCATAAGACTTACATAAAAAAAATCTTTTTAATTTTTTATGTTGATTAAATGTTGAAATGACAATATTTTGGATATATTAGTTTATATAAAAATATACTACTATACTTAATTTTTTCTCTTTAAAATGTGTTTTCTAAAAAACAAGATTATGTGTACAGCTTGCAATATAGTTCTATTTCACTGTGCCAGTCTAGGGGAATGTGTTTCATTTATGCCATTAATCACTATTGATTAAAGTTCTTAGACTTTTGGAAGTTACTGGCTGACTTCTAGATATTTGACTAACAGAGATACAAATAATTTCTGTCCAGTAGAAAAGATAACTCTGAAAATATATGGCCTTGTGGATATTAAACTGCTTCAGAAAATATATCCTAAGATTTTCTTTTTGTTAAATTGTCTATATATGTTAGTTTCTCTCGTGCTGTTTGAAGCATCATGACACCTTATTGATTCCCTCATTAATGAATTAAGTAAAACTTTTGAATTTTGAATTTAGGTAAAACAAGTAAAACACTGAATTTGTAATAATTGGTAATACAAAGCCCTTTGATTATGCATGCTATGGGAGAGTAATCAACAGAAAATTTTCATTATTAACTTAGTTTTGGATATGCTACTTAAATTGTGTAGACTGCCAAACCTCTCTGAGGGGCTAAAAATTTATCTACAAATTGCATTAATAATACTTAATTCAAAAATGTCAGGTTTTAATATAATGTACTTTAATGTCCACTACAGTATTTAAAATATAATAATTATTCAACAAAAAATATTATTTTTATAAACCATTTAAGTCGAATATTCTATAAAGTTTACTTAAATTACATAATAGAGTAGTTACATAAAAGAGCAGAAAAAGAAATATCGGGAAAAAGCATCTTGGAAAACACAGGGTGCGGTGCAGAAGATTTAGAAAATTGGTGAATGGAGTAAAAAAAAAAAATGAAGGAATGAATTCATCAGGTAGAATAGTAAGATTTAGTGTCATATTAAGAAAGTCTGTTAAAGGAAGAACAAACAAAGAATGGCAATGGCATTCATAGAACTATGTAACTGTGAGGTAGAAGGTAGTTTGCTGAGAAGCATTTCTGTGTTTTGCTCATGCTGTCTTTGAAGTAGAAGGAAACTTCTGTGGTTTGAATGTTTGTACCCTCCAAGACTCATTTAGAAATTTAATTGTCAATGTAACAATATTAAGAAATGTACCTTCAACTAAGTAATTAGGCCAGGAGGACTCCATTCACATGGGTAGGATTTGTGCCACTGGACAAGAACAAGCTTGGCCCTCTTTCACCCTCTGCCATGAAATGACACAATAAGAAGGCCCTTGCCACATGCTGGCGCCTGGGTCTTAGACTTTCCAGTTTCAGACTGTGAGAAATACATTTCTACTCGTTATAAATTACCTAGTCTCAGATATTCTGCTATAGCCGCACAAAACAAACTAAGAATTCAAAATGATTTCTAAAGGCTTCTAGAAATTCCTGTAAACATACAAGTGAAAATTTAGAGTAGTTGGGTTTCTTCAGAGATAATTCACAATGGCTTTAACAGTTAAAGCTATGAATGTATGATCTCAGGAGTGAGTCTGGGGAGATAGAATAGAACCTTCAAAATCAGAATGAAGAGCAGCCAATACAGAACACAGAGATGGTTAGGGCACACAAATATTGGGAGAAAAACTAAGTGCAGAATCAACTAGTCTGGAGTTTTACCTGATATTCTCTATTAAAATTATTTGATTAATGTGTAATTGCTGTTATTGCCAGAATCTTATACATTTAACATGTGTGTTTTATAATGAATACAATCTTCCTTTTATAACAATAACTACACCTAAACTATAAATTTGAAATCATGAGTGTATTAGGCACACTAGCTTCTGAAATCAGGAATTATCTATTAACCAACAACAGAAGTATTAAAATCCATTTTGACAAGAGTATATGTGTGGGGCTACCTGGTAGTTTTGTCATTTCTATTATAAACAGTAGGAAATTCAGAATAGACATATCTTTTGGAGATAGTTCATGAGCAGAACCTCTTTCTGTGGATTTTGATGGTATGTCATTCAGAAATCCCTTTTTCAGTAGTATTCAAGCTGGAGTAGCATTTCAAAATTTTGCTTTTAATAGATACCAATTACCATTAAAACTAATTTCATATTAGTTGATGAATTTAAAGTTTATATCTGTTTTAACTTCTATTTACAAGAGGCAGTATATGTCTGAAAAATCTATTTTGTCATTTTTGCTGTAGTCAGAATACTTGGAGCCTGGAAGCAAAGAATTGGCTATTTTCACAATTATAAATGATTCACAAAGGAAGTGTTTCTGTCTTGCAATCTTTATCCTCTGCTACTTTAGTATTCTTGGTGCATAAGGGAAAAATGCATTTGCTAGAAGACATAATGATTGTTTTGTGGAACTGAAAGATCAGACACCTGACCATTTGGGCTCTTCATAATGCAGAATCAATAGGCAAATAAACGCTTTACTATGGTGCTGAAAAGATTGATCCAGATTCTTAAGAGACCCTTAAACAATGGGTTGAGTGTGTCTGAAACTCAGAAACCTTCCAAGAAGTTCCAACTAGCATGTTTCTTGTGGAAAATTCATGTCAGATTACTATTATACAATAGGAAGATTTCCAAATGTTTGACATATGCAGGAATAAATAATTAGTGTATCCCATTTGAAGAATATTAACTGACTGAGGTTTTACTGACGGCGAAGGTCAGATAAAATGTGCAGTGAAAGAAATTATAGATAAAAAGCACAGCATTGTGGCCTATTAAAGAAAAATGGATTACGTTTGCTACCCATACTATATTCTTCAATCTGTTTATCTATCTATCCATCCATCCATCCATCCATCTATCCGCTAATCTATCTTATACAAGTTCTTATTTCCTTCACTCTCTAATATTTTATGTAACATACAGGTCTTGGTGGTGAATCATTTTTAAACTTAGCTCATTTAATACAGAATGTAAAGAGAAATATTGATTTAATTATAAAAGGGATGAGTACCACTCAGAAACAGGTACATTGATGGCTGTAATCTTGGATCCTTTCTTTGCTAGTAGAGGGTAAATTCTTTATTTTTATGGAGCATAAGTGTATTTTGAATAGGAACATATTCTTACTGCTAGTGTTATTGTTTGGAAGTTTACACATAAATAGAAAGGCATGTTTGGATAATTAGTGGCCAGACAGGCCAGGGTGGTGTATAGCATTCAGCGTCAGTTTCTTGTGGTGAACTGTATAAAGTACTAAATACGGAAAGTTAAGAACTGCATTACTCTAATTTTCTTATACCTGGATAAATGTATTTTATTTTTATTTACAAGATGTAGTTGTGTGAAATATTGTATTTGAAAATCATGTTTTCTGATACTTCAGCTTCAGTTGGTAAGTTCTATGATGGAAATGTTTGCATTTCTGACATAGACTTTGGATTGTGGATGTTCACTCTTCTGACTGGTTCGTTATTGTGAAAGCAAATTACAGTTCCCTTGATAACACGGTTCTATAGTGTAGCTTTTAAAACCATCACTAAAAGCTCAGTCTGCAGTCTTCCTTCAACATCTGCATGCATTTTGCAAGCCCTTTAATACCAGTAATAAATTGCTTAGGCTTGAACTAGCCAGAGTGAATTACTTTTCTTACAGTGGAAGACTGATCAATACAATGGAGATATAAGAAAGCAAGTTTTTTATTTTACATATTTTATATATTTTTTATTTTTGAAAAAGAGTGATTTCTGAGTTTGATATGAGCAAGAATTCTGGCGTAGTCAACACCATTTGAGAATGCTAGAAGAAAAAGAAGAGGAGAGAGGCCTCTTATTTGGTAATTAGCCATTTGTAGTCTTGGTCAGCTAAAAATTAACTCTACCCTCCTCATACCCAAGGTCCTTCTAATTATGTGGATAATTGTTTATTGAGTAATTGGTTAATATATAAGTTATTAAAAAGATGTCTCCTCTTTCCATCTTCTTCCTTATATAAATCACATTATAAATGAATCTGTTCTTTTCTAACAGTAAAGGTACAATAAGGGAATGCTAGTTAATAAATATGCCAGGGAAGACAATTTGGGTGATTTTGGCTCATTGAAAAGTATCACAGTATTAGAGAATTTTCTTTAAGTGTCAATGTATTTCAAATAGAAAATTAAAAAGAATGAATGCATCCTTGACAGAACAGGGACAACATGGAGTGAACAGAGTACTCAGCCATTTATTTCATTCTGTTAGTATTTGAATGAGCTTAGTACTTGTATCTTTGAGAAGTAAATGGATCCTGAGTTTTTACTGACATAATTTTTTCTCCAGTGTGACTGCAGCTCCTCACAAAGATCCGAAAATGTGCTGTGCTAAAATGCCTACTATTGACACTCCTTCCTTATGACAGTGAATGTGATGTTCCTCAATCTTTACATGGACCTCGTGGACAGGAGTAGCCGGCATACACAGAGACCTATTACAATAGGAAAAAAATGTAGAAATGTTTCATTTTATAATGGTAGTCACCAAAAAGTAGTATTTTAAGTAAGTTATTGTGCATTGTGGGGTTCAGATCAAGTCTAGCTGCTGCATGTAGTAACTGACTGAACTCAGGCAAGCTTTTTACTACATATCAATTAAGTATTACTGCATTTATTACAATACTATGGTGTATAACACTGAACCTAACCAGCAAAGAATAGTATTTTCTACTATCACCTTATTAAAATGTCCTGGAACTTACAAAATAACGTTATTTAAAAATATTTCTTTAAGGTGATTCCCCACACCCACCTTAGGAAATGTTGTAGAAATTAACTCATATTACCTCCTATTAACAAGAAACCACTAAAAACTAAGCAGAATGAGATTAAAGTAACAAAAACTGCAAGAGTTGGAAATAATTTCCAAAAAAAGTGGCTCCAGTTAATATCTTTCCCAAAGCCTGATTTATTTACACTAATTCAAACTGGTCTTTAGAATACCTATCTTCCAGTGTCCAAAACGAAGCTCCAAAAAGGAAATGGGAATCTAATTTGCCAAGGATATCGAGGGGTTAATTTAAAGGGCAAAGGAGCTGCAGACTGCTATCTGAGGTAGGAAGGAAAGAAACCTGCTCTTTAGAATATGGCTGGGTGCCTTATTTTAGTTTTCTTATAATTGCCTATCTTTGGACAAGATTTTGCTTGTTCATTTTTTTATTCTTTTAGGATTTACCTGAGCTTATGTCCTGCAGGAATTTGAGACAGTTTAGAGAATTAAATACAATATTAAACAAGGAAATACATTTTTTTAAAAATGAAAACACACTTGGATTCCTGACCTTGGTCCTTCCCATGTCTAGTTTCAGGTTTGTCCTTGACTTAGGCATTAGCTCCTCTTCAGTTCCTACTGAAAGGGAAATAGGAGATCCCGGATTCTTGAAGGTAAGAAGTGCCCAACTGTCAGAAGCAGGCCTATTAAGGTATTTGAAATCTGAGAAGAGTGTCTTAGCATTACTTCCTTCGAGATTGCTTAGTAATCTAATTTTTTGCTGTATATGAGATGGCTATATTTGGGGGCAATGGATCCAGAGTTTATAGCTAGTGGCAGTAGTAACTGCTTGAAGTCAGTCAAGCTTTTGACTACATGTCACTTTAGCCTGGCATCCTACCTGCATCCTAACTCACTAATTTAATTTACCAGATTAGCAAATAAAATATCGGATATCAGTTAAATCTGATTTTCAGATAAGCAACACATAATTTCTTTGTGTTGAAGTATGTCCCAAATATTGCATTGGATTTTTCTTGGAATTTCAGTCTCCTCTTTCATAAAAAGATTATAGTTACACATGCTTGGCCGGATTGTTATAAGAATTAAGAGAAAGAATGTGTTATATGGGACCTACTTATACTAAAACAATTTATTCTCCATTTACCTGAGAATCTAATTTAACTGGGTATTTTCTGTCTTATCTGTTAACTGTATGCGGACGTCTAAAAGATTTTCCTAGTGCCATCATTACATACTGTATATCCCAAGTTGATAGCTATCAAAGCTCAGGCTTTTCTGGCTGAGACATACTTGCCTTCTGTTTTCTTTCTGGTCTTCACTAATTTATATGAGTTAATTACTCCCATTTTTGTGAGTGGCTCTCTCTCAATAGTATGACCTATGTCTCTATATGAATTTCCTGTACTTGCCTGCAGTCTTGTGTGTGGCTGGTAATCCCTGAACATGCCCAGTCTTATAAACCTCTCCAATCTGGCCTGTTACTACGGCTTCACTGACATTAAGTCCTAGTTTTGACTTGGGCAGTTCTATTAAAAGCAGCAAATAAATGTGAAACATCTACTTGGTTCCAGGCATTGTGAGAGAGATTCTGCAACTGCAAAGAGAAAAAAGCCATGAGCTCTATCATCAGGGACCTCAGAGTCAACAAAGAAATAGGCATTAGAGTGATGATAATATTAATAACTACTTTTTTGGATATTTAGTACAGGCCAGAAACATTTTCTTTCTTGATTCTGGAGCAACCCTGCCAAACATTTGTAAATATCATCCCTAAGAGAGGGAAAACTGAGATTCTGAGGATAATCACTTTTTCTAAATAAACACTTTCATGGACAGAACTGGAATGGGAGTCCAGGTCTCTCACTTTAGATTGATTATACATTGCCCCGGCCCAGCCTCAACTGAACCCTGTGCCGATAGCTTCTTGTGCAGATAGCTCAAAGGGGCTTCCTCAGTGCTTGGCTCCATATGACATTTCAGCTCAGCTGCTCACAGCTGTCTTGAAAATAGTCCCTGTTTTGAAATTTCACCTTTCCAGGAAGGATATTGATTATCCCAGGTCCTACACAACATAGTGTTTCGTTCTCCTGATAATGGACTTCCCTGGAATTACTTGTCTAACTTTGGTTTTATGAACTGGGCTAAGAAAGCACAAGGTTTAAACAAATGTGGCCACTTGGCAGGCATTGCGAGTGAGAGGAGAGGCAGATTCACTGCAATGGGGACAGACACATTCCAAACCATGTCTAGCAAAGATGTGTTTCTAAACATAAAGCTACTGGGAATTTTTGGCAGCAGCACTGATATTCCCAGAGAAGCAAAAATTCTGGACTGAAATTGCTAGTTCAAGAAATTCCTCAACATGTGTGAATTCACAGGATTGTGAAGGTATCTTTACATCTCTGATGACCTGCTCTAAGGAGCCTAGATATAGTTCAGTTTCAGAAGTACTAGAAGGACTTACCTGACAGAGGCAATAGAGCCCAGGTACAGGATCTTTCTCAGTGGCTTGTTTTTGAGATGGAGTCTCACTCTGTTGCCAGGCTGGAGTTCAGTAGTGCAATCTTGGCTCACTGCAACTTCTGCCTTCCGGGTTCAAGTGATTCCCCCTGCCTCAACCTCCTGAGTAGCTGGGGCTGCATGTGTGTGCCTATAGTCTATTTTTTGTATTTTAGTAGAGACAGGGTTTCACCATGTTGGCCAGGATGGTCTCCATCTCCTGACCTCGTGATCCACCTGCCTCAGCCTCCCAAAGTGCTGGGATTACAGGCATGAGCCATTGTGTCCAGCCAGTGCCTTTTAAATATATTATTGGATATATAGTCCAAATAGTGCAAGCCCTTGAGATCACTAACATTTCACTAGTGTCGAACTTTCCTTTTAAGCTTTTATTTAAAATATGCTAAGTATTTAAATAAATAAGCACACATGGCACAAATAATACAAATGATGAGCCATCTTGAAATGTGATGACTTAGTAGTATTCTATTCTATGTTGAGGAATTCAAATCCAGAATCTGAAAATAACAGCACAGGTTATTCAATATGTAAACATTGCTTTTTAAATACGTTTCAAATTATTGTGTACCTCCTTTTCACTCTCTCATAAATTCACATCAAGTCTTGCTTAATACAGTAATTCTCTAAGCCGTATTTTTCCTAACATAGAGGTATTGTCAAAAGAGGGGGGAAAAAAAAGGCAGATAATTGATTCAATAAATAGTTCCAAGTACTGGTACTGGTAGAATATCTTTTCTATACTCTGTTTACATGTTGAGGCTAAAAATATTAAGGGAATGAACAGGAAGAGAATTTTGTAAGCACAAAATACGTGTATATACAGGTAATATATACACACCTATTTGAAACAAAATAAGATGATTCCCTATAAATATTAAAAATCTTTCTGAGGCTATGAGGTAATCATAACAATGAACACAAGACTACACATTTAAGCTCTGAATTTATGAAAACTATATCACATTCCCTATAAATATTAAAAATCTTTCTGAGACTATGAGGTAGTCATAGCAATGAACACAGGACTACATGTTTAAGCTCTTAATTTATGAAAAATATATCACATGTAAGAATTTTAATGAAACTGAAAAATATGTTTTATGGCTATTGGTACTGTTTTTTTTCCAGGCTACTGCTGACCATTACCACCATTAGTTGCACTGCCATTTTGTCATTGCTAAGCATGAGGAGTCATCCTTAACATTCTTCTCCCCAGTTTGCTTGGGAAAACCGAAGCTATCAAGGATAAGTGACGGCATGTTCAGTTATTACACCCAAATCTCAGAGCTGGAACTAGCTTGCCTAGGAGTCTGGGAGAACAACTTTGCTGATATGATGCTAAATAAGAAAACCTCCCAGAAATTACAATGTAAAAGGAAGTTTTATTGTACATGACTGACGAATCTCAAATACCTGTTAAGTTTAATAGTCAGACGTACATGTCTAAAACAGTTTTTTAAAGTCTGGCTATCAGCCCTTTTAAGGGGATCAAATTACAAACAGAACACAAAATTTTCAGGTTGGCCACTTTGCTAAGGTTTTAAAGTTAACTTAAAAATTTCAATTAACTGGTTTCTCTCTCCCTCCTTCTCTCTGTTCCTCCTTTCCTCTCTTCTTTCTTTTTATTCTTTTTTCTTTTATTATTTTTTATTATTATACTTTAAGTTCCAGGATACATGTGCAGAACATGCAGGCTTCTTACATAGGTATACAAGTGCCATGGTGGTTTGTTGCAACCATCAGTCCATCATCTACATTATGTATTTCTCCTAATGCTATCCTTCCCCCTAGCCCACCACCCCCTGACAGGCTCCGGTGTGAGATATTCCCCTCCCTGTGTCCATGTGTTCTCATTGTTCAGCTCCAATTTATAAGTGAGAACATGCAGTGTTTGGTTTACTGTTTTTGTGTTAGTTTGCTGAAAATGATGGTTTCCAGCTTCACCTGTGTCTCTACCAAGGACACAAACTCTTTTTCATGGCTGCATAGTATTCCATGGTGTACATGTGTTACATTTTCTTTATCTAGTCTGTCATTGATGGACATTTGGGTTGATTCCAAGTCTTTGCTATTGTGAACAGTGCTGCAATAAACATACGTGTACATGTGTCTTTATAGTAGAATGATTTATAATCCTTTGGGTATACACCCAGTAATGGCATTGCTGGGTTAAATGGTATTTCTGGTTCTAGATACTTGAATAATCACCACATTGCCTTCCACAATGGATGATATAATTTACACTCCCACCAATTGTGTAAAAATGTTCCTATTTCTCCATATCCTCTCCAGTATCTGTTGTTTCCTGACTTTTTAATGATCGCCATTCCAATTGGCGTGAGATGGTATCTCATTGTGGTTTTGATTTGCATTTCTCTAATGACCAGAGATGATGAGCTTTTTTTCATGTTTTTTGGCTACATAAATGTCTTATTTTGAAAAGTGTCTGTTCACATACCTTGCTCACTTTTTGATGGGGTTGTTTCTTATAAATTTGTTTCAGTTCTTTGTAGATTTTGGATATTAGCCCTTTGTCAGACAGATAGATTGCAGAAAATTTTCTCCCATTCCACAGGTTGCCTGTTCACTCTCAGGATTGTTTCTTTTGCTCTGCAAAAGCTCTTTAGTTTAATTAGATGCCATTTGTCAATTTTGGCTTTTGTTGCAATTGCTCTTGGTGTTTTAGACATGAAGTCTTTGCCCATGCCTATGTCCTGAATGGTATTGCCTAGGTTTTCCTAGGTTTTCTTCTAGGGTTTTTATTGTTTTAGGTCTTACATTTAAATCTTTAATCCATCTTGAGTTCATTTTTGTATAACATGGAAGGAAGGGGTCCAGTTTCAGTTTTCTGCCTATGGCTAGCCAGTTTTCCCAACATCATTTATTAAATAAGAAATCATTTCCCCATTGCTTTTTTTAGTCAGATTTGTCAAAGAGCAGATAGTTGTAGATTTGTGTTGTTATTTCTGAGGTCTCTGTTGTGTTTCATTGGTCTGTGTATCTGTTTTGGTACCAGTACGATGCTTTTTTGGTTACTGTAACCTTATAGTATAGTTTGGAGTCAGGTAGTGTGATGCCTCCAGCTTTGTTTGTTTTGTTTAGGATTGTCTTTGCTATATGAGTTCATTTTGGTTCCATATGAAATGCAAAGTAGATTTTTCTAATTCTGTGAAGAAAGTCAATGGTAGCTTGATGGAAGTAGCACTGAATTATAAATTACTTTGGGCACTATGGCCATTTTTCATGATATTTATTCTTCCTACCCATGAGCATGGAATGTTTTTCTATTTGTTTGTGTCCTCTTATTTTCTTGAGCAGTGCTTTGTAGTTCTCTTTGAAGAGATCCTTCACATCCCTTGTAAATTGTATTCATAGGTATTTTATTCCCTTTGTAGCAATTATGAGTGGTTGTTTATAATTTGGCTCTCTATTGGTATATAGAAATGCTTGCAATTTTTGCAAATTGATTTTGTATCCTGAGACTGCTGAAGTTGCTTATCAGCTTAAGGAGTTTTTGGGCTGAGGCGATGGGGTTTTCTAAATATACAATCATGTCATCTGCAAACAGAGAAAATTCTACTTCCTCTCTTCCTATTTGAATACTCTTTATTTCTTTCTCTTGACTCATTGCCCTGGCCAGAACTTCCAATACTGTGTTAAAAAGGAGTGGTGAGAGGGACATCCTTGTCTTGTGGTGGTTTTCAAAGGGAATGCTTCCAGCTTTTGCCCATCCAGTATGATATTGGCTATGGGTTTGTCATAAATAACTCTTATTATTTTGAGATGTTGCATCAATACCTATTTTATTGAGTGTTTTTAGCATGAAAGGGTGTTGAATTTTATCGAAGGCCTTTTCTGCATCTATTGAGATAATCATTTGGTTTTTGTCATTGGTTCTGTTTATGTGATGAATCACATTTATTGATTTGCATATGTTGAACCAGTCTTTCATGTCTGGGATGAAGCCGACTTGATCATGGTGGATAAGCTTTTTGATGTGCTGCTGGATTCAGTTTGCCAGTATTTTATTGAGGATTTTCACATCAATGTTCATTAGGGATATTGGCCTGTAATTTTCCTTTTTCATTGTGTCTCTGCCAGGTTTTGGTATCAGGATGATGCTGGCCTCATAAAATGAGTTAGGGAGGAATACCTCTTTTTCTATTTTTCAGAATAGTTTCAGAAGGAATGGTATCAGCTCCTTTTTGTACTTCTGTAGAATCTGGCTTTGAATCCATCTGGTCTGGGCTTTTTTTTTTTTTTTTTTTTTGGTTGGTAGGCTATTAATTACTACCTCAATTTCAGAACTTGTTATTGAACTATTCAGGGATTCAACTTTTTCCTGGTTTAGTCTTGGGAGGATGTATGTGTCCAGGAATACATCCATTTCTTCTAGCTTTTCTAGTTTGTTTGCATAGAGGTGTTTATAGTATTCTCTGATGGTATTTTGTATTTCTGTGGGATTAGTGGTGATATCCCCTTTATCGTTTGTATTGTGTCTATTTGTTTCCTCTCTTTTCTTTTTATTAGTCTGGCTAGTGGTCTATCTGTTTTGTTAATCTTTTCAAAAAACTGACCTCTGGATTCATTGATTTATTGAAGGGTTTTTCCTGTCTCTATCTATCTCTTTCAGTTCTGCTCTGATCTTAGTTATTTCTTGTCTTCTGCTAGCTTTTGAATTTGTTTGCTCTTGCTTCTCTAGTTCTTTTAATTGTGATGTTAGGTTGTTGATCTTAGATCTTTCCCACTTTCTCCTGTGGGCATTTAGTGCTATAAATTTCCCGCTAACCACTGCTTTATCTGTCCCAGAGATTATGATATATTATGTCTTTGTTCTCATTGCTTTCAAAGAACCTATTTCTTTCTGCCTTAATTTTGTCATTTACCCCGTAGTAATTCAGGAGCAGGTTGTTCAGTTTCCATGTAGTTGTGTGGTTTTGAGTGAGTTTCTTAATCCCAAGTTCTAGTTTGATTGCACTGTGGTCTGAGAGACTGTTTTTTTATGATTTCCATTATTTTGCATTTGCTGAGGAGGGTTTTACTTCCAATTATGTGCTCAATTTTAGAGTAAGTGCTATGTGGTGCTGAAAAGAATGTATATTCTGTTGATTTGAGGTGGAGAGTTCTGTAGATGTCTATTAGGTCCACTTCCTATTTTTTCTTTTCAATTTTATAATTACTGCTAATTATAAAAACTGAGCTCCATACATAGATTCATCTCTTATTAATTGTGTATCTTTGCTTGGCAAGCTTTGTCTTATATAATATCTAATAATTTGCCATTCAGATCTGCCAGTCTCAAAGGACTTTTCACAGAATTAATTTTCTATCAGTGCAAATTTCTAGCTGGTGGGTTTTAAAATTGGACAGTAAAAATCTCTTAAGGAACTAAATCTGCACATTAATGTGGAGGTGATCTTGGGAGCTTATCACTGGGCTTTTGGGTTATATAACTGGCAATTTGTTATAAGCACTTGCTTACTTTAGCTCAGGGCATGTTCTTTTTGGTAGATTGTTTAATCAGGTAGTGAAGTATGGCAGAAAACTAGCATGTGATATTCAGAAAAGCATGTAAACATCATTTAGTCCATTTCTGTACTCCAAACATGAAGCCTTTTAAAAGAGAATTCAATATTAATATCTGCAACTTTGTCTCGATATCTCCACTGAATTCTTCTAGATGACCAGGATTGTTTTTTCAGTAGAATGTTTGACAAAAGAAAACAAAAGCAGTTTATTAACAAAATTCTCACATCTAATTAATAGTGTATAATAGGTTGTTTTGAAACGTGCCTATAAAAGTGTATTCTTTGCACTTTTAACTCTTAGGAATTAATATTTCATTAGATTACACTGATTACTTTCAGAATAATTTTAGAAAAATACAGTTGTTTTTTTTTTCTTGCAGTGATATATTTCTTACTAATGCTATTTGGGTATGTGTTTTACAATTTTCAGGATACATTCTCAATATCTTCTCATTATAGAGAAAAATAATTTTTAAAAATCAGAATGAAAAAATGCTCATCATCACTAGTCATTAGAGAAATGGAAATCAAAACCACATTGAGATATCATCTCATGCCAGTTAGAATGGTGATTATTAAAAAATCTGAAGACAGCAGATGCTGGAGAGGATGCAGAGAAACAGAAATGCTTTTACACTGTTGGTGGGAGTGTAAATTAGTTCAACCATTTTGGAAGACAGTGTGGTAATTCCTCAGGTATCTAGAAATATAAATACCACTGGACCCAGCATATATTATGTGTTTGTGTGTGTGTGTGTGTGTGTGTGTGTGTGTGTGTGTGTAAAAAATATATATAGGATAATATATATTTTATACATATATATACACAAAAGGATATATCCTATTATATATAATATATAACTAATAGAATATATATAAGATATATAGATATTTTTATATATATCCTATTAGTTCTGTCCCTCTAAAGAACCCTAATACATTAACTAAGAAGGGTACCCAGCTGTAAAAAGCAAAAGCATTCTAAGCAAACTCAATACAAATCCAAAATTGTGCCAAGAAAAATGGTAGATCTTTCTGGAAATGAAGAGTAGTTCGTGAGAGTAGGTATGTATTTGGGGAGAAGATTGAAATTGGAAAGGAAAATGAATTAAGTATCAGGCCACGAATGTCTGATACATCCTGGTGCAAATTTTATCCTGAGTTGAGTAGTGATTAAATGATTTACAGTAAGGAATTCCTGATGATGGTTTGCCTTATCAGAATGTCACTGTTAAAGAAATTTAGACTGTATAATACTAGTGACAGGGAAACTAGGAAATAGTAATGTTAACTAGGAAAGAGTAACGTTAACAATATTTATAGGTTTGCTTAACTTGTACTTTAAAAATAAACAGTAAAGATTTGCTTTGGAGCAATACATATTTAAACAACTGTTATACTATGTTGAAGTGCCATTAAAAAAAAAAACAGTCTTTAGATAAAATGCTTTGGACATTCAGAAGAGGGGAAATGTGACATTAGAATAGATGACAAATGAACTAGTCCCTAAAATAAGTTTAGCTTATGAAAATGTGAATATCTGGAAGAAGGCTTCTCTAGGTGGAAAGATAACATTCATACAGAATCTCAGATCTGGGAAACAGTATAGCATGTGTGGTGAATAGTTAGTTACATTTGACCAGAGAAGAAAATACATGCTGAGTGGAAATGAAATACAAAGTAGATTGAACAAGATTGCAAAGGGTCTTCAGGGTCAAGGAAAGAAGTGTAGATTTTCTTCACTGGCCATTATGGCCTTAAAGGTCTAAGTCATATTATCAATTTCCTGTGGTGTAGTTATAGATAACTTATATTATCTGTAAATTGTTCTTTTGAAACCATTCTTAGGAATTATATCTTTTAATTCTTTTTCAAATCAAATTGTATGCAGAACTCCCACTTATACAATAAAAATTTTTAAGTGTCTCTTTTGAAGGAATAATTGTTTGCCTCTGAGGAACACGCTTTGGAAAGCCTTTGATATGGGACATATATTATTTTCCTGTGTTTCAGAGAATGGGGTACTGCAGCAGAAAGGATGTCCTTCAATTTGATAGAAAGGCACTGCATGAATCCCTGTAAGACTCCAAAAATTAAACCAGGAGCTGTTTCAACCTGTTCTCTGTTTTACATCCATGTGGGAGAGTCTACAAGCATTCATGTGGACAGTAATGGGGTTCAAGTGCAGTCAGTACCCCCCTGCTGTTGACAGGTGCCTAGAATAGCAGATGTTCCTTTGTATAAGGATGAGCAAACTGGAAAAAATCAACATGAAATCTATAAAAAATTCTTCACCATAAACAACTAAAGAGTGCTACCCTGAAAAAGAATTGAAAAAAAAAAATCCTACTTCTAAAAATCACTTTCTAAAGCAAGTAGAAAGTGGTCCGCTGTGTTTCTAGGAAGGTATTAAAAAATGTAGCGACTGATACAGCTGACATATATACAAGTATGTATTTATTTGTGTAAATATATAAACTGAACACATCACTAGTCTGCAGCTTGATCATTTTTTACATACATACAAGTATGTATGTATTTACGTAAATACATAAAGTAAGCAAGTCACTAGTCTACAGCTTGATCATTCTTTTACAGACTGACTCATGTAATCACAACCAGATAAATGGAACATTATCAGGCCCTACAAGTCCCTTTTGTCCTCGCTTTCTGTTGCTACCTAATCCCTTTTACATGCTCACCAATGTAAATCACTACTCTCCAACAGTGTAAATTAGCTTCATGTTATTACTTGTACATCACTTTGTAAAGTGTTAAACTTTTTGCTCAGTTTTCCCCAATGGATTGTCTGTCTTATGGATTTGCATGAATTTTTTTTTATGTACTGGTTACAAGTATGTTTGTTTGTAATATATGTATTATGAGTATCTTTTCCACTCTTTGGAATGCCTTTTCACTCTTTTACTGGCCACTTTTGGTAATTCTAATTTCCTAATCTTAATATACCTGATTTAACTCTTTCATTTTGTTTTTTGCTCACACTTGGTGTTTCTGTGCATATGTTTAAGAAGCTTTTGCCTACACTGAAGTCACAAAGATGCTCTCCAATGTGTTCTTTCAAAAGTCTTATAGCTTTACTTTTAGTATTTAGACCTGAGATAAGTTTGGAATTGTTCTGTGTTTACAGTGTTAGATAAGGTTATCCAATTAATACAATCATTTGTTGAAAATATTTTTGATTTTACTGTTGCCTTTGTAATAAATCAGTTGATGTATGTATGAGTCTGCTTCCGGAATCTCTATTTTGTTGGTCAATGTGTCTATCTGTTGTTTTAACTTCTTCACAGATATTAAGTAGCTTTATCCTCACAATGACACAAAAAATAGGTACAACTAATACCCCCATATTATAATTAAGGAAACTGGGGCAAGATGTTAAGTAACTTGCCAAAAGCCACATTGCTGAGGCAATAGCAAATCCAGTCATTTGAGCTCTGGTAAACAAAATGCAAGCTGAGCTATGGGTTGAAATGGGAAGAGTAGATTGAAGAAATGATTGATTGTGAGAAAATAAAAACTCAATGGCAAAAGTATTTTATACACTATTAGTTGTGAAGTAAGGCATAAAACTCAGTGTTCTTTCAACTTCATCAATATGTGTTTCCATCTCAAGATAAACCTTATCCTTATCTTTTGAGACCATAACTCAATCACCTATATGATTTCTGTAGAGTAATTATATACTTTATATGATCACTCTTGAAGGAGAGGTAAGTAAAATACTGAAAAGTAACTGTAGATATTAGCAAGATCAGTTTTAATGAATTTAGGCTGAAGACAGAAGCCAGATGTCCAGAGATTTTAGGAGTTGATGAAAAGCAAAAAAAAAAAAAAAAAAAAAAAGAAAAATGGAGACATTCAAAAATATCTGGCTGTGAGGAGCATGAGGAAAACTACAGGATTTAGATGGATAGATAGGTTAAAAAGTGTATTTTAAAAGTTATTTTGTGTTTTGCTTCTAAATACTTGGAAAGTAAATGTGCTGATGAAGAAAAAGATGAAACAATAGTGGATACTTAGGTCTGCAAATTTTATGTGGCTACTTTATGCCATTTGTGCTATCTGGGCAGTATAGAAACAAAACTATAGGTCACTTAAATTTTTTACATTCAAAAGAGACAAACCTTAGTGAGAAAAAGAAAAGAGAAATCAGTTTCTGAATTATTTAGAAATATCACAGGAGATGAAACTGCTTAATAGTTTCCACTGTGTAGATAATGCATCATGATCAATAAATAAATGCTACCCTTAAGAGCAAGTATAGAGATGCATTATTGAAGAGGATTAAAATTGGTTACCTTCATTATTCCTGCAAATTTAATGGTATGTGTATGGCTTAGAAGCTATGCTTAAATTTTAATATGGCTCATTTTAATTGGACCAAAGACAAAAAAAAGAATTTTTGTGTAGTTGCTCTTTAGAGACTTTATTAGTTTTAACCAGGGAAGTTTCTCTCATTTTGCATACTGAGAACTCCAGACTTTCTTTGGATCCACAAAGAATTTGGGCTTTTTGGAGGAATCTAGTGGAGAGAACAATCCTCTCAGGAAGTAGATGTTTAAATTCAGGTCACCCAATGTTAGAAAAAAAGATACATTCCATTCATCTTTACCATTTATTTTGAAACTTTAATTTGGAAATACTTCAATTCACAAGAATTAACACAATAGGTATTATCAATATCCTATCCTGATCCCTTTTCCCTCCATCCCCCCAAGTAACCATTCTCCTGAAGTATGAAGTTTGTGTATTTTAGTCCTATGTGTTTAAGAAGTATTTGGTTCATACATGTACATTCATATAAGAATACATTGCAGTATTTTCTATTTTATTTGAATGATTTCATACTACTAATAAACTTTTGCAAGTTTTCTCTCTGTATTATGTACTTTTAGTTTGATTCATGTAAATATACATAAATTTAGTTATTGAAATGTTATTGGAATAAAATGTAATTTATTACTATGAGTCTATATCTACTTTTATCATTAATTAAATAGTAAAACAGTGAATCTCCTGAATCATGTAAACTTACTCTCTTGTACTAGAGTATCTCTAGGATAAAAATTTTAAAAGGCAACTGATTTATTGATTTCCACTTCTACCAGAAACACACTGTACCATTTTCTGAATGCCCTTGGAAGCACTTAATACTATCAGATGCTAATTTTTGACAATATGATAGTTCAAATATGTCAAAATGCAAAATGATGGTTTTGGATTTTTTTCATATATCATTTTTAAATTGTTTTAACTTTTAAGTTTGAGATACATGCACTGGTTTTTTATAAAGGTAAGTTACACATCCTGGGAGTTTGATATACAGGTTATTTAGTCACCCAGGTGATAAAGTACCTGATAGTAACCTTTTGATTCTCACTCTCTTTGCATCCTTCACCCTCAAGTAGGCTGCAGTGTCTGTTGTTTCCTTCTTTGTCTCCGTATGTACTTGCTGTTTACCTCTCACTTAAAAGTGGGAACATGCAAAATTTTGGTTCCTGATCCTGTGTCAGTTCACTTAGTATAATGGTCATCAACTCTTTCCATGTTGCTGCAAAGGACATGATCTCGTACTACTTTATTGCTGCATAGTATTCCATGATTGATTTGTATTTCTCTGATTACTAGTGTAACTAGTCATTTTTCACAGCTTTAGGTCTGGCCCATTTGTTGTTTAGCTGTTGGTGGTGGTGGGGTGTGTGTGGGTGTGGGTGTGGGTGTGTGTGAGAGAGAGAGAGAGAGAATTTTGATAGGTTTCCCAGTTTCATTTTTTGAATGTTTGATTTGTCCTGATTGGTTATTGTTTTCAGAATTAAAACAAAAGCATTATTATGTATTTTAGATACCAATATTGATTTTGTTATTAAAATGTAAATATATATTCCCACTTTGTAGCATGTTTTATTTCTTTTGTTATTAAAATGTAAATATATTTTCCCAGTTTTTAGCATGTTACAGAACTAAAGATGTTTTTGTCTTTTAATGTGACAAAATTTATAATTATTTTCTGTAGATTTTTGCTTTTTGTCACAATATTTGAAAATCTTTTCTGCACCAACATAATAGGAATTATCATAATCACCTAATAACTTTACATCTTCAGTTTGTTCTGTGCTTAAGTATTTTAGTATGTCTAGTTTAAGCTGGAAATGTTTTCTCCTATTTTGATATGCAGTTGTAATGCCATTGTACCTTATCTATTATGTTAATGCATCTCTTTTTAATTTGTTTTATTCCACACAAAAATATTTGAGTACCTACTATATTCAATACACAGTGCTAAGTGGTAGAAAGGAGAAATAAATATGAACAATACATTGTTGAAAATCAGTTTTTACAAAGAACTTCATAAGCCCATTGATGATTTCAGTGGTATGATAGAATGGGTGGTAGTGGAAAAGTGTATTTTCAATTTCTGTTTCAAATTTGTATTAACTGCATTTTCAGCCCCCATAAACAAAACATAAAACAATCTCAGAATATTTTATCATAATCAACATTCTTTAAAAATGATTTTAGCTACTTTCCAGGAAATCAATATCAATGGAATATTTACAGTTTTAGTACTCTTTCAATTTCAATTATATTTGGAAATTCATCATATTTTCTTTCTTGAAGATTTTTAATCTCTAGGCATAAGCTTTATGCCAGTATCTGGTTCCATTGGTTGGAAAATAATTATTACTGATGTCTCATCCTCATCTTAATTTCACACTTTAAACACTTTATTTTTCTTAAATAGCAAGTCATTTATCTACTATCTTATTTTAAGAAAATATATTCCACTATTTTCCTTCTCTAATTTTTGAAAACACATCTTATATACCTCCCTCTCCTTCATCTTCCAAATTAAGTTACCCCACCTACAATTCTAACTACCATATATCATGCATGTATTGCATTCTTTGTATAGCTTTTTTTTTTTTTTTTTTTTTTTTTTTTTTTTTTTTTTAAGGAAATTTTGCTGTGGTTGCCCAGGTTGTAGTGCCAAGGTGAGATTTCTGCTCACCGAAACCACCCCTTCCTGGGTTCAAGTGATTCTCCTGCCTCAGCCTCCTGAGTAGCTGGGATTACAAAATGCCCAGCTCACTTTGTATTTTTAGTAGAGACAGGGTTTTGCCATGTTGGTCAGGCTGGTCTTGAACTCCTGACCTCAGGTGATTCTCCCACCTTGGCCTCCCAAAATGTTGCGATTACTGGCATGAACCACCCAGCCTCTTTCTATAGCTTTCTAGGGGGTGCTGCAATAGTCTTCAGGGTGTACATTGCCTCTCTTATCTTATTCTCATCTAGTGTTTCCTGTTATCACTGCCAAATTAATATTCTGAAAACTTTTACTTAATCTTTTAAATCTATTGTTTAACAAATTAAATTTATATAGAATATATAGGAAACATTGTACTAAATTATTCAGAAAGCATTGAAACCTGGTCACTATTTAATTTTTCCACCAAATCTATTCTTATTATTATTCAGTCATTAACCTATGCATAGTATTCTATTCACTGGATTCTCCAAATATACTAGGCTAAAATAATTTAAAGTCTTCTTCAAATATTACTTGCTTTATAATGTTTTTTTTTCAATACTCTAAGAGGATGGTTTAACCGATCATCCTCTTTAGTATTTACGGCACTTACTTCTTGTACAAGGCATGGACATTCTTCTCTCTCATGTTTTCTGTTTTTAATTTTTTTTTATTTTTTTGAAATAAAATTATAAAAACATAAGGTACAGGTTATGCTACGTAACTTATAAGCCTTAAAATGTTTTCACAAGATGCATTTACAAAACAAATTTAGCAACAACAAAAATAATACATGTAGTATAGGCAGTGGCTCACGCCTGTAATCCCAGTACTTTGGGAGGCAAAGGTGGGCGGATCGCTTGAGGTCAGGAGGTCCAGACCAGCCTGGCCAACATTGTGAAACCCAGTCTCTACTAAAAATACAAAAATTAGCTGGGCATGGTGTCATAAGCCTGTAATCCCAGCTACTCCATGAGGGTGAGGCAGGAGAATCCCTTGAACCCAGGAGGCAGAGGTTGCAGTGAGCCAAGATAGTGCCACTGCACTCTAGCCTGGGTGACAGAGTAAAACTCTGTTTCAAAACGAAAAAAAAAAAAAGGAAAAGAAAAGAAAGGAAAAAAGAAAAGGAAAACATGTAGACCAAGTGGATGTAGCTTCAATATGCATAGTGGTTTTAAAAAATATTTTAAAATGACTTACTGTAATTAACCATATTAATAAAATAATAGAGAAAATAATGCAACTATCTTAATGGTTATGGAAAAGGTATTTGCAGAATTCGTTGCTTTTTAATAAAACTTTCAAAAAAAAGGACACTTTGCAATTTAGGAAAGGGCAGTTTTGAAACAACTTCAGCTGGCATCATACACGTTAATGAAAATCTGAATCCTTTTTCTCTAAAATTTGGAATGAGATAAGGATTTCTGTTTTCAGTATTCTAATCAACATTCTACTGGACTTCCAAGCCAGTGTAATAAGGGAACAAAAATAATAAAAGACATAAAGATTGAATTGGACTGGATTGCATATTGCTTTTTTCTTAAAAAGCAAAAGTGTATTTTTTCATAGAAAACATTGTAATTACAAATATCTTGAGTAATTTAAAAAAGAGACTAAAATCAACTAGTGAGTTTTGCAATATCGTAGTACAATAATTACCATACAAAAATACATCATTGTACTTCTAATACTACCAATAAAAAATGGAAAATTATTTTTAAAAATAGGACCATTTACAGCAGCATCAAAATATTAATTATTCAAAAAGGTAAGAAAATATTTTCCAGATCCTTATATTGAATTATTTCACTTACATGTTTTTATTTATCTATTTATCTTTAAATGTGGGAAATGGCTTTAAACTGTCTTGGACACATGCAGAAATTTTCTGTTCTTCTCCTTTAATGCACTTTTTAATTTAATTTTTCTGTGAGCTATTGGGGTACAGGTGGTATGTGGTTACATGAGAAAGTTCCTTATGGTAATTTATGAGACCTTGCTGCAACCGTCACCCGAGCAGTATACACTGCAACATACTTGTAGTCATTTATCCCTTCTCCCTCCCACTCTTCTCCCCAAGTTCCCAAAGTTCATTGTATCATTTTGACACCTTTGTGTTCTCATAGCTTAGAAAACTTATGTTTTTAAAAACAGACAAAATTAATCTTTGTGTATGTTTTTTTATTAATGTTTCTTTTTTAAAAATGTACTTATTATACTTTAAGTTCTGGGGTGCATGTGCAGATCGTGCAGGTTTGTTACATAAGTATACACGTGCCGTGGTGGTGGTTTGCTGCATCCATCACCTCATCATCTACATTAGGTATTTATCCTAATGCTATTCCTCTCCAATCTCCCCCACTCCTGCTATTCCTCCCCTAGTCCTCCACCCCCCAGGCCTCGGTGTGTGATGTTCCACTCCCTGTGTCCATGTGTTCTCATTGTTCAACACCCACTTATGAGTGAGAACGTGGTATTTGGTTTTCTGTTCTTCTGTCAGTTTGCTGAGAATGATGGTTTCCAGTTTCATCCATGTCCCTGAAAAGGACATGAACTCATCCTTTTTTGTGGCTGCATAGTATTCCATGGTGTATATGTGCCATATTTTCTTTATCCAGTCTATCACTGATGGGCATTTGGGTTGGTTCCAAGTCTTCGCTGTTGTAAACAGTGCCAGAATGAACATACAAGTGCATGTGTCTTTATAATAGAATGATTTATAATCCTTTAGGTATATACCCAGTAATAGGATTGCTGGGTCAAATGGTATTTTTATTTCTAGATCCCTGAGGAATTGCCACACTGTCTTCCACAATAGTTGGACTAATTTAAACTCCCACCAACAGTGTAAAAGCCTTCCTATTTCTCCACATCCTCTCCAGCAACTGTTGTTTCCTGATTTTTTAGTGATCGCCATTCTAAGTGACTTGAGGTGGTATCTCGATGTGTTTTATTTTAAATTAATTTTTGAAAAAAATCTTGTGAAGGAATGAATTAGATCTTTGCTAGGCAGGTCTAGAATTAATTAATTTACTCTTAAAGACCACTATATATCTATAACTGCAACTACAGCTACAGCTACATTTATAATTATATCTAGTGTATGTGCAAATATAATTTATTTTAATTTGCTAAATCAATTACCAAATTAAATTATACTCAACTATATGTGTTCTGTTGTCATTATTAATGTCATGAAATATCTTTTTTAAATAGTTAGAGCTTCTTCACATAATTAAACAGTATGATATTATTTATTGTCCGTGTGGACTCAACCATTAATAGCTACAATTACAAACTTACATTCTCCTAGAATTAGCTTTTATATTTCTCATTTTTATTACATTTCAATTACATTCAGAAGAGTAATCAACCGACCATTACATACTGCATGTTGATTATAGTCTATTTTAAGTCCTTGGTGTATAGTTTAATTATGTTTTGGGAGTACATGATTAATTAACATACAAGCCATGTTTTGTAACTTCTTTTGTATAGGCAAGTATTTTAGAATTTGAGACAAAAATATTTTACATGAAATGTTGGCTGTCTATTCCATTATGGTTTTAATAACTTGATTTCAGAGGTCAACAACAATACAAATAAATCTTTACAAACAATTGTTAGTCATGACAACTTTTTGTATGTTTCTCTAACATTGCCTTGGAAAATTTATATACCTACTTTTTCTTTTTTTTTCTTTTTTTGAGACAGAGTTTTGTTCTTGTTGCCCAGGCTGGAGTGCAATGGCGTGATTTTGGCTCACTGCAACCTCCACCTCCCAGGTTCAAGCCATTCTCCTGCCTCAGCTTCCCAAGTAGCTGGGATTACAGGCATGCACCACCATGCCCAGCTAATTTTTTGTACTTTTAGTAGAGATGGGGTTTCTCCATGTTGGTCAGGCTGGTCTTGAACTTCCAACTTCAGGCGATCCGCCCACCTCAGCCTCCCAAAGTGCTGGGATTGCAGGCATGAGCCACCGCACCCAGCATATACCTACTTTTCTAAGTTATAACATTAGTAACATCTGCTTTTCATTGTGGTCATAGCACACTTGTTTATATCCTGGATGTTAATCACCAGCAGAAGTTGTACATCTTCCAAAATTATGAATTAAATCACTCCCTTTCCAACCACAATTTGTGATCCTTCCAGCTCATTCATGCATTTAGATCCATGACGAAGGTTTCATTGTTTTTGGTACTCTTCTCTTTTCACGTCCTTCATTCTTCCTTATGTAGTTTAAATGCATGCATCAGTATAAATTAAAAATATTTTCCTTCTCTTTGCCTGTAGTCTCTCAAAGCATTGCATCTTCATGGAAAGAATACAAATTGTCAATGGTAGGTATACTCAAACACACATTTTCTTTGACTTTACCTATACAAATAAATGTAGTGGAAGAAAGGCACAAACCTATTCCAGCTGGTGTCATTATAAGTTAATGGTTGTCAACTGCAAAGGAATTCTTAAATTATTGTAGGTCACAAGGCAGTGGGATGAGGGGGAAAGGCAGAGCCTATCGTGGAATATCGAAGCTTGAGTGGAGTAAGAGGTATATACATACTAGGGATTGCAGCAGCGCAGTACAGGGCCCTTGTCGGGTAGAGAGGGCACTTTGATGAGGAGACAAATTAATATAAGGTGTTGAAGTCAAACCAAGGTGAGGAGGGCATACATGAGGAATGATGGCTTTTATGGCAGGTGTCAGATCAGAGCCACAGTGAGGTAAGGACCACATGCATACAGCATGAGCAGAGGTTCTGTGTGAATACTGGAATCAAACAATGTAACACCTACATATTTACTCTAGTTTCCTCCATCTTCATATCTATCACTCCCTCTATGGTAAAGAACAATTTAGCTACCGGTTTCTTCAAAATGTGTACATAGTTTATTATTAGTATGAATTCAATCTCTTGTAGTGAGCAGATAGGGAAGAGAGGTTTACAGAAAATTAAAGAAAAAATACAGTGACTACTGAGGTGTTATGTTAGAGATAGTATCACCCACTCATACTTCCACAATTAAGAAATATTATCGTTCAAATACCAATTACTTTACATTTAATTTATCATGACATGATCCAGAGGAATAATTACTACAATATGTAGACAAGAGTCTGAAAAACTTATTTGACCATCTTATATATTAGTATACAGGAAGAAATGGCATACTTACACTATTTATGGTAAGCCACAGCAGAATGGCTTAATTGATCATGAGATTTGTGTGATTCACTTTTTCACAAATTCATTTATTATAGCAACTTCATTTTCATTGACGTAACTGAGAGTAATATCTGTTACTCTTGGTAAACACAGTATTGCAAATATTTTTTATTTTGGGAAAGATTTTTCTACTGATACAACTTTTACTGGAGTTGTTAAATTTATAGGCTGTAACAATGATGAAAGGAATTTCTGATTTCTGATACATTTTATATATATAATGTATATTTCATATATTATGTATATATAATGTATATATATTTCATACATTATATATATAATGTGTGAGGGGAAAGGCAGAGCCCATCATGAGATATTGGAGTCTGAGTGGAGTAAGAAGAATATACATACCAGGGATGGCAGCAGCCCAGTAAAGAGCCCTCATTGGGTAGGGAGGGCGTTGTGATGAGGGGACGAATTAATATAAGATGTTGAAGTCAAACCAGGGTGAGGAGGGCATAAATGAGGAATGATGGCTTTTATGGCAGTTGACAGATCAGAGCCACAGTGACTGTGCGTGCGCGCGTGCACACACACACAATTTTGGAGACAGGGTCTGGCTCTGTCACCCAGGCTGGTTGTGCGGTGGCATCATGTCTATTCACAGTAACTTCCACCTTTCCATCCCCTGGGCTCAAGGATCCTCCCAGCTCAGACACCTGAGTAGTTGGAACAACAGGTGCACATTATCATGTTTGGCTAATTTTTGTATTATTTGTAGACATGGAGTTTCCTCATGTTGCTCAGGTTGGCCTTGAACTCTTGAGCTCAAGCAATCCACCTACTTCAGCCTCCTGATGTGCTGGAATTACAGGTATGAACCACCATGCCTGGCCAGAAATATAATTACTGTATCTAGAGCTAATAATCTTCATGGAACAATTTTTCTAAAAATATTTAACAGTTAAATCTGCTTAGTTTCTCTAATTTTTTTTAATTTTAAAAATTGTCTATGGATGTGTGATAGATGTACATATTTTGTGAAACAGGTGAGAATTTGATATGAAATGTGTAAATATTAAATCAGGTTAATTGGCATATCCATCACCTTCAATCATTATTTTTTCCTTACGCTATGTACATTCAAATTATTCTCATCTAGCTCTTTTGAAAAGCATAATAGATTATAGTACACTATAGTTACCCTACTAATTTATCAAACATTATGTCTAATTTCTTCTGTCAGATTGTATATTTGTACCCATTAATCATCCTTTCTGTATCATCTCTTTGCCACACACTTCCTAACCTCTGGTAACCACCCATCTACTCTCTCTTCATGATACCTACCTATAGCTTCCACATATGAGTTAGAACACATGATACTCTAGTGTTCCTTTGCTTGGCTTATTTCGCTTAACATAATGTTAAGCATCATATATAAGTTATATCCATGCATCCATGTTGCTGCAAATGACAGGATTTCATTCTTTTCTATGGCTGAATAATATTCTATTGTGTGTGTGTGGTTATGTGTGTGTATAAATACATATGTATGTGCATACATACCACATTTTCTTCATTCATTCACTGATGGGCACTTAGGTTGATTCCATATTTTTGCTATTGTGATTACTGCTGCAATAAACATGGGAGTGCAGATATCTCTCTGCTAAATGGATTTTTCTTACATTTAGATATATACCCAGTAGTGGGATTGCTGGGTCTTGCAATAGTTCTATTTTTACCTTTTTAAGAACCTCTATTTTACTATACTGTTTTACATATTGACTGTAGAGATTTACATCCCTAGCAACAGACTATAGGAGTTCCCCTTTCTGCACATCCTTGGCAATATTTGTTATACCCTGTTTTTTTTGAGAAAATCCATTTTAACTAGGGTGAGATGATGTCTCATTGTGGTTTTGATATGCATTCCTCTGATGATTAGTGATGTTGAACATTTTTTATATACCTGCTTGCTGTCTTGTTTTATAAACTTTTAGAGCATTTCTTCTTTGGGAATGTCTGTTCAGATCTTTTATCCAGTTTTCAACATGTTTTTCTTTCTGAATCATTTTTGCTGTTTATTTTTTCTGATTATTAATCCTTGTCAGATGGGTAGTTTGAAAATATGTTCTCCCATTCTGCTAGTTGTCTATTCACTTTATTGATTATTTATTTTCCTGTCCAAAAGGTTTTTAGCATGATGTGACCCCATTTTTCTACTTCTGCTTGTATTGCTTGTGCTTTTTAAGGTCTTACCCTTCAAAAAATCTTTTCCTGCCCGGTGTGGGGGCATGTGCCTGCAGTCCCAGCTATTCAGGAGGCTGAGGTGGGAGGATCACTTGAGCCCAGGAGTTCTGGGCTGTAGTGCTCTATGAGATCAGGTGTCTGCACTAAGTTCACCATAAATATAGTGACCTCCTGGGAGCTGGGGACCACCAGGTTGCCTAAGAAGGGGTGAACCGGCCCAGGTTGGAAACAGAGCAGGTCATAACTCCCTTGCTAATCAGTAGTGGGATTGCATCTGCAAATAGCCACTGCACTCCAGCCTGGGCAACATAGTGAAACCCCATCTCTAAAATACATATATATATATATATATATTATCACTATGCTGAGAGAGACCCATCTCTAAAATATATATAGATCATTACCCTGAATCATTTCCCCCAATATTTTCTTCTAGTAGTTTCAGACCTTACAATTAAGCATTTAAGCTGTTTTGATTTGATTTTTGTACATTGTAAGAAACAAGGGTCCAGTTTATTCTTTTGCATATGATTATTCAATTTTCCTAGCATCATTTATTGAAGATGATCTTTCCTTACTGTATGTTCTTGACATCTTTGTCAAAAATGAGTTGGCTGCAAATGCTTAGATTTGTTTCTGGGTTCTCTAATCCTTTCTATTGGTCTACCTGTCTGTTTTTATGCTAGTACCATGCTGATTAGGTTACTGTAGTTTTGTTACATACATTATATTATATATAATTCCAGAATTCCATATACATTATATGTAATTCCAAAATTTTGTATTTTGAAGTCAGGTTTTTTTTTTTTTTTTTGCTCAGGATTTGTTTGGCTATTTGGTGTTTTTTCTGGTTCTATATGAATTTTAGGATTTAATTTTTCTGTTTCTGTGAAGAATGTCATGGATATTTTGATAAGAATTGCATTGGATTTGTAAATTGCTTTGGGTAGTAGTTTCATTTTTACAATATTAGTTCATCTAAACCATGAGCATGAAATATATTTTAACTTGATTGTATCCCCTTCAATTTCTTTTACCGGTGTTTTAGTTTTTCTTATAGAGAGCTTTCACTTCTTTTGTTAAATTTATTTCTAAATATTTAATATTTTTGCTATTATAAATGGGATTGCTTTTTTGATTTTTTTCAGACTGTTCACTGTTGGTTTAAATTGATGCTAGTGATTTTCGTATGTTGATATTTTATCTTACAACATTATTGATTCTAACAATTTTTTTCATGGAATTTTTAGGTTTTTTGACATATATTAAAATTAATTAGAATTAATTAAAACAAAGCTACTTTCATTTCTTCCTTTCCAATTTGAATGCATTTTATTTCTTTTACTTGCCCAAGAGCCCTGGCCAGGATTGCCAGTATGAAGCTGAATAAAATTAGTAAAAGTGGACACCTTTGTCTTCTTCCAAATTCTAAAGAAAAAGCTTTCAATATTTTACCTATTAGTACAATGTTGGTTATAGATTTGTCATATAGGATATTTATCTTTAGGTATGTTCCTTCTATATTCAATTTTTTTGAAGGCTTTTATTATAGAGATTTTGAATTTTGATGAGTGGATTTTCAACATCTGTTATAATGAACATATGGGTTTTGTTCTTTATTCTGTTCATGTGATGTTCTACTTTTATTGATTTAGAAATTAATTCATTCAAATCTCCCTATAGTGTCCTTTCTAATTAATAACAATAATTTTAAAATCTAATTTTTATTTCTAAACCTGTAATTTGCTTTGCTATGTTGGAGTACTTTTCAAAACTAAAAATTCTAAACTCTTTAAAAAATTCTAGTAACTCCTTGATATGTTTATTACAATGTCCACGTTTATACTTTTATTGCCTAAACTGCTAATGCTTTGTGTAATATATCTCCTAAAAATGGACTGTTGCTGTTATAGTCTATTGGTTTTAGTTTTATTTTATTTTCTGGTTATAAAAATAACAATTACCTTGGAAAACTTGGGTCACCGGTAAAACACATAAAAGATGACTTCCCAGCTATAACCACTGCTAATATTTTGCACTGGATTCCATTATATGTAATTTCATATTATGTTGTTTGACAATATACACTATGCATTTTCCAAGTCATTAAATATTGTCTGAAAGCATGACTTTAATAGTTGTATAACATATCATCAAATTGCTTTAAATCATTTATATTCATTTCATTTTGGTTTCTTACACCACTTCAGCATCATGTGGGAAAACAGAGATCTTCTGATTTGGTTTTCTGGTATCGCTTCCTTCATTTCTTCATTATTCCACTGTCCCAGATTATTTTCAACTGTGATTGTGTTAGGCAAAATTGCAAGATGCCTCTCAAGGTTCCTACCCTTTGGTGTACATGTTCTGTATAATCACCTCCCATTGAGTGTGAGTAGGGATAGTGAATATGATGAAATATCATTAATTAGCTAATTTTAAGTTAATCAAAGGGAGATTATACTGGTTGGGCCTGAAACATTAGGCCTGACCTACTCAGATGAACCATTTATAAGAAGGCAAGGCTTGATAAGGGATCTCCTGCAGGGCTGAAGATAATGAAGCAAACTGCCATATTTTCAGAGATGTAGAAGACACATCAAGGAATTCTGGGTGGCCTCTGGAAGCTGAGAGGGGTTCCCAGATGGCAAGTAGACAAAAAAACGGGGACTTCAGTCATACAACCAGGAGGAATAAATTCCCTCCACAACCAGGGGAGCTTGAAAGAGGCCCCAGACCCTCAAATGAGATTGAAGTCCCACCTACCACCTTGAGTTCAGGCTGGTGAGACACTGAAGAGGTAACTCAGTTAACCCAAACTCAGATATCTACCCCATAGAAATTGTCAGGTAATACAATTTTGTTATATCAACCTGCATTGTGATAATATATTGTGCAGCAATATAAAATGAATACAATTTCTTTCAAATTTCTATCAAAACTGCCTGTGACTGCAGCAACTGTAGTTACAATAAGTGTCTGTTTCATGGACTGTTGGCCAGTCTGGTCTTGAACTCCTGACCTCAAGCTATTCTCCCACCTCAGCCTTCCAAAATGCTGAGAATACAGAGTGAGCCCCCATGCCTTGCCAAGTTTTATTTTTAAGTTTTTTGGCAAATATAGTTTTAATTAGTTCCAGCCAAGCACACCTTGTTAGCATCAATTAAGAACAACTTGAGAAAAGTGGGAGGGAAAATTTGTTTATTATTATTAACTTTACCACATTGAGATACCACTTCATGCAAGTTAGAATGGTGATCATAAAAAAATCTGGAGACAACAAATGTTGGAGAGGATGTGGAGAAATAGGAACACTTTTACACTGTTGTTAGGAGTGTAAGCTAGTTCAAACATTGTGGAAGACAGTGTGGTGCTTCCTCTGGGACCTAGAAATAGAAATTCCATTTGATCCAGTAATCCCATTACTGGGTATATAACCAAAGGATTATAAATCATTCCATTATAAAGACACATGAACATGTATGTTCATAGCGGCACTGTTTACAATAGCAAAGACCTGGAACCAACCCAAATGCCCATCGACGATAGACTGGACGAGGAAAATGTGGCACATATACACCATGGAATACTATGCAGCCATAAAAAACAATGAGTTCGTGTCCTTTGTAGGGACATGGATGAAGCTGGAAACCATCATTCTCAGCAAACTGACACAAGAACAGAAAATCAAACACCACATATTCTCACTCATAAGTGGGTGTTGAACAATGAGAACACATGGACACAGGGAGGGGAGCATCACACACTGGGGTCTGTTGGGGAGGGACAGTGGCAGGGCAGGAAGGTTGGGGAGGGATAACATGGGGGAGAAATGCCAGATGTAGGTGATGGGGGGATGGAGGCAGCAAACCACATTGCCATGTGTGTACCTATGCAACAATCCTGCATGCTTTGCACATGTACGCCAGAACCTAAAGTACAATAAAAAAAAAAAAAAAAAAAGTTGAGCAGGCATGGTGGCTCATGCCTGTAATCTCAACACAAGGCAGGTGGATTGCTGGAGTCCAGGAGTGTGATAAAAGCCTGAGTAACATGGTGAAACCTGGTCTACGGAAAACAAAAATGTAAAAATTAGCCAGATACAGTGGTGAGCACCTATAGCCCCAGCTTAACTGCAGGCCACAGCAGAAGAATTGCGTTGGCCCAGGAGAGGGAAATTGCAGGGAGCCCAGTTTGTGCCATTGCCATTGAACTCCAGCCTGGGTAATGGAAGTGAAAACCCTGCCTCAAAAAAAAAAAAAAAAGAAAAAAGTTGATAACTATTATATTTATTCATTTCCCTAATAACAATCCTGAAAATTTTGCTTCATTTTCTAGCCTCACATATTTGTTGTAAATTTATAGTTTATTCTAAAGCCTTACTTTACCTTTCTGAAATAAACTTCAGTGATAAATTCTAGAGACAAAATGTCAAATGTTTCTATGCTCTTCTTTCCATTACTCTTCAATGGCTTATTAAACAAATAATTTTAATCTCCAGAAATATCTTTTCTTATTTTGTCTCATGAAAATATATTCTTTTTGGCTCAGGTTTCAGACTTTTTCTTTTCTCTTTTTTGGTCAACATTCATTCAAAAGATCCGTCTATCCTCAGGTCCGTGTTGATCATAATTAACTTGTTTGTTCTTTCTCATCTTGATTTTTGGACATTCTATGTGTTTTGTGTCTATAAACTAGTATCTAGAGAACCTTCTTTTTGTCCTTTAATGCAAAGAAAAGACACATTTCTTCTGTATAAAATTTAATATTAGTTTCTATATTATAAAATTTACATTAATAAAATTGTCACTGCAAAGTTTGTACTTTAAACATTTGTGATATATCATTACCAAAATTATTTCTGATATGTAGAGTAAATCTTATTTTGATACTAATTTTCATGTTCTTATCATATTTGAAGAGCTCAAACACATTGGTTAAGTACATTCTTCTGATATATTAAAGAGAGTTGCTATATAACCTGTCACAAGATCACATTTTATTATATTTTCACAGCACTTACTGCTTTATTTTTTCCATTTTAATGTCTTTTATGTATAGTTTTAGCATAACCATTTATAGTTTCTAATATCAGAGTGAATCTCTCTACATGTCTCTTCTCAAAATAGATTGTGTGGGTAACCTCACTTGGGATAAAAGTGAATAGAATTATTTACAAATGCACACACACACACATATAAATGCAAGTTCTAAAAAAGGATGCAGTCCACTCCACAAGTAATATGTTAATGTCAGTTTTGGTGTTGCTATTGTACTACAGTTATATGGCATAATTGGGTGAAGTCAGGTAAAGTGTAGACAGAACTCTGTACTATTTTAAAAAATTCTTGTGAGTCTATAATTATTTCATAATAAAAATTTAAATAAGCAGTTTAGTCACATGGGAGATACTCAAAATTAGTATTGTTATTTAACTATTAGTTTATATAGCCCCTTAATTGAGATTTTTATTGAAAAATAATTTCTACCATTAGTAATGAATGTTTAATTTGTTGATAGTTTTGTACAATTTAACTAGAAATTTTGTGTGTGTGTAAACGTGTGTATCAGTTTCTTTTTTTTTTTTTTTTTTTTATTGTTTTTTGAGGCAGGATCTCACTCTGTCACCCTGGGGTACAGTGGCACAATCTTGGCTCAATGCAACATTCTCCTTCCAGGCTCAAGTGATCCTCCCACCTCAGGCCTCCCAAGTAGCTGGGACTAAAGGTGCACTCCACTGCACTCAGCTACTTTTTGTAATTTTGTAGAGATGTGGTTTCACTATGTTGCTCAGGCTGGTCTTGAACTCCTGAGCTCAAGTGATCGTCCTGCCTCGGCTGAGTTTCTCAAAGCAAGAGAAATTTATTTTTTTTTAAATACAGATAAATTCTGAGGTGAAAGCGAGGATTGAGAAAAGCAAGTTAATGTTTATTAACAGTACTGCTTCCCATTAATAGCAAATAGGGTTTTAATTAAATATAATGCTAGTAAATTAGTCTATAAGCTAATTAATTGACAAGAATATATGGGAAATTTAGATTCTTTTGTATTTATCTAGTAGAAATAGTGTTTTAATTAGCTAACAAGATGTCCCTTATCAATGTTTAAAAGGAATATTAATAATATATCAATCCCTCACTACATGAAGAGACCTTCTGGTTCTGAGATTATTGATTATGTAGTTGATGGGTGAGCATTGATGAGCCATTTTTTTTCCCCTGACATCCAAGTCTCTCCCCAGCTACAAGTCCTGCTCTCAAGGAGACACATTTATTCTTTTAGGTCCTCTGCATTTCATTTAGTGCATCATTAGTTTAATAGAGACTTCTGCTCTAGCGTACCAAATGGTATCACACAGGCCTAAAGTTGGTTAATCTAACAAATTCAATTCTAGTCTGAAATCTTGAGAAAATAGTGCTGAATCCAAATGTGAGATAGCTGAAATTTGTGTTATAACTTGCATTGGGAATAAGGTCATGTGGGGTCTCAGAGGAAATCAATCACTACTTATATAGTCCATGGGTTCTGGAAGAATCTATTAGCCTATTTTGGAATGGGAATGTGATGTGGGAACGTGAATGGAAAATAACTCTTCAGGGGTCTTATAATATAATGTTAAAGCCAGTACTCTTTCAATATATCTTCTAATGAGAAATGGAAACAATATTCAGTTGTGTGTATTTAGAATAACATTAGTAAGAACATCTGAATACCTTCACAGTCACTTTGAAGACTAAATTCTCTTATGACATGGTGCTACTATTTTTGCCATCTTACTCGTTAAATATTTTCTTCTACATTATATGTGAGGTCTTTATTAGAACCTTTAGTAATTTCTAAACCTTTGTCATTAATATTTAAATATAATACTTAATCTGTTCAACAGATATTCATTATTACTTTTCAACTACTTTATTTTAGAGAAGAAACACAAAAATGACTGGAATACAGGTTCTTTGCTAAATTGTTTAAACTGAAAATTCAGTTGCATTAAAAATTTCGTGTTTATCATGTGACAGTGACCATGCTAGGTATTTTGTACAACTAGTCCAGTTAATTCTTATTATAACTCTATGTTGTGTCTGTTAATAACTAACTATCCAATCACACCAGGAATAAAACTGTAATCAAATTAGATATTCTGTTGCTTGTGATAGCAAGGAGATAGCTGGGAAACCATGAAGTATCTTTATAAGGTGTTAGGAAGAGCTTATTTTAGGATTTGGCTTTGTGTTAAATGATTTTAAGGAAGGATTAAGGAATTGAGGGTTACTCTGGGTGTGTAATTATTGAGAAGCAGATAATTCTATGATTGAGTGTTTTAAAGAGACTTGATGAAGCTGGAATAACAGAAGGAGACTAAAATTCTAATTGCTTAGGAAGCATAAGTAATCCAAGTTAGCAAGGAAATACATGTTTGGTCATTTATATAGTTTGTACTATGGCCTTGTTTTTAATCTGTGCTCAGGCATGATGACTCTCTTAATCATTGTCACAAAGTGACCTTATCTGAGGTTGGTGATCTGTGAGAATGATTAGGTTCATCAGAAGTACACCAAGACCTAGATGTTCCTGTCACACAAGGTCCTAGTTGTCAGCAGCTGCTTTTCTCACTGGAAATGTACTATTATTATTCTAATAGATTTAAGTAAGACGCTGAGGCTTAAAAAAGCAATCAAATTGTAATTTATTAGCAGTAAGATAACTGCACTTTGGTTTTGCATCTAAGAATATCAAAATTTCAAATACCTACAGAAAATTTATAAATTTGTTATCTTAGACTTTAAAATTGTATATTTATATACATACACATATATGTGTATATATATACACACACACACACACACATACACACAAAATGTCATGCATCATTTAATGATGGAGATACTTTCTGAGAAATACATTGTTAGGTAATTTAGTGCTGTGGGGACATCATAGAGTATACTTCTAGAAAATGGAGTGTTTGTAGCCTACTGCACACCTATAGCCTATTGTTCCTAGACTGCAAACCTTTATAGCATGTTACTGTACTGAATACTGTAGGTAATTGTAACACAGTGGTAAATATTTGCATATCTAAATATATCTAAGCATAGAAAAGATACAGTAAAAAGAAGATATTATAATCTTATGGGACTACCATCTTATATGCAGTCTGATGCTGGCTGAAACATCATTATGTAGCACATGAATATATATCCAGAGCTTCAAAATACATAAAGTAGTAACTGATAAAGTTCAAAGAAAAATGGACAAATTTATAATTATATTTAGATGCTTTACTCTCTCTCATCTGGTAATAGGTAGAACAAGTAGGAGAAAAATCAGTATGTATATAGGTGTCTTGAACTTAACTATTTATCAATTTGACCTAATTTAAGTTTATAGAACACATCAATCAATATACATTTTTCTCAAGAACACATAAAACACTCACCTAGGTAGACCATATTTTGGGCCATTATACAAACTTTTATAAATTTAAAATAATACAAATTATACAAGTATCTTCTTAGTTGATAGCAGTTTTAAGCAAAAGCCAATACAAAGATAACTAGAAAATTCCAAAGTAACTGGGAATTGTACTGCAAATTTCTACACAATCTATTAGTAAAGAATCTCAAAAGAAAATTTTAAAATTGAAGTGAATAAAGTTAAAATACAACATAATAAAATTTGTGGAATGTAGCAAAGACATATCTTACAGGGAAATGTGTAACAGTGAATACTTATTTAAAAAGTATGCCTGATATAAGTGTGCTAAACTTTATCCTTCACAAGGAACAATTAAATAAAATAAGGTAATAATAATAATTAGAGTACATGTAAATAAAATTGTAAACAGAATAATAATAGAAAAAAAATCAGTGAGACAAAAACTGGTTCTTTAAGATCAATAAAATTGACAAATGTCTAGCCATACTGACTGTGGTGGGAAAACTCTTTAATGACCCCCAGAATTTTTACTTCCTCGTGTTTACACCTTTGTATAATTCTCTCATTTTTAGTGTGGATGGCACCTAAAATTTGCTTCTAATCAATATGGTATGGCAAATGGGATAAGATTTCACTCCCATGATTACCATAGGTTATCATAGGTAATCTCTGTCTTGCTAGCAAAGATTCTCCTTGCTAACTGCATGAAATATGTGGCCACATTGAGGAAATCCATGTGGCAAGAGACTTGTAGACAGCCTCTTGGATGTGCAGGCAGTCTCTAGAAGCTGATTGCTGCCTTAACTGGTAGTCAGCAAGGAACTGGCGACCAAAAACCTACAGTCACAAGACAATAAATTCTACCAACAACCTAAGTGAGCTTAGGAGAGGATTCTTCTCCAATTGAGCCTCCAGATGAGTACACAGCATAGTGATATGTTGATTGTAATCTTTTGAGATCCCAAGCAGAGGACCCAGTTCAGCTATACGCAGAATCCTGACCCATGGCAACAGGGAATATATATATATATATTTTTTTTTCTTAAGCCTCCATATTTGTGCTAAGAGTTTACACAGGAATAGAACGCTGATGCATTGAACAAGAAAAAAAGAGAGATGACATAGATTACCATTACCAGGAATGCAAGAATGGATATCACTAGTGATAATACTGACAATAAAATGATAATAAATTACTATAAACAAATCTATGCCCATACATTTTACAACTTAAACTAACCCATTCCCCAGAAGACAGAAACAACTACATAAATCCACTCAAGAAACAATAGATAATCTGAATAGCTCTACCTCTACTAAAGAATCAAATCTGTAATTAAAAACCTCCAGGACCATATGGCTTTATTGGCAGTCCCACCAACCATTTAAGAAAGTATTCGTGTATATAAAAATACACATTCTATATGATCTTTTGCAGTAAGTAGAAGAGAATATTTCAAAACTCATTCTTTGAGGCTAGTATTTTGCTAATACCAAAAACATGCAAAGACATTACAAGGAAAAAAAAACTAAAAAAATGCAGATGAAGTTCCTTGAAGAACACAAAGATACAATAATTCCTGAAATACTAAAACTGAATTCACCAACATATATACACACACATAAGTGTGTTTGTGTGTATATATACACATAATGTATCTGTGTATAAAGTTATACATTATGACCATGTATAGTTTACCATAAGAATTCAAAGCTGTTTAACAATCAGAATCTACCAATATAATTCAAATATAATTTATTTACAAAAGTAAATAAGAAAAGCCATATGATAATCTCAATAAATGCAAAAAAGCATTTAACATCTAGTCATGATAAATATTCTCTATAAACAAGAAATAGAAATTTAAAACCCTAATCCTCAGTAATATAATCTAGACACTGAAATATAACTCAGCTATTAATTGGAATTAATTATTAATGCAATAAGGATTAATCTTAAATGCATTTGCAAGGTATAAGAAATCAGATACATAAGGATACATATCATCTGATGCCATTTATATGATTTTGAAAAAAATACTGGGATGAAAAATATGTCAGTGTTTGCTAGGGATTGGATTAACAGGAAGTTGACTATAAAGGAGCTGCATAAAGAAATGTTTAGTCTTATGAAACTTTTATGGATAGTTTAATTCTGGTGGACACATCTTTTTGTGGTAGACACATATTCTTAGATTTGTCAAAACCGTAGAAGTATGTAACCAGTAATAATCTATGCAAATATATATATATAAAGTGGAATGTGGGAAGAGCTAGTATGGAATACAAACTGTAGTAATTGTATTTAACTGTATTTCAATTATATTAGATAATCTTACCAAAGTGGCTGGGGAAAAAGGAAGCTGAAATAGCAGGAAAACAATGTTTTGGCAAAATATTACAAGGTGAAAATTAAAAAAAATAAAATATACATAGATGCTGCAGTATAGTTAAACATTTCTTTCTCACCGTGGTACAGATTAATAATTCTGACACTATGTGTAAACTAGGGTTGAATAAATAAGTTCACATATTGTAGATAATGAGGTCCAGATTTCTCAATGTTAAAGAAAAAGTTACAATGATAATTAAGACAAGAAGACTAGAATTAATCCTGTTTTGCTGAAGTGGTCTAAGATATTAGCAAAACTCATATTTTCTATATATATATATATATATATATATATATAACACACAAACACACAGACACACATACAAGACTAATAAATGTAGAGATATATATGTATAAATGAGTTAGTATGTATCAACACACAATTTCTATGTGTTGAGTATATCTATACATAATATATAATAGGTTTACATTTTACATTTTATAACAGTATACTAAGTATGGAAGTATATATATTCATATTACATATAATGTACACCTACATATGTATGTGTGTATGTGAGCTCTGCGACTCTTTCCTTGGTTTGGTCTACTTTGCTGTTTTGCAATTCTTGGAGTGTGTTTTTCAGCTCTATCATATTAGTTCGGTTCTTGTTTATACTGTTTATTTTATTTATCAGCTCCTGTATTACTTTATTGTGATTCTTAGCTCCTTGAATTGGGTTTCAACATTCTCCTGAGTCTTTTTTTTTTAATTGTATTTTAGGTTTTGGGGTACATGTGAAGAACATGCAAGACTGTTGCATAGGTACACACATGGCAGTGTGATTTGCTGCCTTCCTCCCCATCACCTATATCTGGCATTTCTCCCCATGCTATCTCTCCCCAACTCCTCACCCCCCGCTGTCCCTCCCCATTTTCCCCTGATATACCCTAGTGTGTGATGATCTTTAATCCTATCCATGTTTTGAATTCTGTCTCTGTCATTTCAGCCATTTCAGCCTGGTCAAGACCCCTGCTAGGAAACCAGTGTGTCCATATGGAAGAAGAAGACACTATGCCTTTTTGAGTTGTCAGAGTTCTTGGGCTGGTTTTTACTCATCAGTGTGGGTTGGTGTTCCTTTAACTACAATGTAAATTGAATACAGCCAGTAGACTTCTTTTCTGAATACTTTCAGAAGGCCAAGGCTTTGTGCAGGATCTTTATTTGTAGCTAAATTTTTATACTGGGTTTCACAGGGAGGTATATTAGGAGAGTATTTTTAGTGTTGATGTTTTGGGTTGTGATCCAGTAGGTGACTTCTAAGTATGATTTCCATTAGGTATTCTGTTTCTCAGTCATGTGGCTCCTCACAGTTGTATCTGTGCTCCCTGTTAGTGCTCTGAAAGCATGGGCTCCTCTCCCACTTAATTCTGGCTGAAAATCTTGGCTTGGCACTTCCAAGCTGTACAACACACCTCTGGGGCAATCTAAGCTTTACATTCTTTCCCCAGCTTGAGGCAGCCGGGGTAAAGACCTTAGCAGTTGTTGTGACAGAGGGTTTCACTTGTCTCCTGGAGCTCCACCTCAGAAAGATGCAGAGCTGCTGTCAATTAGTGTGATTGGCCCAGAATGGGGCAGCTGTGCTGTGAACCCAAGTAAGTGGGGCCCTGACTTGCAACAAATAGTGGGGGGGTGAGTAGGGCTTGGGGGAGAGAGACTGGCCTCTTTTCTTTAGGGCTACTACAGCTGCTGAAGGTGTGGTGAAAGCACTCAGGGTCTTTGCTCCTTCCTGAGCCTGAGGGCAGACAGGGAAGTACCACTACAGGAACACTGGCAGAGGGGCTTTCAGTTGCCTCTGGGAGCTCCACCTCAGAAAAAGACACAACCACTGGTACTGGGGATGTTCAGCCAGGGGGATGGGGCAGCTGCTCTGCCGGCTTGAGCTGCAGCCTCTGTTTGTTAGAGAGTACGGGATTGAAGGCACACAGGGATGAGATACTGGGCTCCTCTTCTGTGTTAACTGTGGTATGCTGGAAGCTTGGATGAAGCCCTTGGGCTCTTGGTTTCTTTCCCAGACTGAGGGGAGCAGGGGGAGAACCATTGCTGTGGCAGTGGCAGTGGCAGAGAGGCTGTTGGTTGCCTCTGGGAGCCCCTCCCTAGGGAATCACGGAGTCACTACCAGTGAGGTATGCTCACCACTGGTAGGGTGGCTGCTCTGTGGTCCCAAGCCAGGGACCTTGCCTGGTGAAGAGTCAGGGGTGGGAAGCTCACTGGGAGAGAGAACTGGATTCCTCTCTGTATGGTGGCTATGAAGTGCTAGAGCGTGATGCTTTTTGATCCTCCAGGAGACCACCTATCTAATCCTTTAATTTGGCTAAACTGGTAGTTCCAGCAGTGCATTAGATAGGCAAATGGACAAGAGGAAAAGAGGAAGGTTTTTTTTTTTAAACTCCTTTATTTTCTCTCCATCTTGTACTACTTGGCAAAGGATCCTCAAGATGCATCTCGTTTCTTACATAAATTGTAATATTTGTCAGTTGGGAAAATGCTGGAGAGTCAAGACCCTGAACTCTCTTTGAATAGGAACTTAATTTGAAAGTTTTGAGCTACAAGTAATGTGTGGATGACAGTAATGTGTGGATGATGATGCACTCTGCCAGCTGGTGTTGACAGCATTGGCATCTCTTTTGTGGGGGAGGAAGAACCTCAAAAATGCTTTGATTGTCTTTCACTACTGGCTCAGTAGGTAGAGGAATCTCTTGCCTTTTTTCCTCTTTTGCCAATGTTGGATATAAAAATGGAGTAGTGTGTTTTGCTGGCAAAGTGAAAGCTGTTTAAAGAAATATTAGTATTCATAACTGAAAACCTCACATCATTATGAAGTCATCAGTAAATTTTTATTGCAAAAGCAATGATAGTGAGCAATGACTATGATGGTTGCTTTGGTATTCTAGGAGAGGGCAACTGGGTTGCAATTCAGGTGTTAGAGTGTACCTAAGTTAGTCATGCTTAGAGATCTTGTGATGTGGAAAGAAAGCTCTGGAGAAAAGATTCTGTCTAGCATGATTGCTACCAGGTGAAGGCAACAAGAAAGCAGCAATTCTTTCATCCCCCTCCAGCTGGGAACAGACTCTGACGTGGTAGAGGCTGGTAGCTATACCAGGAATGCAGCGGAAAAGTGGGGACGTAATTTTGGTTATCACCCTACAACAGGGATCAATAAAAGTTCAGGAATCTGCAGGGGATTACAAAAGTGGGCAGAAATAGCTTATATTTTTAAAGACATGCCAGACATTTAGAGAAATAGACATATAAAAATATTATATAATATGTTATCTAAAGTGACAAAACTAGGTGTGGAGTATCAGAGAAAAGGTCTCTTGCATAACATGTTAGGCAGGTGTTGGGGGATGTGTTAAAAGAGAGGCTTTTTGATTAAAGTCTTGTAAGGAGATTAATATGAGGACAAAAATGGGTCTGAAACAATATGCTGTATGTGTAGAAAATTCTGAGGGGTTCTGGATAGCTAGACTGTGAAGTTTAAGACTCAGCAGTAGGCAATGATACTGGAGAGACAGAATGTTATGATTAGCAGGATATTCTCATCTTGTTTGAATAAATGGTCAATTTAATATCATATTTTATAAAACATTCATAATTTTTCAAAAAAACAGTTATTTCTTTTATATTTATTGAAGTCTGATTCCTCCAGTAGATAAGTTTTTTTAATAGTATGATAACTTGATCTTATGTCCTCATTTTTCATATAATCTTCAGCATTTTCCACTATTTGTCAGAAACTAAAGGATTAAATAACTGTAGATTTCTTAAAATGAACCTGGAAGTATTTCAAAAACCCAAGTCTGCTCCCTCAACTTATTGTGTATTATTAAACTAACATCATTTCTGTGAGTAGACTGCTTACTGAAAATCATGTCAGTGATATGTTCTAAAATCTGGATGCTTATGATAATTTGACACAATTGAGTTGTCAAACATGTCAACATTTCAGTGTATAAAATGTATTGGAATATTATATGTGTCAGTTTATTGCTTCTCTAGAAATAGATTAAAAATGAAGTGTTAGAAATAAAGAAGAAAGTGTTTTTCGCACCACTACACATTTGGCATGCTCATTGTTTTTTTTTTTTTTCATGTTTTAAATTTCATAGTTTCCAAGAAGTGCAGAAATGTGAAAAGAATAATTTTTGTACAACTCAGGGTAATAAATATGCATGAGCACTTTTCCAATTACATGAAAATTGCTTTTTGTAATTTATTTCAGATTTTGTATTAAAATGTTATAATTATGAGATTACATGTGAATAAACTGGCTCTACATTAATGTTTTCCCATGTCAATTGGGAAATATAAAATGAGCATGTTGAGCAAAATTTTCACAAATTATATTTAGTGAAATTTATGAAAAAACACAGCACATATATTTATAAGTATGAAGTATGTGTATAGTTGCAAAAAATAGAAAACTTGCTCATTTTTTTACTTGCACAACTTAAATCAATTTGTACTGTATTTCTGTTTTCTCAAGTGGGGCTTCTTTAACTCCAAGAAGATAATAAAGAAAGATTAAAGTCAAAAAGAGAATTCATTGGAATAATATGGATGTATCTCCTGAAACCCAATGTCTTAGTTACAGTGAGGCTTTTGAAAAGTCTGACTTCAGGAAACAAGTCATGAGAAATCAAGGATATTGCTCTTTTCTCCCTCCACTCTTAAGCTAGATCCTGTTCTCTCTCACCATCTCTGCTTCTCAGTATTCCTCTTTATTTAAAGTTTTAAGATTTCTCTTTCTGCTTTTTTTGTCTTAGCTGCTTCCCTGTTCTCTATTTCAGGCCCAGCATTTCTTCTACATGACTTTGTTGTTCACAGTCTTCAGAGAGTGATTAGAAACATTAGGGTCCAGTTTAAATTCCAAAAAGTAACTCTCTCTTGTTAGCATGGCTGGTCAGATTATCCATCACGGTCCAATTACCCATGATTCTGCCATAGAGCCATGTGGATATAGGAGGGAGGCTTCTTGGAAAAAAAAAAAAGCCAGTTGTACATCCTTGAGAAGGAGATGTGGGAGTGGGAAGAAAATGATCAAAAGAAAAATATTTGTCATTTCTGGTAAGTGGAATATTTCTTGGGATTCTTCATGTAAAGAGTAAGGTTGAAGGGGATACATATTTTTGTAGAAGCTGAAAGTAATTTTTGTTCTCTAGAATTTTTAGTTTTTATGTTTTACAAGCCAAGGTAAGGCTCATTTGATTTCTCAATAGATGTTTCTGTATGATGATATTATAGAATACTATTTTTCCTCCCTAATGACACAGAAAGATAAAACCATTTGGAATCTTACAGGCCTGAGTTTGAATATTGACTTTACCAGTGTTTAGATGTGAAAAATCTTACATTCTCTGTGTTTATGCTTTTTACTTTATAAAATGTGGAAAACTAAACCTAACTCATAAGATTTTTGTGTTGATTAAATAAACACTCTATCTCTTTTATTATAGTACCTAGCATTTAGCAAGTGAGTACTATGCACTCACTTCTCTTGGCTTTGCATGTATTTCATCTATTAAATAATACAACGTAGGACAGATCCATCATATAGTATCTGCCACATATGTGGAAGCAATAGTCAATTCTGATTTATCTGCGGTGATTTAATCTGTTTCTAAATTAATTGTATTTTAAAGGATAATAAATTTTTTTAGAATAAATAAAGTTAGAAAAAAATCAGTGTATATACCTGTGTATAAAAATATATTCAATTGCTTGGTGATACATTTTTGCCAAAAGTTAATATGATTCTGTTTGCCAATCTGGTATAGAACCCTGTAACTAAAAAATGAGATGTCAAGCAAAAATATAAAATTGCTAATATTAAACAAAAGCTAATATTAATAAGAAAATGCATTATAAAAAATAACTTGTTTTAAAATAAAACAGAATAAAATTTAATGTTAAATATAATAAATATTTTATAGCCCTTTCTATTTTGAAAAACATATAAACAAAAATTAAAATAATCGTCATACATTCAGAAGGCAATGCTAGATAAGTTTATTAAAAAGTGTTGTATTAAACACAAAGTAACTCATGAAATGGACATCTTTTAATGGAATGTTCTAACAGAATGGTAAATTTGGCATATATTTTGGGTGGTTTGTCAAGCATAGAAGAATATGGAATTTGAGGCAATTAAGTTATGGTAGGTCTTAATTATTACCTGCTAACAGTCGTAAAACATCATTTCTCTGACTTCCCAGCGTGGAGACAGTGATGGATTCTAAGACAAATTTTGTTTCTGAGTAAAAGAAACATGCAAGACACCACCATTTCTTTCCTGTCTGGACAATTTGCATTTTATAACAAAATGCAGTTCTATGAGAATATGATAATGCCAGGAGCAGCAATGGTGAAAAAAACACAAGCCCATATACAAAATGTATCCTATTAAAATCAGCAAAAATATTAAATGCAAGTCCATACATAGTTAAGTGAATGCTTGAAAATGTCAGAACAGCTTATATCCTTAATCATGTTGAGATGTTGAAACAACCATGAAAAGACTACTGTCTGTTTTTCATGTGAAATGACTAAATTTTTTTATTCTGGTGAATAAACAGAGCATAACTTTTGCCATCTTAACCATTTTTATGTTCAGTGGTATTAAATACAGTTATAAAGTTCTGTAACCCTCACTACCATCCATCTCCCTAACTCTTTTTATCTTGTAAAATTAAAACTCTATATTCATAAAACAATAACTCCCCATTCTCTACTCTCCCCCAGCCCCTGGCAGTCGGCTTTCCGGCTCTATAATTTTGGCCATGCTAAGTACCTCATATAAGTAGAATCACACAGTATTGATCTTTTTGTGACTAGCTTATTTCACTTAGCATAATATCCTCAAGGTTCATCCACATTGTAGCATACGTCAGAATTTCTTTTCTTTTTAAGGCTTAATAATATTCTATGTATATACCACATTTTGCTCATTCATTCATCTGTAAATGGACACTTGGGTTGCTTTCACATTTTAACTATTGTAAAATTCTCCTATGAACATGGGTATACAAATAACTCTTCAAGGTACTGCTTTCAATTTTTTTGGTGGGGGGGATATAGCCAGGAGTGGAATTACTACATGATATGATAATTCCACTTTTAATTTTTTGAGGAACTGCCACACTGTTCTCCACAGTGGCTGAACCATTTTACATTTCCACCAGCACTGCACACACACACGAGTTCCACTTTCCTCATATCCTTGCTGATATTTGTTACTTTCTTTCTGGCTTTTTGGTAGTAGTCATTCTAGTGAGTGTGAGGTGGTATCTGATTGTAGTTTTGATTTGCAACATGATTCGTGATATTGAGCATCTTGTCACGTACTTTGTGGACATTTTATTTTATTTTGAGACGGGAGTTTCACTTTTGTTGCCCAGGCTGGAGTGCACTGGTGTGATCTTGGCTCACCACAACCTCCGCCTCCCCGGTTCAAACGATTCTCCTGCCTCAGCCTCCCGAGTAGCTGGGATTACAGGCATGCACCACCACGCCCAGCTAATTTTGTATTTTTAGTAGAGATGGGATTTCTCCATGTTGGTCAGGCTGGTCTCCAACTCATGACCTTAGGTGATCCTCCCACCTCAGCCTCCCAAAGTGCTGGGATTGCAGGTGTGAGCCACCACGCCTGGCCTTCGTGGACATTTGTATACCTTCTTTGGAGAAATGTCTATTCAAGTTCTTTGTCCATTGTTTTTAATTGGGCTGTTTGTTTTCTTCTTGAGTTTTGAGTTCTCTTCAAATTCTGAATATTAATACCTTATAGATATAAAATTTGCAAATATTTTCTGTCATTTTGCTGGTTGCCTTTTTATTATGTTGGTAGTGTCTTTTATTGAACATTTAAAAAATGTTATAAAGTCCAATTTGTCTCATTTTTCTTTTGTTGCCTGTGTCTTTGGTGTTATATCTGATAAATCATTTCCAAATCTAATGATTGTGAAGTTTTTGCCCTATGTTATTATCTAAGAGTTGTATGAGTTTTGGTCTTACACTTAGGTCTTTGACCCATTTTGAGGTTAATTTTTGTATTTAGTACTAGGATATGATCCAGTTTTATTCCTTTGAAAGTGAAAATCCAGTTTTCCTAGTACCATTTGTGTTGTAGAGACATTTCTTACATTAAATGGTCTTGGCCCCTTGCCAAAACCCATATGACCATATATGAGAAGACTTATTTCTGGGCTATCTATTCTATTCCATTGGTTTGTACATCTGTCTTTATTGCAAGTTCTATACTATTTTGCAGTAAATTTTGAAATAGAAAGTGTGAGTCCTCCAGCTTTGTTCTTTTTCAAGATTGTCTTGGCTACTAGGGGTCATTTGAGATTCCATATGAATTAAAAGATAAATTTTTCTATTTCTACAAAAGGTATAATTGGAGTTTGGTAGGGGTTGAATTGAAACTATAGATCACTTTGGGCAATACTGATATCTTAAGAATATTAAGTCTTGGCCAGGTGTGTTGATCCATGCCTGTAATTCCAGCACTTTGGGAGGCCAAGGCAGGTGGATCACCTGAGATCAGGAGTTTGAGACCAACTAGACCAACCTGGTGAAACCCTGTCTCTACGAAAAATACAAAAAAAATTAGCCAAGCATGGTATCAGGCGCTGTAATCCCAGCTATTCAGGAGACTGAGCTTGGAGAATCGCTTGAACCTTGGACAGGGAGGCTGCAATGAGCTGAGATTACAAACTGGTCATCCATGCAGCCAGTGCTGTGTTAAAAACTCTTTTTCTACTGCAATTCCTCTGTCTTGGTAAGTTGGTTCTGTCTACATAACCAGGCAAGGTGAATCTGTTGAGTGGTAATACGTGGTTTTTTTGGTAGAATGATTTTTATTCCTTTGCTATGTACTCAATAGTGGGACTGTTAGATTAGATGGTAATTCTGTTTTTAATTCTTTCAGAAATTGCCAAACTGCTTTCCACAATAGCTGAACTAATTTACATTCCCACCAGTGTATAAGTGTTTCCTTTTCTGTTCAACTTCACCAGTATCTGTTGTTTTTTTACTTTTAAATAATAGCCATTCTGACTGGTGTGAGGTGGTATGCCATTGTGGTTTTGATTTTGCATTTCTCTGACAATTAGTGATGTTGAACATTTTCTCATATGCTTGTTGGCCACAAGTATGTCATCTTTTAAAAAGTCTGTTCATGTCCTTTGCGTAATTTTTAATTGGGTTGTTTTTTTGCCTGTAAATTTGTTTAAGTTTATTATTTGAGCTACTATTAATCATTGTTTTCATCACCTCATCTTCACCCCATTAGTATCGGAGGGATTTCCATCCTAGAGTTATGCAGATGGCTGAACACTTGATACCCAACATTGAACAGATAATATTGACAATTTATTAGTCACATAATCACAGTCCTCATTTCATGCAGGGCCACACAGAGACTATACCCAAGAACCAAGTGAACAGGTCATGGGCTCTTAGAGCAAGGTTGTAGTATAAAGGGTTTGAAGTAATCCCTGGTTCCCACGGAGTATGTGACTTGCTTGTTTGACTAATTATGTAAAATGACAGTAAACTGAAACCTGCTCTCTAGAGATATGTGAGAACTGCATTTGGTCTATTTGATAAGGAGGGGGTGTTTGGCTAGGAGACTTGATCCACAGGAGCAGAGTAGGGTAGACAATTCACAGGCCATTTGAGATCCTCTCAATTTTCCCAGATGTCAAAGCAGCATATAATGTTAAACTGTAATTTTAGTCCTTATGCTATGGCCACATATTCTGTTACTTGCAAGTGAAAGTGCCCTAAGTAATAGACATGTGGATGAAGTGGCTTAAGTACCTTTCCTATGAACCTGGCTTTGAGAGATTTACCAAAAAGGATATGAAGATGTAATTTGATGGAGAAGACATTTAAAGTGATAGTAAATACCCATATAGATCTTTTGGACCACTCACCTACACTGTCTATCAATCTAATTAAAAAGTTCAGAAGATCATTTATTCAGTAATAAAATTGAATATATAGGCTTACCTTAAATATTTAATAAAAAATCTACCAATAAGTAAAAAAAGCCAATTATTTTTTAGCAAAAATTACACTTGTACCACTTTTATACTTCTAGGTGATATCTGTAGACTGAAAAATGTGTTAAATATTTGGCATAATTTTAACAAAATAACTTTAGAGGCAATTCATTTTCATTTTACTTTCACTTGCTTTATTTGACCAGGATTTAGGTTTTACAGTAAATGAAATTATGCATCCTTGCTCTTATATCCATTTCACCATTATCTTATTACACAAATTCCTAGATAATTTAATTATGTAATAATTATTGTATCAGATGTTTTGGATGTTTGGCTATAAGTTCCCCACTATATTCTTTTAGGATTTATCATTTGTAATCTCCCGTCTCATTTTCTAACTTCTAGTAAAAGGCCTACAAATGGATTCCATTGTATGTGACTCTGTCTTTCCTTCTATAACTTATGTGAATTTCTGACTTTCTGCGTGTATCCAACCTAGAAACTCTATTCATAAGTTGATGTTTTGCCTGTCAACTTGAATACTATGCTTCTGAGTGGCTCTTCTTGATATTGATAACACTAACTTTCCATTTCACTCCATGTCCCCCTGCTCGGTTCCAACTGTCTGCCACTCAGACCAGTGCCTTATTCCTCTACTTTCATAATTGCAGAGTTTAATTATTCAGTTCTGACTGAGCATTTCTTTCCTCCCATTTTCTTAAGAGCTGGCCTGAAAAGACTCTATGTATTGTTAGATCAACTGAATTCTGGTAGTTTCATCTTGATCTCATGACCATTATTAGGTTAGGCAAGAAAAGGAGAAAAAGAATATCATACAGCCAGATTATTCTTACTGCTTTTAGTGAGTGAATTCTTGCCAAAAGTACTTTCATTGTTAATTTTGCAAAGGATATTTAATCTAATAATTGGAAGAACAAAATTAAGTAAAAAATTATTCATACAATATAAACAGTTTAGTGACTTCCAGTACTTGCCAAGGAATATATTAAATTCCTGTTAATACTGCAGAACTCATTACTTTAATTGGGCGTACAGATTTTGAATTTACATGAAAATAGAAAAAGGAAGTTCAGTTCGTTATTAATGTTGCTTGGGCAACTGTAATTCCATTCCTTTAAATGTATAGTTAAAATACTTTCTTTCTGTTAAAATAAAAAGTATTTTAGCATCAAAAGCCAAATTTCTACAGATATTGTTAAGTCTCAGAATGTTCAAATGAGGTATGCATATTCTGTTCTTCTTTGCATTTAAAATGTTGACTTCAAATCAAGCGTTTAAAGAGATTTTATACATATACACCCACAAACATGTGTATATATATATGTGTCTCAAAATTATGTAAATAAACATCAAAGGTTGAACAATTTTAAACATTTTTGTCTCTAAAAAGATCATATACATTCAGATGTAAATTCAGGGTAATTTTTTTTAAATCATATATTTTATTTGTTAATATGTCCAAAATATCATCATTTCAACATGTAATTAGTGTTTTTATTTTTTAATTAAATCTTACTGTCTTTTTCCTTCTCTTTTCTTTTTTTTTTTTTTTTTTTTTTTTTTGAGATGGAGTTTTGCTCTTGTTGCCCAGGCTGGAGTGCAATGGCACAATCTTGGCTCAAGCAGTTCTCTGCCTCAGTCTCCCCAGTAGCTGGGATTATAGGCATGTGCCACCATGCCTGGCTAATTTTGTATTTTTAGTAGAAACAGGGTTTCTCCATGTTGGTCAGGGTGGTCTTGAACTCCCAGCCTCTGGCGATCCACCCGCCTTGGCCTCCCAGGTTTTCTTCTGGGATTTGTATACTTGAGGTTGTTATAGAAACATGGTGTCTGATTCTCAAATAAGCAAACATATCCTCTTTCACACTTGGTCACTTGTTCAAGTCTAGAAACTTTGGATCAGCCTGCAGCCACACAGGTTGTAGGAGGAAAAGGCTTAGAAGCCTGTGGTAGAAGTCAGAAAATTTAGGGTGACTGGGGAAGAATTGCCTACTCAGTTCCTTAATTGGTGGCCAATAAATAGCAGTAACTTACTACAGTTATTCAGTTGTACGAACATTGATAGGAATTTCCCCCCAGTTATCAAGCAAATAAAAGCACAATATTTTATGGGATTTTTGGTTTGGAATTATCAGACTTGATTAATTTTCTAGATATATTTTATCATTCTATCTTAAATTTAAATATAAAGAAATTACAATAGAATTGTTATCTATCAAATAATTTTGAGATATTTATTTGGGTCTAATAAATTTAATGTGCTGTTTATTTTTTTATTTGACTAGTTGCCCAATTTAAGCAATTATACCCTGTAATTGTAGGAAAAAAAAGTGAAATCTTAAGAGTAAAATATGTTGTTTTGAATCGTTCAGTATTATATTTAAATAACATTCCATTTACTTGACAATCATAGGAAGTTAATCTATTTTGATTAACTTTCCCTCCCTTTATCTCTTTGTCCCTTTCCTTCCTTCTTCCTTTCCTCCCTTTGTCTCTTTCTTTCCTTCTTTCTTCCTTCTTCCTTTCCTCCCTTTGTCTCTTTCTTTCCTTCTTTCTTCCTTCTTCCCTCCATTTTTAATTGTTTTATTTAGAATTTCAGATTATTTTATAATCTTTAGATGCTAATCTTGAAAACAAATTCACAGTCTAGACATTAGAGAGCTACCTAGTAGAATTGTATCTTTTTTCACTGAAGGGAATTAATGTACAGCAATATTCAGTCTGGTGCATTGAAAGAAAAACATATTCAGGAATTAATGTTTAAATAGGATATCTGAATTGTGGCAGATTTTTGTGTTATTTTTATATTTTAGTGTTGTAAACATATATTATTTTCTTAACTTTAAAATCCTGGTTTTCTAAAAGTTGGAATAATAGTATAGAAAAATTTACCATTTGAAGTAAAATGTCTATTTTCAATGTAATAGTTTCTAAGAAATAGCAAGACCTTAAGACTAAAAAAATTTGGGCCAGATGCTGTGGCTCACACCTGTAATCCCAGGACTTTGGGATGCTGAGGCGGGTGGATCACCTGAGGTCAGGAGTTTGAGACCATCCTAGCCAACATGATAAAACCTCATCTCTACTGGAAATACAAAAATTAGCTGGGCATGGTGTTAGACACCTGTAATCCCAGCTACTTGGAGGCTGTGGCAGAAGAATCACTTGAACCTGGGAGGCAGAGGTTGCAGTGAGCCAAGATCATGCCATTGCACTCCATCCTGGGCTACAGAGCAAAACTCCATTTCAAAAAAAGAAAAAAGGCTATAATCAGAACAGTGGTTCGGTCTGGAAAAGTGGGACCAATCAAGGCAAAGGTGGGACAACTTGAAGTGGGGGAGGGCTTCCAGATCATAAGTAAATAAGATGCAAATCATTGCATTTTTTGAGTTTCTGATTAGGCTTTCCCAATGAGGCAATCAGATATGCATTTAACTCAGTAAGCAGAGGGGGTGACTTTGAATAAAATGGGAGACAGGTTTGCCCTAAGCAGTTCCCAGCTCAAATTTCCCTTTAGCTTGGTGATTTTAGGGTCCCCACTATTTAGTTTCCTTTCACACCGTTCTTAACTCAATTTTTACCAGATTAAATGCCATCCCATATTTTGCCTTTCTCCATAATCATCCAAGCAAGCCAATCTGCAGACTCACCTGAGCAATATGACGAGGATCTGGTTCCAATGGGATATGTTCTAAACAGGTAGAGAGAAATAGCATTGGCATTGAGAGAGAAATAATCTCTTCAGTTAAGCCTAAGAGAAAAATTGCAAGCAACAAATTTAGAGAGCAATGAAAGAAACCTTTAACTGGGACAGAGACTATATTTTGTTGTCAATAACAAAGAGAATGAGAACCAGAATTATAGCCATAGCTATAGCACCTTAGAATATTAGTTTTGGCCAGTTACATTTTTCAGTTGATAGATACATGCCTAGGTTGGCATAGCTGAAATATATGGAGTCAAAATAGTAAAATTATTGCCCGGTTCAAGCTCTGTTGCTTTCGCAAATCCATTGTACAAATCTCGGTTTAATTGCCCTATGCCCACTTGAATTAATGATATGATTGCTTAATAAATGTAATATTATGAAATATTGCTTAAATATAAATTTCATTCAATATCACTTAGTTTCAGAAAGCATTTATGATAGCTTTTATAAATCAGGTGACCAATTTTCATAGTATAAAATATCCATGCATGTGATTTTAAAATCATTTTTCCTAAATAGGCTTATGTTGGTTTAATTTACTTACAAAACAATATAAGACATATATACATCAATTTTTTTTTTTTAAGACAGAGTTTCACTCTTGTTGCCTAGGCTGGAGTGCAATGGTGTGATCTCGGCTGACTGCAATCTCTGCCTCCCAGGTTCAAGTGATTCTCCTGCCTCAGCCTCTGAGTAGCTGGGATTGCAGGTGCCCATCACCATGCCCAGCTAATTTTTGAGGAGTCATGGGATCAGGTCTGGTAGTGCAAGCTGAGTGCAGCCTGCTGGGCCAAGTATGCTGAACAAGTACAACAGGCCTGAGCAAAACTCAGGCAAAAGCACCACTGGCTGAGATGTGGACCACCACCTGCAGAAGTCTGGCCTGCAGACCCTGACTCAATGATGGATGAATGAATGGATGAATGAATGTACTCTCATACCATTACAGTTGATACAAGTGAGATAGGAATGGCTGTTGGCTGCTTTCGGAGGATGAAATGCAGCCAGTCGACCTCTGTCCATCCACATGTTTATTTAAAACAGAGGTTCTAAGTCAGTACACTTATGGATAATTAACATGGTTGAAAGAGTGGTTTTATGAATAATAAAAGGTTTAGGTTCTGGACCTAGAACAAACACTATTAAGGTAATCCCCTTTGATCTCCATCACCTCTCAATTAGCTTTGAGAGGGCCATCCAGCACAAACTTTATATGAGAAAACAGTTAGAGACAAAGGGATGTGGGGTAAACAGACTTAAACTGGGAAAAGTCTCTTATTGTCCCATCTTCTCCCTAATTTAATGAACCGGCTGGCTGCCTTTGGCCTGCCCCAGTAAAACCTTTCAGCCTTCCAAAAGGTTTGCGGTTATAATCTATAACTTTCTCTAATATTCTCCTTAATATTTTGTCATCACCCCAAGTGAATCTTAGTAACTGGCCACAGAGGTTTACAGCTGGTGAAGCGGCAACCCAAGGATGCTGTGACAGTGACATAACATATTCATTATCTAATGCTGTATAATAAAAATTATCACAGTTATAGCAGCTTAAAACAAAACACATTGATTACAGGTTTCTGTGGCCCAGAAATCTGGGCACAGCTTACCTGGAGCCTCTTGCTTCAGGGTATCTCCAGTGGTGTTCACATTAGCCCCAGATATTCCACAACATTCATCCTGGATTCCCAAGGCCACTTGACAAAACACAGAGGCAAATGGATGTTCCATGAAATTAGGATTTGATCTAGTAAGTGAGCCGTGGTAAGATTCATTTATTAATTGTATCCTATTGATGGAGATGTATATTTAAATTTCTCTCAATTTCTAAGTTAAGCTTATAATGAATTTTGAAACTTTTTTAGAATCAGAGATTTCATTAACTTTGGAAAAGATTTATTTAGATTCTTCCACTTAAAATTCTTCTGTTTGTTGTGTTTATAACCTTAAATAATGTATATGCTGTTTTGTATACATGTCTTACCTCCCAAACCAGATTCCATACCTCTTGCAAGCTGAGTCCCAGAGTGTTCTGCACATAATTCGTGCTCTCAAAACTGGTGGAAAGAATGAAATGAATGTAATATAATGACTTCAGGCTATTGCATTAATGGCTATTTGTAAATTTAATGTTTCAGTTTAAACATACATTGTGTTTAACAAACCATATTTTACCTTCTTTAAACTGAGAAAATGCATTAACCGTTTTTTAATTGCATAAACCTGGCACTTAATAGCACATTTCTGGCATTATAAACAGTAGGATTAGGTTGTCATTTGAATGCCAATTTCAAGCTCCAAGTTTTCTTGTACTAAATGTGACAGCTTTGAATACACTTGTACGTCTGTGATTCACCCACACCATGGGGATTCAGTTTGGCAAGTGGTAATTTCCACAGCAATAAACAAAATGAGATTCAGAAATGTAAGAGACACACACTGATAAAGATGACATTTAAAAAAACCCATACTAGTTAGTTTTAGTTTTTTGTTTTAAACTGTACTCCAGAATTTTTGCCTTTACAAGAAACTTCCTTTTCCATCATTAAAATTGAGAAATATTTTGTCAAGAATTTAACAGAAAAAAATGTATAAATGTTTAGGTATGACTAGGGATAAATATACTGTTGGCACCCAATCAACCTCCCTCCTTCTTTTAACTTGATCTATTTAATTTAGATGTAAATGATACTTTACATAAATTATTCTTTATCTTATAGGTGTTTTAATTCTTTGTAAAAATGTAATCACTTGGAACAATAAATATATTAAAAGTCTAGAAGAGTCAAAAATGACAAAATGACCCTGTATGAGCACATAATCTTGTGCTTCAGTTGTGACTATATTTAAATTCAGTAAGAAGAGGGTTACAGATGTTGTCCTGTGTCCTTTGGAAAAATTAATTACATTCTTCCTATTTACAATATTTAGTGACTATGCAAATGTTTATCAAGCTTGTAATGACATTGCATTATGAACAACATTAAAAACATAGAATTTGTCAAAAATATTTTGAAGAATTTATGAATAGGATTTGAAAATCTATAAGTGTAAGTTTTAGGAAGCTAACTTGTCCATTATGTGTATGTTGATTCATTAATTAATACATGTTTTTTGAACCCCTAGAATACATCTGATTTATAAAGGGTGTGGTGATTTTGGGAATGCAAACATATTCAGACAGAGGACTAATGGGAGAGCAGAGGCAGATGATGCTGGAGATGAGTTTGAGATGGATTATGTCACACAGATGGCAATAGTTAGATGACATCCAGGAGGTAGTGTCTCACAGTTCTCAGAAGCTTTAGTTTTGAATCAGGCAGAACAGGATTAAATTACTCATCTGCCATCTAGTAACTGTTTTGGATATGTCAGTTGCCTTAATATCTCCAAGTTCTTACTTTATTTTATACAAAAATGGTAAGATTTTATCATATCTGATAGCTCTAAAGTTTAAGCATAGTATATTCGAGGGTTTCCTATGCACTAGAAATGACGTTGCATCATTTCATTGAAAATGATGAGGTTAATCATGGCAATGAAAATGGCTATAATTTTGTCAGTGATGGTTTTCCAGAGGGTAACTGAGAGTAGTTTTTCAGGGTGTTCTAGATTACCTCTTGTCTTAGTCTGGGTTTTCTGAGAATCAAATACTGAGACTGGATTTAATGTACCAATATTTTATTAAGAAAATCATGATGTTCTGAATAATTATACACCCCTCCTTACCAAATTCATATGTTGAAAACTAATTCCCAATGTGTTGATATTAAGAAGTGTGGCCTTTGGGAGACAGCTATAACATGAAGGGCATAGCTCCCATTAATGAGATTAGTGTCCTTATAAATGAAGCCCAAGCAAGCCAGTTTGCCCCCTCTACCATGTAAGGGTGCAGCTCAAAAGTGCTGCCAATGAGAAACATGCTCTCATCAGACACTAAATCTGCCAGTGCCTGGATCTTAGGTTTCCCAGCCACCAGAACTATGAGAAATGAATGTTTGTGGTTTCTAAGTCACCCTGTTTGTTACTCTAGCAACCTGAACAGACTTAGATAGAAATTGGTATGGAGAGTGGAAAAAAAAAGTGTGGGAAAAATGTGAAGGTGGCTTTGGAACAGGGCAATGGTACAGACTGGAAAAGTTTCGAAGTACATGCTAAAAAGTCTACATTGCTGGAAATATAATGTTAAGGGCAATGCTGGTGATGGCTCAGAAGAGGAGAGCTGTAAAGAAAACATCTGTTTTCTTAGGGATTTTGTAGGTGGTCCTGACAGAATCTTCATAGACATATAGGCAATAAAGGTCATCACGAGGAGGTCTCAGATAGAGAGAGAGAGAGAGAGAGAGAGAAATAGAACCAATAGGAGAGGAAGGGAGGGAAGGAGAGAGAGAGAGAGAGAGATAGAACCAATAGGAGAGGGAGGGAGAGAGAGAGAGAGAGAGAGGTTTCGACAGGGTATTTATTAGGAAATTGACTCACTTGATTATGAAGGCTAAGAAGTCCCACAACAGGCCATCTGCAATCTGGTGAACCAGAGAAGCCAGTAGCATGACTCATTCAAGGTTGGAAAGAGCCATGCTTCAATGCTTATAGCAAAAAGCAGAAAGACAAAAACAACTTAAAGACAGAATTTTTCATCAAAATGGAAGCATAACTCAAAAATTTGGCAAATTATCATCCTGGCTGTGTGGTTAATAAATGAGAAGTGATATCTGGTAGAGAATATGAGGGTGTGGCAACGTGACTGATAAGAAAATCAGTATGAATCAGTAGAAGTCAGGCGCCATTCATCAAAAAAGTGGAAGAATGACCCCAAAGGCATTTCAAAGGTCGTTAGTGCTGCTCCTCACATCACAAACCGTAATGCCAGGACCTAGGGGACAAAATGATGTCAAAAGAGTGTCCTTGGGTATTGTGGGACCATAACACTTCCTGAGCAGTGCCACCTATGTTTTCCTAGCATTCCAGCACAGAGCGTCTCAGCCGTATAGGTGTGGCTCCAGCCCTCCAGCGTGGTATGGGCCACAGCGTTCACCTCTATATATAAAGCTCAGGTAAATCATGTTGGCATCCTCACAGTGCCATGTTTATAAATGCCCAGAAAACATGAGCAGTTGTAGGATTTTGAAGGATTAGCTATCCAGAGCATTGGGTACTTGCTCCAGGCAAAGGGAAGCCTCTAGAATAGTATCACTGCAGATGTTTGAATTGACATTGGAATGAGTTAAGACTTTGAGCACTGTTGAGTTAAAATGAATGTATTTTTCATGGAGGAAGGACATAAAATTTGGGAGGATCAGAGATGGAATGCTATGGTCTGAATATTTATGTCCCCTAAAAATGTATTGAAACTTAATCCCCAGCGTGATGGTAATAAGAGGTGAGACTTTGAGAGATGACTAGGTCATGAGGACATAGCCCTCATAAATTGAATTAGTGGCTTTATAAAAGAGGCCCAAAGGAGCTTCTTTGTCCCTTTTAACACATGAGCACACAATGAAAAGTTGCTGTGTATGAGGAAAAGTCCTTCCTAGACACCAGTTTTGTTGTCACCTAGATCTTGGACTTCCCAACCCCACCCAGAACTACTGTGAGAAATAAGTGGGGTTTTTGTTTTGTTTTTTGTTTTTTTTTTAGTTATGAGCCCCAATTCATGTTATTTTTGTTGTAGTATGCTGAATAGTCTATAATAATATGTGTGTGTATTAGTCAGGGTTCTTCAGAGAAATAGAATCAATAGGAGTGTGAGAGACAGAGACAGAGACAGAGAGAGAGAGAGAGAGAGAGAGAGACAGATGTGTTGACAGGGGATTTATTAGAAAATTAGCTTGCTTGATCATGAAGGCTGAGAAGTGACAGGCCGTCTACAAGCTGGTGAACCAGAGAAACCAGTAGCACGACTCATTCAAGGTTGAAAGACCCAAGAACCAAATAAGTCAATGATGCAATTCTCAGTTGACAACTGAAGGCTCATGAATCCCCAAAAGGCCACTGGTGCAAGTCCCAGAGTCCAACAACTGGAGAATTTGGAGTTCCAATTTTCAAGGGCAGAAGGAGAAGGGCATCCTATTCTAGCACAGAGGGAAATAATTCACCTTTCTTTTGTCTTTTTGTTACATTTGGACTTCCAGGTGATTAGATGGTGCCTACCCACACTAAAGGCAGATCTTTCCTACCAAGTTCACTGAATCACACACCAATCTTTTCCAAAAACATCCTATAGGCATCCTCAGAAATAATGCTTCATCAACTATACAGAAAGCTCCCTATCCAGTCAAATCAACACCTAAAATTAACCATGACAGTGGAGAAAATGGGAAGAGAATGGGTGAAGGCTGGGAGAATTATGAGACAGCATGCAAATTGCATCACAAGGACATGAAAGACAGCCTTAATATCTAGGAAATGTTCAGGTGGTCTGCTGGCAGTCTCAGAGTCAAAGTCAAAGGATTTTTATGTTTTCCAGGAAAAGGTCTGACTTAAGTATTTTTACCATGCCTAGTTATTGAGGGAGAACCTTTGTAAAGCCTGACTGTGGTGAATTTCAGAGAGCAGCAGGTGATGCCGTCGGTCAGCTATATCCTCCATAGTTGAAATTCTGCAAGACCTCTTTCCTGTATGGCCTCTCACCCAGAAGCAGTGTGTTGGATGGATTCAAATTAACTATTTAGGAGGAGAGAAAAATAATTCCTACTAATGATTTCCACTTTACAGGGACCCCAGAAAAGTTATGTATTGGTTTCTTGAAAATTTACTATTAAAATCTATTTCTCTTTCAGTCAATGCCAATGCTATTTCCAACATATCATTTTCCATTAAAGAAATCCCTTACAGCCTTATAATATGTTCCCATTTTTAAAGTGTTTGTTTATATTATTTATCTTTCCAATTTGAACTCCACAAAACCTATAAAGTTGATGACGGTCAAAATATCATCTGAGGAAACTGGCGCTCAGTGAGCACCTTAAAGGGGTAAATGAAAGTTCCAAAACACCAGGAATTTGCCTTAACTCAGCCTGGTGGTGATTCAAGCGGACCACTCTTAGCAGGTGGTTAGAGTACCAGTGGAAAGTCTCAACAAGTAGTGTGACAAAGATCAGGTTTGAAAGACCTCCCCAAGTAAAGATTATATTGTAAGTTGAGTGGTTGATGGAATAAAGAAGAGGAAAGAGTCAAAGGCAGTGTTTTCAAGCCTGTGTGGCTGAAAGGATAAGATCACAAGTAAGATCAAAGGAAATCATTCATATGTTTATGCCCCTTGGTGAGGTCAGTTTGAAAAGTCACTATTTGGAAAGGAATTTTATTGAAACCCTATGCCCTCAGCACAGTCAGTTTGAAAAGTTATTTGGAGGTTGTATTGAAACTCCCAGAAAGAAATTCTTTTAACCATATTTCTTTTAGAAGCAAAAATAGAGTGGATGTAACCCACATCCACTCTATTTTTGTTATTTATTTAATTAAATAAGATTTTAAAGCTTGTTATTTAATATTTGAAAATTGGGAAAATCACAAAAATGTTTTTATTGCTACACAAATTTATCATTTTAGTACATTTGATGCCTAATTAGGTAATTATATAAAAACAAGATTGTGAGCTACTCACAATCTTACCAGACTCATATGGGAAATCAGTCTACAGGACACAATGGTTACTACAAGTCGATATATATTTATTTGCAGGTAATAAATGTAGCAGAGAGTATACATATTAAGAAACCATCATTCTCAGCAAACTGACACAAGAACAGAAAAATACTGCATGTTCTCACTCATAGGCAAGTGTTGAACAATGAGAACACATGGACACAGGGAGGGGAGCATCACACACTGGGGTCTGTTGGGGGGAAATAGAGGAGGGACAGCGGGGGTTAGGGAGGTTAGCGAGGGATAACATGGGTAGAAATGCCAGATATAGGTGATGGGGGAGCAAGGCAAATACATTTTATTTTAGTTTTTTGTTTGTTTGTTTGTTTTTTCCTTTTACATTCCCTGTTAGGGAAAGAACAGTAGAGAAGCTAATTTTTGAAACTTCAAACTTCCCCTTGAGATTTTACAGATATGTTGCCTGTCTTTGTTTTGAATTGCACTGAATTGAGTAGATTAAATAATAAAATGTAGTAAACTCATATATTGCCAAATTCTGTGGAATTTCTTGCCAGCTGTTGTGGCTTTATTGAGTAATACATTATCAGTGTGATGGTGTATTTGTGGTGATAAATCACACTGTTGCATAATTAGACCAAGTATGTCCTGGTAAAATATTAACTCATCAACTCAGTAGCATGCTGAAGAAAAACATTTTAGAATTTCTGATTCTACGTGATTATTTTTAAAGTACATTGCATATATCATTGAAGTAGATTGTAAAATAAGGGCTCAAGAATAAAAAAAATGCTTTCATAAAATCCGTCTACTTTGTAATGGGAGTACTTCAGGGTTTTAAAAAATAAAAACTGGAATTTAGTCCTGGCTTAAGTTTATTTTCAGTTTTCTAAACATGACTAATTACTCTGGAACTCAATTTTTCCACCTGTGAAGTGGAGGTAATAATGGTTATCTCAGGGTGTTAACATAAAAATACAGTGAGTTTACCTGTGTGTGAGAACTTTGTACAAGATAAAAAGGCAGCATCACCTTGTTCTTTATGGTAATGGCATGGATTTGCATATGGCTCTAAAAGTTGTCAGCTCTATTACTTTAGGGAAATTAATTGACTTCTATATGCCTCAGTTTTCTCATCTGTCAATGGAGTTACTATCCAGGAGGTTTAGGTAGCTTAATTGAGAAAACATTGAAAGTTTCTTAAAATAAGCCTGTTTAATATACATGTTTGTTAAATAAATGAATTAAAAAATTTGCCACAATGTATATTGGTAACTATAATGGTTAATTTTGCATATTAACTTGACTGGACCACAGGGTGCCTAGATATTTGGCCAAATATTATTGTGCGTGTTTCTGTGGAAATATTTTGTAGTGAATTTATCATTTTAATTGATAGAATGAGTAAATAAGATTGTTCCCCCTTCATGTGGCTGAGCCCCATCCCATTAGCTGAAGGCCAAAATATAACAAAAGACTAACCCTCTTCAGTATAAGAGGGAACTTCTCTCGCCAGACTGCTTTCAAGCTGAGATATCTGTGTTTTTCTGTCTTGTACCTGGACTAAAACATGAGCTTTTCCCAAGTTGCAAGCCTGCTGGCCTTTCCGACTAAATACCATCATTACTTCTCCTGGATCTCCAGCTCCTGAACTGTAGATCTTGAAACTTATTAACTTCCATAATCATGTGAGTTAATTTCTTGTAATAAATCATTATATAGGGCTGGGCTTTGTGGCTCATGCCTGTAATCCCAGCAATTTGGGAGGCTGAGCTGAGTGGATCACTGGAAGTCAGGAGTTTGAGAGCAGCCTGGCCAACATGGTGAAACCCCGTCTCTACCAAAAATACAAAAATTTAGCCGGGCATGGTGGTGGGCACCTGTAAACCCAGCTACTCAGGAGGGGAGGCTGAGGCAGGAGAATTGCTTAAACCAGGGAGGCAGAGGTTAAAGTGAGCCAAGATCGTACCACTGAACTCCAGCCTGGGCAACAGGAGTGAAACTCTGTCTCAAAAAATAAAATAAAAATAAATAAATAAATCATATATATATATATATATCCACTTACATACATATATTTATATATAAATGTGGTATATATAATTATATATTATATATAGATTCAAATATACATATATTTGAATATATATGTAAAAATTATATATAAAGATATATGTGTATTTGTTTCTCTGGATAACCCCTAAAAAATGCAGTTAGGTATGTGTTCCCAATAAATAAACTAATAAATGATGATTTTTCTTAACACAAAATGTTGTAATGTGTTAGAAAATGTGAAAAAATACAAAGGCTGAATATGCATGATATCATAAAACATGTAGTAAAAGTTACATTATACAATTCTTACAGAGATTTTAAAATTTAAACGACTTCAAAATAACTCTACATTTATAATAGAATAAAATAAAAATTACGTTATACAATTCTTACAGAGATTTTAAAATTTAAATGACTTCAAAATAACTCTACATTTATAATAGAAGCAAATACTTTGACAATTTAATTTTTAGTTTTGTCATGAGTCCATATGTATTAAAATATCAGAGTAGAGTGAAATTTATATAATATTTCTTCAGTGTCTGCCTGAATTTTTATATGATGTATAAAGAAAACCATAGATATAATTATTAGGTAAATGTTTCATTTTTGGGAATTGGTTAGTGATATTAGGTTTTATTAACTTTTTTACTGTGATACTTCTTATTTAAAAAATAAATAGATGTTTGAATGTTTCCACAATTTTGGTGCCAACACAGTGAAATTTGGTGAGACACAGAAAAATGTAATGATGCAATAAATTTCAGCATCAGCATTTCGGCTTTAGGTCAAAGAAACTAATTTCTAATACTGTTAATTCTCATTATTTGCTGTAGTTATGTTCTATGAAGTCATCACAAACACTGGGGTAGCAAACACCAAATCTGCTCACAGGGGAGATGCAGATTGAAGTTCCTGTACAACCTTGGTCAAAATATGTTTACCAGTTAATCAATGCATAACCTTGTTTGTCGTATTTTTTGAAAGACATCACATTTAAATTAATATATATATACACACACACACACACATTATGTGTATGTACATATGTAAATATAGAGCTTTTATATGCACACACAATTGAATCACTAATATTGTACCCATTGCCGACAACACTGTAACTCATGCCTGAAGTGTTTCTTCATAATGTCAAAACACAGCCCTTTTTCCACTTAGAAACACCAGACAGTACTTCAGCATCACACTTGGGGCCCATTTTAAATATCAAAATCACTAACAAAAATGCAAAAAATTGACATTAAGTAGATCACGCAAAGGACAATTTATAGTATGAGAGCTGGCACAGGAAGGCAGAGTATTGCCTTTTTTCAGCTAGACTAGGAACATGTGTCCAGTAATTCAAGTTTTTAACCAATCTGTCCATGTACATAAAAGGTACATAAGTATTTATTTGGGGATTGAAAAATAAATTTTAGCAAATGAGCAAATTTGAAAATGCAGAATCCATAAATAAGGAAAATCTACTGCACTGTAATATTTGAAGTATTTTTGGTACCTCAATATTTCTGTTAATAATTTGTATGGTTAGCTAGGAGAGAGTTCTTTTTAAAACTTTTATTAATTATTTTAGATACATAAAGTATATATTTATGGGGTTCATGTGATGATTTGATATATGCAATGATGTATCATACAATGCATTTTGTGTGTTGAGGAATACAATGAGTAATGATAAAACTAGAATAATTGGACTGTCACCTAAAGCCTTTATCATTTATTTGTTTTAGGAACATTCCAATTCTACTTTTTAAATTATTTATACAATAAATTATTAACTATAGTCATCCCATTGTGCCACCATATAGTAGATCTTATACATTCTATCTGCATTTTTGTTCCCATTAGCCAATCCCACATCTCCAGCTCAAGCTAGTTCTTGTTTAGTTTTCCTAAACTAAATGAATATGAAGTATAGAGAAAAAAATCTGAGTTAAAGCATGCTCATAAGTAAGAAAATAGAACAACTGTAGCATAATTTTAATGGCACAGGTACAGATAAATTAATTCAAGATGACACAGCACATTGATTTAATAGACGAATAATTCTGAACGAGTGAAATACAGATTAAGTTTAAAACTACAAAATATTATGATTATGGTTTAAAATAAATTGAATTTTGTGTCCAAGCATATTTCCAGCAAAATCTAGAAATCTGATGGTTCTGGTTAAATATGCAAAGTAAAGACAAAAATTTGCAAGTTTTATTTATATGCAACAAAAGTGGTCAGTTTGATGTCAGTTATGAAAAAGCCAAGCAATGGCCCCTCCCATCAGGATCATACTGAAACAAGTCTTGAGAACTGTTAGTAAGTCATGTAGTTCAAGTACAAAATCATTGAAGCAGTAGGCATGTGCAGATGTTTGTATGTTAATCACCATTAAATTGAAAGAATTTGCCCCATTATTGTCAAATGACTAATAGAAAGGTTAGAATATTATAACATGATGAGTTTTATAATTAGACACACCTGACTTCAAAACCTCATAGCCTCTGCTGTGAAGGTGAATGATTTCAACTTCATTAATAAACTTCAGTAAGTCTCACTTTCCTCCCAAGTTGTTGGATATATGATAGAATGATGATAATAGTCATTAGTTCTGAAGGAATATTACCTGTCTCAGAATTGTGGTTCTGCCACCTATGAGTTAGTGAGATAAATTTATTATCTTTTCAAAATGCACTTTTCTCATCTGTTTAAAGGATATAATGATAGGATCACCCTATATTAGTCCATATCAGTTATAAGTACAGAATTTATTCTCACTAGATTGGACAAGAACTGACCCTCAAAAGCTTTTGGAAACATTTGAAAAGACTGAAAAATAGACTCTACACTTGTCTGAACAGCAAGTAATTTATCACAGGACCACAGTTTCCAAAGTGTGACTACACAGAGATGCTAAATGAAAACTTAAATTGTTGGGGCAAGCATAGTGACATGTATTGGTCACTGTGGAAATTATTTCTATTAAGTTGTTTGACCTATTTAATAGAGCATAGTACCTGTGTTAAAGATTGCACTGTACAAATATGACATGCTGCTATGGAAATTGTGTTCCCTTAAAAGGCATTTGTTAAAATCCTAACCCCGAAAACAATGTCATTAAGATGGAGTGCCCCTGAAGATAATTAGGTCATAAGGGTGGAGTTTTCAGAGATTGGATTAGTGTCTTTATTAAGGAGGTCCCTGAGAGCTCCTTTGCCTCTTCACCATCTGAAGACATGGAAAAAAGATGAGCATCTATAACTAAGAAGCTGGCCCTTACCAGACTTTGAATCTTTTGTCATCTTGATCTTGGACTTCCCAGACACCATAACTGTGAGAAATAATTTGTGTTTTTATAAGCCATCCGGTTTATGGTATTTTTATTATAGCAGCATGAACAAAGTAAGACACATTGGATTTTGGAGTTTAAATTCCTACTGGCACTGGAGAAAGATAGTTGCCAAGAGACCAGAGGCACTATGAACTGAAAAATATTTGGAAACTTTTGTCACAGGGTTTGCAATAGCTCACAAAATCATTGGGAAGCATAAAAAAAGAACTCTAATCTGAGTTTTCAAGAGTATTTACAAAACCACATTGCGTAAACTACCAAGGAAACTACTGCTTGTCTCCCAAATTAGCAAACTGTCACTAGAGCTGTTGGCCTCAGAAACTATTTATCTATAATCCACAAGCCTTGACTCTCTCCCTAATAAACTTTGTTCTAAATTTAAACTCTCCCTGAATGCATCAGATTAGTGGAGTTTAAACCATATTTAGCTCACACTATTTAAATTTAAATTAATTAAAATCACATACAATTAAAACTTCAATTTCTCACTCACACTAGCTCCATAGGTTCATTTAAAGTTCTCCATAATCTTAGGTGGCTAGTGGCTACTGTACTGGACATGGTGCAGATACAGTATATTTCCACCATCATGGACAGTTCTATTGGGCAATGCTGTTTGGATACACCATTAGCTGTCTGTCACACTTTTATTTGGATCCTTTTTTTTTACTTGCATTGCCTTTCTTGTGTTTTTTCCTTTCCTTTGTTTCGCATCTTGGGTCAGTCTGGGATAGAACATAATCCTATCAAGGCATTTATATAAACTCAGATTTCTGTCTCCCTGATTCTAATTGCTCAACAACCTTTTCATCAGCTGCAGCTCTGACTCCTCATAATTTACTATTATAGATCAGGGTTGCTCAACATTAGCACTATTAACATTCTAGGCTGCACAACATTTTTGCGGGGGCCTGTTCTTTGCAGAGTAGGATATTTAGCAGCATTCCTGGGCTCTTCTCACTAGATGCGAGCAACACACTACCCCAAGTTGTGGTAACTCAGAATGTTTCCAGATGTTGCCAATGCCATCTAGACAACAAAAGAACCACTGGTTTAGAAGATCTATGCATGCTGAACATAAGAAGTGCCCCTTTGATCAATAAGGTGCTGAAAATTAACCTATTTCAGGTACCAAGGAAGTGTTTTGTTTTGTTTTGTTTTTTAATTCTCTTTCTACTGGATCTCTCTCCTCTCTTTCTTTCTCCTCTCTTTCTTTCTCATGTTGTGGCCATTGCTTTTTTCTTTTCTTTTCTTTCTTGCTTTTTTTTTTTTTTTTTTTGAAAAAGTACACAATTTTAGGCTTTATATTACTGGCAAAAATATTTGCTTTGCTTAAGTTATAACAATCATAACATTGCTGTCACACAAGAAAGCGACCCCCTGGCTATAAGCTCTCAGGAACTTATTATTTTATAAATGCCTCCCTGTAACTTTTAATGATACATTTTTCTTCTTCCCAGAAAAATCACAGCTGAATCTGTAGAAACTGATCAAGATTGGTTAGGCAGTGGAACCTGACATTATACTTGCCATCTTTCAGCACTAAAATGTATATAATGAAGGAATGCATAAAATTATAGATAAGCAACATATGTAAGGCAGTCCAGAGGAGAATATAGTAAGCATCTAGTAGTATCTACAGATGACTGAAGGAGTGTTGGAACAATGAGTTTCAAACAAGTTGGTTATAATACAGTGCTTTTCAACTTCTACTGCATATTAAAATCACTTAGTAAGCTTAGAAATGCTACCTAGACCTGCATCTACTCCCAAGATTCTGATTAAATATGTCTTGACTGGGGTTGCAGAAATATATTTTAAGTCTCTAAGGCAATTCTAAAATATATTCAGGTTTGCTAATTTTTCCAATATAGACATCACCTGTGGAGGTTACAAAACATTGATCTATGCGATGTGGATTGGTTTCTGTTTCAATAGGCTTGGGATGTGTGCCTCAATAGTAAAGGTTTCTTTAATTCTTTCTATGATTATTTTATGTAATCACATTTATCAAGCACTTTCTTAGTAGAGAAAAGAAACCTAGAAGTGGAATTTTGCCTTTGTGTCAGGTAATTCAAAAGTGGGCAGGGCCCCAGTATATTGGCAGATGGGTGAAAAAACTTGGATAATAACAAGAGGATGATCAATAGAGGTGGCAAAAAAAGTAGGAGAAAGCTGCATTGGGGACCAGGGTCCAGGGCAGAACTCCAGGCTAGAAAATGAGGCTGAATTAAGGCAGGACCAGAAAGGAAATGGTAACTGGATAGGAAAAGTTCTCAGCAATTGTAACAGTAATAGAAGTCAATGATTTTCTTAGGAAGAATAAGACACAAAATTAAAAGAAGTGCATGTCCTAATAGGCAGTAGGGCAGAAGGCTGAGCCTTGAATTACTTTGATTTATGTCGTCTCTTGCTAGTAATCAGATGAAGCTTTGAGCTTGCAGATGAGAATTAAATGATCAGTTTAGGATAATGGGGGTCTTGGAGTAAAAGTGCGTCCAACAATAGACCATGAACACTTTGCAGCTTTTGATATTCATGCTGCATGTATTTCTCTATTCCTAAACAGGATGCTACATGTGTTTCCCAAGACCCAGATCACTTTTCATTTTGAAAATATGATGCTCATATTTCTTCACATTTTAATGAGAAGATAAGCTATTATAAATTTAGACAAAACTTGCAGATTAATTAAAGTCATTGCAATCGTAGCAGTCATGACCTATTAACATCAGAGCATTTATTTTCTCAAGTCTTCAACTAGAAACATTCAGAATCCACAAAACTCAGTCAATTTTTGACTTGTTTTACATTTTCTGAAGTAGCAGTAAATATTTCGTCCCTTGAAATTGAGTAGTTTTACATATTAGTACGTATGAGATAGGAGAAAAAAATCTTAGAAAAGACTATTTACTCCTAACCAATAGCTAGTTATTAATGTCTACATTTTAAAAACTTTTGAACAAACAACTTCTGGTCACACAATAAGTGAAGAGTCATCTTTATTTTAACTCATTTATAAAGTAATAGTAAACTCATTTCTTTTTTAAAAAGTAACCTTCATATATCAAGGCTTTAACAGATTCCAAAAGCCATATAAATGTAGACAGGTGTTTATTTGATGACACACAGTTTAGATAAGCACTTCTTGAGAGGTCCTGAGTTCAAAAGGTTTTTAATTTTCCCTCCTATTTTTTTTTACTAGTTAAAGCTATTTTCCCAGAACTACTTAGTTGTTGAACTACTCAGCCTCTCTATGCTCACAGCATTCCCTTTTTATCTCTTTGTCCGTAACTCTATAACTTAAAGTATTACACAAATGAGTAATTGTTAAGCCACATACATTTGATTCTAGCTATTAAAATTAGTGACATACAGTCTCTTATCTGACTAAAAAGCACTCTTTTCAGCTTGCAAAGAGAAAATATTTTTTTGTTACTTGGCAATTATTATGAGAGCCCTGTTTTAATAGAAGCACAAGACACATCCCTCCAGGTGTACATGCCTTTTTGAGAAATGGGCAAACAGAATCAGCTATTAAATAGAAAATATCATATATCAGCTCAAAGTTTTACAACTGTAGCTTTTAACATAAATGTCTTGAGCCTTTCACACTTGTTTTTTGCTGCTACTGAAAAGAGTCTGTAGCTTATTTTCATGGCTGGGCTCTTCTGTGTTATTCAAGTCACACACACACAATTGCTTCTCAGGTCTTAATCTGACTACCAAATTTATAATATATAATCCTTTGCCATTTTCTACAATCCATTGAAATTATCTCATTCTTGCATTTATTTGTTCATATTTTATTTTTTCTCCTACATTTTCCCATCATAGGAACAAAGACTTTACTTGTTCTTGTTCACCACAAGTTTGCCAACCATCTAGCAGAGCACCAGCTACATTAGAGACACTTAATATTTATTGAGTAAATGTGAATAAGAGTATATTCTTCAATTGTCTGAATTTCAGTTTCCTCAGCTTGAAAATGGTGATAAAGAAAATATCTCTATCACAAGATGGTTGTGAGGATTGTACAAGATATGACATCCGGGAAAAATATGTTAGTTATCAGTAATGATGGATGTTGCCCAGTGAAAGTTCAAGTGCATGTTCTCAGTGCATATGTAGAAGTAATTGCTCTCCGAACAGTTGTCATTAAACACTGCGCAGGAACATTGTGTTTAAACATATGGGGTCTATAGACTACATATCAGAATTATCCCTGCTACTTTTCTCCATCTATGACTTTCAGTCTAAGAATGAAAAAAGGAAATAAGTATTTTTAAAGAAGACCTCTGGGCTATTTTACGTGCAGTAGAGTTTGAGAACCATTGTCTTATATACTCTGATACTTGGACTAATGAATCTTCTAGGAATAGATTCTTTTGTAATACATTCAATCTTGCTAAATGAAAAGATCTTATCAATCATGAGCTTTGAGGTTTGTACCTATTCATGCAGCTTCTCTTTGTTCCCACTCAAGTGACAGTAAATCTGTGTAACTCTTTAAAAAATGTTGAAATCTTTGAAAATTACTTAGTTGGAAACTACCATTTCTAGAGCTTCTTCATTGCTTATTCTTGCCTCAGACAGCAAACGTTTACTCCGTTCAAACCCAGAATGATTTCTATCCTCTAAGTCTTTTTCCATATTAAAGTAGAAACAAAAACAAAAAATAAAATTCTCCTGTCTTTACGCTTGACGTATTTTACTATTCTTTAACAAAAATAAGCATCAGAGTTAACATAGAAACAGTATGCCTTTTATCTCTAATAATAAGTAAATAAATAAGCTTTTTTTCCAAAGAAAATGAGCCACAGTCACCAACATATTTATAGACAAATAATTTGTTATGTGGAAGATGTATGTGGAGCGTTCTCATGCAATCAAATCAAGACTGATCCTCAGACAAATGGAATGTAACTTTTTTTTTTAAAGAGAATCTGAAGGAGATTAGATTCTGTCAAAGAAAGAAAGATATAGTTAAGAGTTAGAGGGCATGTAGTATAAATAGTTATGGTCTAAAAATGGAGAAAGTATTTGTATTAAAGGCATCTGCATCATTTTTTAGAACTTATGTCTAAATAATTTTTTGTAGAATTTTATTTCACACCTAGAGTTACTGTGTTACCTTACCCTACTCAAAGAAGAACATTTCGCAAAATTTTGGAAATTGTCTTTCCTCCCCTATTTAACAACATTGCATTACTATAATACACAACTCACCTAAATTTCACTTTCTAGAACACATCTCTAAGCCTCTTTGGTTCCCTATGATAATTTCCTTTCTTGGGGTGGGAATATCACTGAAATGCTGAAATTCATGAGCCTCATTAATGGAGTTCCAACTCAAGATCAAGTCACCTCACTGCATTGCGTCTTTGCTACCATGTAGCAGGGCTTCTCTGATTAATGTCTTTTAAGTTTTACTGGAGCTCAGTGACAATTCTATTTCTGAGAAAAAAATCAAGAAATACATATGATTAACATCAACAGTAATATATTAATATCAGAGCACATGCATAAATAAATATAAATGTATTTAAATGTTATTGTTAATAAGGCCTGGGTATGTAAATACTATATAACTTTGTGTCATATGCATCTTCTTGTATGTCTTACCTCTGATGCATTTGATGCATAAAAATCACATTTATTATGCATAAAATGATTATGTGACTATATTTAGAATTTTATATTTTTTAAAATGCCCTATCACCCATTTTATTAACATTATTGTTACAAAGGGTGTTTGGTAACAAGAAAATATAATTTCTAGCAAGAGTACAGATCTGGACACTAATTTAGACTTGCAATTCCAAATTCACGTTTTTTATTTTTTGTTTTTTCCATCTAACTCACTCTGTCTCTAGTTGGTGGTTTGATATTTCACTTCATCGGCAACATGTGACTTGTTTTTTGATGTGTTTTCTTTTAAGAACATTTTCTTTTAATGTAAAACTCTAATCATATAAGTTAAATAAGAGATATAAAGCACTGGTTTCTTTTTCTATACGATGAAAGAGCTATTTTATTTTTTTTCCTATACTGCCTGTATATATAGTTTTAGGTTTTTTTTTTTAAATGATTTCTCATTCTCTAAATTGAATATTATCATGGAAAATCAACCATAAACTACACATTAATGAAATCTCAGTATCTTAGCAAGCTAATGAAACAGCAACATAATGTCCTCTGGAATAATTATCGTATTACTTAACATGTTACTTAGAAATGTATTATCAGATTACATACTTATGCAATGTTTTTCTAAGTATTTCAAGTTGTATAACATAGTTGTTATACTATGTTAAATTGTATGATTGGGAATTTTAATTTTTGTATATATATGTGAGACTATCATAACTGAAATTTAGGCTATAACATTCATCTGTTTTCCCATAAACGAGACTCAATAAAGATGTTCTGTTTTTAATTTATTTGTGGTAATCACCAACTAAATTTGGGTAGTATCAACAGAAATCAGTTTTTTTTTTAATTCTAATGTTTTCAATCTCAGCAATAGCATGAATATGTGAAGGTAATTTATGTAACAACACTGTTTAGGTAATGTACAACCGGGAATCACAAAGTAAAGCTATTTCTCTAGCTATGATAAATAACACAATCCATATTCATGTATGTTTTATTTAAGAGAAGTCTTTTCTGTTTTCTTCTTGGATTTCTCTCAGTTCTGTGCTCTGGGATGGTAGATGTTTATTCCAGTTTCGGAAATAGATTTGCCCATTAAGTTAAAATTTGTTGTATTCTTTGTTTTTGTTTCTGTTGAATGTCATCATTATAGATCATAGGTTATATTGTTAGTTTTCCTCATTGATGTGTGTGTATGTGTATGTGTGTTGGGAGGTCATACTGGAATACTCCAATTTAACCCTGTTATCCCATAGAAATCCAGAAGACATTTTCTCATTCTCTCTTGAACCCAAACCATAAGGTTTTTGTGGGATTACTTTTATTATTTTTCAAAATCTTATTTTGGATCTAGGGAGTACATGTAATGGTTTGTTACATGGATATTATACATACAATGGTGAGGATTGGGCTTCTAGTAGACCCATAACTCAAATATTTAACATTATACTCAATATGTAATTTTTCAACCCTTCCACTCCCCTATCTTCTCCCTTTTGGAGCCCCCATAGTGCATTATCTTCGTCTTTATGTCCATTTGTTTTCGTTGTTTAGCTTTCACTTTTAAGTGAGAATATATGATATTTTATTTTCTGCTTCTGAGTTAGTTCACTTAGGATAATGGCCTCCAGCTTCATTCATGTTGTTGCAATGAAAATTATTTTATTCTCTTTTATGTTGGCATAGGTATTCCATAGTATACATATACAATACTTTCTTTAGACAGTCAACCATTTGTGGACACTTAGGTTGATTCCATGACTTTGGAACTGTGAATAATGCTGCAACAAACATATGAGTGCAGGTATCTTAAATATAATGATTTCGTTTCCTTTGGGTAGATATCCAGTAATGGAATTGCTAAATATTCCACTACTGTGAAAAAAGTTTCTGGGTCAAATGGTAGTCTATTTTTATTTCTTTGAGATATCTCTATACTATTTTCCATAGAGGTTTAACTAACTTACATTCCACCAACTTGTATAAATGTTTCATTTTCTCTGCATTTACTCTGCATTCATACCAACATCTGTCATTTTTAAACTTTCTATTATTAATAGCCATCTGGGCTGGTTGTAGTGGCTGAAACCTGTAATCCCAACACTTTGGGAGGTCAAGGCAGGAGAATCCGTTGAGCCCAGGAGTCAAGACCAGCCTGGACAACATAGTGAGACTCTGCTTAAACAAAAGAAAAATATGCAAAATAAGCTGGGTATGCTTGCACACACCTGTAGTTCTAGCTACTTGAGAGGCTTAGGTGGGAGGATCACTTGAACCTAAGAGGTTGAGGCTGCAGTGAGCCATGAATTATACCACTGCACCCCAGCATGGGCAACAAAGTGATATCCTTTCTCAACAATACATGTAATAATAAAAAACAGCCATTCTGCCTGGTATAAAATGATATGTCAGTATGATTTTAATTTGAATTTCTCCGATGATTAGTGATGTTGAGCATTTTTATCATGGATTTGTTGGCCTTTTTTTTTTTTTTTTTTTTGAGAAATGTCTGTTTATATCTTTTACCTTGTTTTTAATGGAGTTGTTTTTCTCTAGGTGAGTTGTTTGGGTTTCCTATAGATTTTGAATGTTAATCCTTTTTTGGAGGCATAGTTTGAAAATATTTTCTCCCATTCTGTAGGTTGTCTGTTTATTTTGTTGATTCTTTCTTTTGCTGCGGAGAAACTTTTTCAATTTATTGGGTCTCATTAGCTTATTTTTGTTTTTGTTGCACTTGCTGTTGAGGTCATCATAAATTTTTTGCCTAGGCCAATGACCAATACAGTCTTTCCTAGGTGTTAGTCAAGGATTTTCACCTTCAGACAAATGACATTTCACATTTTCCATTTAGATATTTAATCTATCTTTTGTTAACTTTTTATACGGTGAGAGCAGGGGTCCAGTTTCATTCTATTACAAATGACTACCCAGTGTTCTCAGCACCATTTATTGAATATTCTTTCTTTGTTGTGTATTTTTGTGTACTTTATCAAGATCAGGTTGGTTGTAGGTATGTATCTTTATTTCTGAGTTCTATATTCAGTTTTATTTATGTATATGTCTATTTTTTACCAGTACCATTCTGTTAGTCTTTTCTTGTGTTGCTATAAATTAATACCTAGAACTCCTAATTTATAAAGAGGTTTATTTTGGGACACAGTTCTACAGATTTTAAAAGTAAAAATAAAAACAGCTTTCACATGAACTCATGGTGAGAACTTATTCGTTACCATGGATATGACACCAAGCCAGTCATCAAGGACTGCCCCCCAGGACCCAAACGTTTCCCACTAGGCCCTACTTCCAACATTGTGGATCACATTTCAACATCAGATTTGGAAAGGGCACACATCCAAACCATATCAACTATTCTGTTTTAGTTACTATATCCTTGTGACAATTTGAAGTCTTGTATATGATATTATAGTCTTGTATAATTTCAAGTCAGGCAATGTGATGTCCCTGGATTTGTTCTTTTTGGTTAGGCGTGCTGTGGCTATTCAGGCTCTTTTTATTTCTCCATATAAATTTTAGGGTTGTTTTCTTTTTTCTAATTTTGTGAAAAAATAACATTGGTTATTTGATAAAAATTGTATTGAGTCTCTAGACTGCTTTGAGTAATGTGATCATTTTAATGATATTGATTCTTCCTATCAATCAGCACAGTATGTTCTACCATTTGTTTGTATCTTCTACAGCCTATTTCATCAGTGTTTTGTAGTTCTCTTTGTAGAGATCTTTCACTTCCTTGGTTAAATGTATTCCTAGGTATTCTATTTATTTGTGGCTATAGTAAATTGGATTTTGTTCTTAATTTGTTACTCAGCTTAAACATTATTGATATAAATGCTACTGATTTTTATGCATAAGTTTAGTGTCTTGGCCTTTAGGGAAGTCATTTATCAATCTAGGAGGCTTCTGGAGGAGTCTTTGGGGTTTTCTAGGTATGTGATCATGTCAGCAGTGAACAGAGTTAATTTGACTTTCTATTTCCCAATCTGGATATCTTTTATTTCTTTTTTTTTCTCTTTTCATTTTTGTTTTTCCTGATTGCTCTGGTTAGTACTTCTAGTACTGTGCTGAGTAAGAATGATGAGAGTGGATATCCTTGTCTTGTTTTAAATGTCAGAGGAAATGTCTTTCAGCTTTTTCTCATTCATTATAATATTGGCTGTGGGTTTGTCAATAGATGGCTCTTATCATTTTGAGTTATGTGTCTGTGTTTATTAATTTGTTGAAGATTCTTATAATGAAGAATTCATGTTAGATTTCATAGAAAGCTTTATTTACATGTATTGAGATGAGAATATGGCTTTTGTTTTTAGTTATTTTTATCTGGTGAACTATGTGTATTAATTTGCATATGTTGAACCATTCTTGCATCCCTGGAATAAACCTACTTGATTGTAATGAATTATCTTTTTGACGTGCTGTTTGGTTAAGTTTGTTAGTATTTTGTTGAGAGTTTTTCATCCATGTTCATCAGGAATATTGGCCTGTAGATTTGTGTGTGTGTGTGTGTGTGTGTGTGTGTGTGTGTGTGTGTGTGTTCTTTGTTTGATTTTAGTGTCAGGGTGATACTGGATTCATAGACTGAGCTACAGAAAGATCTCTCGTCCTCAGTATATTGGAATAGTTTCAATAAGATTGATATCAGCTTTTCTTTATGTGTCTGATAAAATTTGGCTATAAATTTGTGTGGTCCTAAGCTTTTTTGCTGGAAGATTTTGTATTACTAATTAAATTTCATTACTCATTATTGTTCTGTTCAGGATTTCTATTTTCTGCTACTTCAGTCTTGGGGGGGTTCATTAATATGTTCCCAGGAATGTATCAATTTCCTCTAGGTTTTCTAGTTTGTGCACATAGATATGTTCATAACGGACTCTGATGATGTATTATTATGATATGGTATGGTATAGTATCAGTTTTAATATCACCTTTATCATTTCTGGTTGTGCTTATTTGAATCTTCTCTCTCTTTTTTTTTAAATTAGTCTAGGTGTTGGTCTCTCAATTTTGATCATCCTTTCAAAGGACCAACTTTTCATTTCATTCATCCTTTGTATCTTTTTTAATCTCAATCTCATTTAGCTCTGCTCTGATCTTTGTTCTGACCACTTTAGAAATATTCTCTGATCAATATATCTATCACTTACAAATAGCCACATCCAGTGATTAGTTATGTCTAATTATGTTTGATTTTCCTTTTTCCTCACTGGAAGCCCTTATGAATTCTTTAGTGGTTTCTCCTCACCTTCCTAAATTAAAATATTAAATTTTTCATTTCTGTTCATTCTTTAAGTGATTATATCCCCATAAATATTAAAACAATCTATATAATTACATTTTCAAAGTTTTATTTTCATCCTGGATCTTGCCCCTGACCTTTTATATTGTATTTCCTAATAATTATTTTATACTTCCCCTTGTATATCTAAAAGGCACATCATTCTTAGCTTGTACAAAAGTACACTCATAATTTTCAAACTAGCAATAAAATTTTTCTTTGAGAGTACCTCCATTTTTATAAATGTCAATTCTATTCCTCTAATTGCTTAAGACAAATGTTGTCCATTTATTTTTCTAATTAATATATTTTATTTTAGGACAGTATTTGGTTTACAATAAAATTGAACAGAAAGTACAGAAAGCTCTCATATACTCCTTATCCCCACACTTACACAGTTTCTCCCACTATCGACATGCAGCACCCAAGTAGTACATTTGAACCTACACCAATATATCATTATCACTTAAATTCCATAGTTAACATTAGGGATCCCTCTTGGTGTTGTGCATTCTATTATATTGACAAATGTTTATTTTTATTGTAATTTCATGTCTCACATCTGATCAACACAATATTTTCTTGTTTCTATAATCTAAAAATATATAGAACTTGAAGACATTTTAACAACTATGCCATAGATCTCTGGATAATTGACATAGCCTCTTACCTAGTTTGCCTTGACTCTGTCAAACTGTGCTCCACAGAATAGCCAGATTGTTTTTTAAAAAATTGTTTTAATTCATTTGAACAGGTTTTATATCATTTCGTATACTCTTACATTCTGTCACACCTATTCACCTATGCTATCATTCTTAGTGTTTCATGACTATATCAAACATGCACTGATCACATTTCCTTTTGCACTTGCTATCCCCTTTACCTAGACTTCTTTTTCTCAGTTACAGAGTTTAATTCTCAATTTATTCTGGTACCCGTTCCAATTTAACATTCTAAAAAGTGAAATACATGATGACACTGTTTATGTGAAGTTCATGACAATACTGCTGTCCAGCATTATAGTCACCACTGATGTATGTATGCATGCATATGTGTATGAATCTATCTAGCTAGTTATAATCTGTCTAGATAGATAGATAGCAATACTTAATATAGTTATCCCCCACTAGAATATTGCATCCAGAAATAAGACAATCTATATACTTCATTCATTGGTGTATCCAGTGTTTGAACAGCGTCTGCATTATATAAACTATCAAAAGAGTTTAGAAAAACCTTTATAAATGGTATATTCTAATCAAAATCTCAAAGTTGTTTTATGGAACTTGAAAAATTGTAAGATGATTTTTTTGGAAATGCAATAAACACACATATTTTACATACACACACACACACACATACACACACACACACACACACATATATATATATATACACACACACACACACACACACACACACACAGCACACAGTCTGGGCATGGTGGCTCATACCTGCAGTCCCAGGACTTTGGGAGGGGCGAGGCCGGCAGATCACCTGAGATCAGGAGTTCGAGAATAACCTGGCCAACATGATGAAGTCCCATCTCTACTAAAAATATTTTAAAAAATAATTAACCGGGCATGGTGGCACACACCTGTAATCCCAGCTACTCAGTAGGCTGAGGCAGAAGAATTGCTTGGACCCAGGAGATGGAGGTTGCAGTGAGCCGAGATTGCACCATTGCACTCCAGCTTGGGTGACAAGAAAAAAAAATACATACATACATATATATATATATATATATATAAAATATACATTATATATATATTTCTGTCTCAAAAATATATATGTATAAATTTTATCTATCTATCTGTACACATGCACACTTATACAAATTGGCTCATGTGATTATGGAGGCTGAGAAATGCCACCATCTGTTGTCAGCAAGTTGGAAAATTAACACAACCAGTAGTATAATTCAATACAAAGTCCTGAGTCTAATTCGGAAGGCCCGAGAATGTTGAGGACACATTTTCATTTTATCTTTGTCTTCACAGATTTATATTATTGTATTAATTTGAAGTAATTTTAGTAGGGTTTTGGATGGGAATGAAGATTAGTCTGTTCTGGATTAAACATGTCAAACTGAAGCACTGCTACATTTTGTTGTCAAACTGACAGCTTACTTATTACTTATGTAAAAGCAACACTAAACTTGAAACATTTAAACTACTGCTACTCCATCTTAAAGGTATTTTGGAAGAAAAAGTAACCCTAAATCACAACTGTTTGTAAAGTTTCCTTGGAAAGCCTGTTTGATACAGAAGGATAATTAACCTACTTGAGCTGCCTTCTGTTGCTAGGTAGAGGGACCATAAATGACAGGTTTGGATGGTCTTTAGATGAACCTGAACATACCAGGAAAGAATATTGATTGGGAGTCTTGTGATAAATAAACAGGGGGAGATACTTTCCATCCCTGCCAGCCCTGACACTTTCCAGTGTCTTTTAGCAGACAGAACAGTAGAAGACACCCAACTTCAGCAGTGTAAAAGGTCCAAAAAGCCTTTTTATCCCAGAGGCACCAGGACAGACAGATGAAACTAGCAAAAGGAATATAGCCACAACAAATGGCCTGGTTTGGGAAGCCTCTTTGTCCTCATCAGACCTAGACATTCTTCTCTTCAGAGACACTAAGGCAGGGAGAGGACATTCACCAAAAGTAATTAGAGGCTTCATCCGGGGGAACATTTTCTTTCCCCTTAGGCAGCACTGGTAGAAAAACATTGGGAGCCCCAGCAGCATTACAAACACCAAAAAGACCATGATAATTAATTTTATGTGTCAACTTGACTGGGCTAGGAAATGCCCCAATCAATAGTAAAACATTATTTCTGAGTGTGTCTGTGTAGTGTTTCTGGAAGAGATTAGCATTTGAAACAGTGACTGAATAAAGAAGATTGTCCTCACTAATGTGGATGAGCATGACCCAATCCACTGAAGGACCTAATATAACAAAAAGAGAAACAACACATTTTCTCTCTCTTTTTGACCTGGGACATCTATCTCTGCACTGAAACACTGGCATTACTAGTCTTTGGGAGTTTTGGACTCTGGGATCCATAGCATGAGCTCCCCCTCGTTCTCAAACCTTTGGGATCAGACTAAATAACATCACTGACTTTCCTGTATCTCTAGCAAATGGTGGGATTTCTCAGCCTCCATAATCATGGGAGACAGTTTCCATTATGTGTATATATATATGGCTAGTGGCTACTATCTATTCTATGGGCTCTATTTCTCTGGGAAATGTTGACTAATACACAGACCAACATAGCACTACAGACTCTGAAAATTAAACTGTCCATGTACCCGTGTATTAAAACTGAGTTGGATGTCAGTCTACTAATACAAAATGTTTAAGCAGGATCTAGATTCTCCTTACAAAATTGATGAAATTTCCAGAATACAATTGAAAATCACCTGTTCATACCAAGAACCAAGAAATCACAACTTGAGGCTGCATGTGGTGGCTAATTCCTGTAATCCCAGCACTTTGGAAAGCTGAGGAGGGTGGATCACTTGAGGCCAGGAGTTTGAAACCAGCCTGACCAACATGGGGAAACCACATCTCTACAAAAAATACAAAAATTAGCCGGGTGTTTTGTTATGTACCTGTAGTCCCAGCTACTTGGGGTGGCTGAGGCACAAGAATTGCTTGAACCCAGAAAGTGGAGGTTGAAGTGAGTCAAGATTGTGCCACTGTACTCCAGCCTGGGAGACAGAGCAAGATTCTGTCTTTAAAAAATAATAATAATAAAAAATTAAAAAAAAAAGAAATTTCAAGTTGAATGGGGAATGATTAATGCCAACATTAAGTTGAATCTGGTGTTGGAATTATCTGATAAGAATTTTAAAGCAGTCATTACAAAATAATTCAGCAATTACAAATTCTCTTGAAATAAGTAAAAACAAAATCTCAACAAGCAAATAAAAGTCTTAAAAATAACTAAGTGGAAATTATAGAATTATGAGTACAATAATATAGATTTACAAAAATACTCCCTGGATGGACTCAACAATAGATTGTAGATAACAAGAGAATCATTTGAACTAAAAAGAAAAATCAAATTCTCCAAGTATAATGAAGAGTTAACAAAATATCCAACATATGTATCATCAGAGTCTCAATCATGAGTCTCAGAAGACGTTTGGAGCTACCAGAATATTTGAATAAGTAATGGCTTAAAATTTCCCAAATTTGGTAAAAGGCAAAAACCTACATATATGAGAAGTTGAGATAACCTCAAAATGGGATAAACCTAAAGAAATTTACACTAAAACATATGATAAACTTTCAAAACTAAAGCTAAAAAGCAAACAAAACCTTGAAAGAAGTCAGAGAGAAATGATGCTTTACCTTTAGGGGGACATCAATTCAAATGACAGTATGTTCCTCAAGTGAAACTATGAGATAATATTTTTCAAGGGTTGAAAGAAAAAGAACAAAAACAATGAAAACCTCTAACCATGAATTCTGTATATGGTAAAACTATCTTTTAGGAATTAAGGACAAGATATAGGAATTCTCAAGAAAAACTAAGTATTTGAAGAGAACCTACTCTTAAAATTGGCTAAAGAAAAATTTTCAAATAGAAAGCAAATGATAAAATAAGGAATCTTGGAATATCAGATAGAAGGAAGAATAAAAGTAATAGAAATTTGGGTACATAAAATAGATTACCTTGTTCTCTGTGAGCTTTATACATCATATTCAGTGAGAAAAGCAAAAGTTATGCCACCATCTGATACACAAAATAATATTATTTAAATGTAGGGCAAAAGGGAAATCAAATGGAAATAAAGTTTCCACACTTCACTGGAAGCCTTAAATGCTGATAACTGTAGGCTGCTATAAGTCATGTTTGTAAATTATACGTAAGTGATGTAAAATCCCCCGTCACCACAATAAAAATTCTACAAAGAGGTACACTCAAACGACAATAAATAAAATATAATCCTAAAAATATTCAAACTGCAGGAAGACAAGACAAATGAAGCAGAGAGATGGGAATCAGAGGAAATAGAAAACCAATAATAAGGTGACATAATTACACATTAACATTACAATAATTACCTTAAATGTAAATGGTATAAGTACACCAATCAGAAACATAAATTGAAAGAGTGGATTTAAAACAAAAACAAAAATGTGTTTTGCTTACAAGAAATTCACTTCAAACTTAAGGCCAAAGGTTGAAAGTAAAGGAATAAAAAAGATGTATACATGCAATTGATAAAATGCAGGAGTGGCTACATTAATATCTAATAGAAAACATTATAGTATTGTATAGTATATAGTATAGTATAGAAGGTGAAGAAAAAAATATGTGGAAATGAGAAACTATTTGAAATTACAATGAACAAGAATTTCTTAAAAAAGATGGAAAATATTTGTTTGAAGTACTTCATTAAGTATCAAGTAGATGGATGAAGAAAACACATCACACTTGGATGTGTTATAAAATTTAAAATCATGAACCAAAATAGTATGCTGTGTATCTCTACCTTGTCATAGAATTTTTAAAAAATAAAACAAGGAGATGTAAAATCTTAAAAGAAAAACTGATCACCTAAGAATAAACAACGCTCAAATTGTAATCAGATTTTCCTCCAGGGTTCTAACTGCAAGCAGGCAAAGGAGTCATATTTTATAGGGGTTGAAAAAAAACACTACTGTGTCCTGGGCTCAGGGTAAGCACCAGCTACACTGCTTGTTGCTTGCTAAATCTCAGAGGCATAAGGGAAGCAGGTGCTTGTTTTTCTGATTTCCTAATAACTTGTGGATAACTTCCTAATAACTTGATCCAAACTTGAACCGAATGCACTAGATATCACCTCCTGGTATTATGCCTTTTTATGGAATAGCTGTTTGACATGAGATGACAGCAATTTAAAGCAACCACTGGGAAAATAGTTTCTTGATCTTTGCAGAGATTCTGTGGAAAGGAAGCCATGAATGCCAAGGGAAATTGGGATTGAGTACAACTTCTACCCCTGGGATGAAGGCATAGTACATATACAAAACCAGCTTCTGGCCAGGCAACATCAAAGATACCACATAAAAAAGCATGCTTGTCTCCATAAATATTATACACAACAGAACTATCAGTTGAAGATAAAAATGAAATATTAACATTTCTGAAAGCAATCTTATAGTAATTAGCAGAATTAAATATTTAAATGTTTGTATTCTCATTAATCCACCAATACCATGCATTTACATGTATGTATGATAATTTGCCATAAACTGAGGTATTGGAAAAAGTCAGCTACATGAAAACATCAGAACTCCCCAATCAATCAACTCAAATATTTGAACTTCTTTTAAAATAAGTAATAATTTCAATGTAATTATTTCAATTTCCAAATAAATAAATTGCTATGGCCAAAGTTTAACTTTGTGACTCTCTTATGAATTTAATAATCAACAAGGAAATCTTTTTGCATTAAAAAAATCTACATTTAAATTAACAGTAACCATACTTCATTTGATCAAATATTAGAAAATTATCTGAAAGGTTGTTTTGAAATGGGACCACTGATGTTGCTGATTTTCTTTTCTCTAAATTTATTAGTTTCATAAACATAGCCTAAATAATGTTAATTTTGTACCTGTTAAATTATATTTCTAATATTATTCAATGTAGCCTACCTCCTCTTTACTTTCTCACCTAATTATTAAGAAAATATGAACATATACAGAAGGGAGATGGTGTAATTAAATAAAAATATCTCCCGAATCAGTAATACTTGGCTACAAATCCAGTTTGTGCAATGTATAATTTTGAATGTGTTTTACCAGTTATTCTCGTGTGTGAAATGGGGATCATATGTAATTCAGAAAGTGATTACAAGGGTTAACCAGTTTAAAAGTCCACACACCTAAAACAGTACACGGCTAGCAAAGGACTCCCCTACCCTCCTCACAAATAGCATCATGATGTCAAGACAGTTACACATGATTCAGATACGTGTCTTGACATACCGTGAATGCTAAAAACTGAAATTTTTTAAACAAAAACTATTCGTTCTTCTGTTTTCTCTCATTTTTTTCAGAAATGTAAAGTAAGCCTGAAAATTCCCTTAATAACTGTCTCTAAAATGTGAAATTGATAAAAAAATTTTGAATTAACTATTACTATTTTCTTAGTTGTTTATGTGTTAAAATGTAGCAATCCTTGGTTATGACAATGCTTTAGGTTTATACCACATCCTACCAAGGGTTTCAAAAATCCTTTCATGTATGTTATCTCATTTATTTTATGATAATCCTATTTTCCTCTATGTACTACATAAGGAAAATAAGCTTCAAGGGTCTATAAAATAGTTTTTCAAAGGTTTTTAAATCAATTTTTTCATATACTAGAAGCAAGGCTAAACTTAAGTCTTTGAATTATAATTCCACTGCTTGTCAGAAATGTTGCCTAGATATTATTTGATATTATTGAATTAATGAATTAGTATATATTATTGCGATTTAATTTTTCTGTTTGAATACTTTCATGAATTCTTTAAATTTTTAGAGTCATGTATTTTATTTATTTTAGGTAAATGTAGGAATGTATCAACTTTTATATCTTGCTATTATTTGCAATAAATATCATTAAAACTTTTAATATGTCATCTGATTTCCTAAAATGGTCGCTTTATTTTCCTTACAATGTTATTAAATAGTAAATTATTTAGTTGCATCACAGTATTACGTAGTAAACCTTTTATGCATGGGACAATTAGTCCATAATATGCAATGGATAGAAAGCATAGGACAACCAACTCATGAACATAAATAGAAACTGTGTATTATAAAGTACATACTCTATAAGAAGAAAACTGACCATTAAACTACTAACACATCATTAATATCTGTTATTCAAGCATAGCATTCATAGTTTTAAAACTGCTAGCTTAAAATAGGTATAAATTCAATGTGAATTATTATTATGCATTATTAATTCTACTCCAAAGCTTTTAAAGGGAAACGTACAGTTTTCCACCTTCTATGTAAAGAAACTTCTGAAAGAGTAAACTTAGAGGATGTGTAAGTTTCTTGATAAGACATTAGGCATCTAAACTTTGGAAAACTTGTAGAATACAAATGCAAATTAAAGTAAGCATTCTAAATATAGATATTTGTTGAGATTTAAAGAGTGTAGATCACTTATACTACTAATCTATTGTTAGCATGAAACAGTACAAAACATCACTTTCAGGATTTCCTCTATTGTGTGAATTCTCAAGACAAGTTATATTTTAAGAAGAAATTCAATATCATTGGGCTTTCACTTGTTGAAAGTTATATAAAAAGATAAACATCAGACTTTATATTCATATCACTTCATTATTTTTTATGAACTTTATGATTGATAGAATGTAAGAGCAGAGAATAGACAGCAAGAAAGAGGAATAAAATGCATTTGCAGTTACTGAGACAAAAGAGCATTTACCAGTTTTAACTTTACTAGTAATTTATTTTAAAGTAAGTTATTTTGTACTACATGCTAAACGTAATTTTGGGTGAGATTTTTAAAGACTTCATTATGTTCAAGTAACTATGAGCTAATCTAAATTCATAGACATTTAATCATAAAAAGAATATACTAAAAATGTTCTGGAAAACTGAGAGCTGAATGCAGTTTCTTCCCTTTTACTCTGAACTTTACAATTTCTTTATCTAGGATTCTATGGAGGTTCCATGGTATCATGGGTTGGACTAAAGCTCTCGATTGAATATGAAAGTTCATCTTATCTCAGAAAAAGCTGGATTCTCTGAAATAATTTGATTCGTACATCAATGTTAAAACAGTGAGGATGTGAATAAGTGGCCTGGGTCCTTCCTAAACCTGAGACCTTATCAGTAGGGAGAGCCAGGTATGTACTTCTGGTGCATCAGTTGGTGAATGGCATCCTCATGCTGACAGAGGTAGAAAATGCTTTTTATGTCATATGCAGAGTTTAGGTGGTGCTGCATCAACTGGACCAGAAGCCCAAAAATAATGTCAAAAAATATAATAACAAGGATTTCAAGTAGCAAGATAAGAAGAGCACTTAAAAGAAAAATAATACAGACCAAGGAAAACAGAGCTGTTGATGCTGACAAGTATCTACCTGAATAACAACAATAAAAAGCAACTTACTAGATTCAAGTGCAGTATATACACAGAAAACATTTATTTTAGAACTAGAATGCATAAAAAAATATAATTTCCCAAATGAACAATTTAGTAAATGAATTGAAGACATAATCACTGTTGAGATCAAAAATTTGGCCTAAAATATCAAGTGAAACATTCAAAGCACAGTAGAGAAAAATGTAAGTCAGGGACAAATAACACAATAGGAAAATATGGAAATGGTATTGAAGAAGCAATTGACAGAGGAAGAATCCCAAACAGTTAATAAGCATATGAAAAGACACTCAAACTAATTAGTAGTCAAAAATGCAAATTAAGGTAACATTGAACAAACATTTTATACCCATAAGACAGGATATGTTAAACATCGAGATAATACCTAATACAGATGAAGAATCAGAGAAAATGTATCATACATAACTATTGGTAATGTAAATAGTCAAAGCAATTTTAAAAGCAAAAGGATTACTTCTGTTAAAAACAATAAAAACATATATTGAACTCTGAACCATAATTTCCACTTCTGAAAATCTATCTCATAGGAATTGCATGAATTGAATGCCCCCACCAAACTCATGTTGAAATATAATTTCCAATGTAATCATATTTGAAGACAGAGCCTTAAGAGGTGATTAGGTCCTGATGGCTCTATTGTCATGAATGGATTAATGCCCTTAGTACAGTGTCCCTCATGCTTGCTTTTATCTTCTACCCTTCCACCATAGGATGACTCTTGACTGATGTCAGTGCCATGCACCTGACTTCCCAGCCTCCAGACCCATAAGCCAAATCAACTTCTATCCTTTATAAATTACCCAGTGTGTTATATTGTTACAGCAGCAGAAAACAAAGATAAAAATTGGCATTTAAAACATGTATAATTCTATAATACTTTGTCAAATTAAAAAATATATTTTGAGATTTTGTTTTAGTGCCTACTCCTGGAATTAACATGTACATCCTATGACAATCTACCTCAGATTGATACTGACTTAAATCTATAATTACATCTTCCCCTTTTTGTGCTACTAAAGTCTTAAAGTATTATTGTTACCTATACTTCCTACAGTGTTATATGCTTTTTATGAGTATATAAAACATACACCATTTATTGTATATATATATATAATGCATAACCATTTGTTTCATATAATGATTATTTCATATTCATATTTTCAAAGAATTTAAAAGAAGAAAGCAAAAAAAACCCATGTATTTATATAGTCCTCTATATACATAGCAGGTTTATTGTTTCTAGTAATTTTCAATTTTTCCTGTGGATTTAACTTATACTATGGTGTCATTTCCTTGCTCTGCTGTAATTCCATGTCTTCCCTCACATTTGTCCCATTGATTACATATTGCACAAAGTATCATATGATTATAAGGCCAACATTATTTTATCTTATTATTTTATGTGATGGTTAGTTATATGATTGAAACTGTCAATCCTTTCTATTATTGTGTGCTAACAAATCACACATGCACACCCATCAAGAACTCTATCATTATATCTATAGTTCCTGTTAATATATCTATAATAATGTTACTTATTAATTTCCTGTTTTAATTAAATATTGCAATGTATTGCTTAGTCATTAGTTTTATTTCTTATTATAAGTAAATAAATGGTTGGCTACAAATGACCATTCTGAGAGCTGAAACTCATTCACTAGCTTGCCACACACAGAAAATTAGTGAAGCAATTGCAACATTCATATCTATAAATAGGGAAATTTATGTATCCATGAGGGGGAGGGATTTTTTTTTGTACTTTGTCTATTGTTGTAACTCAGTTGTTCAGAATAGCACCTGGAGTATTCTGATTATTCAATAAGTAGATGTTTAGTGCATATACATGATAAATGTGGCTTTTTATTTTAAAAATATTTAAAACCTCAAACCTAGAAAAGTTTCAACTGCAATACAAACAATAAATATTTTTCCTGAACATTTTGAGAGTAATTTTCTAACATAATGCTTTGTCATTCCTGAAATGTTTAGTGTGTATTTTCTACAATGGTGGTCTCTGGCATATTTGGCATAGTGGCCAACCATCAAACTTTAAAAATTAACATTGATAATATTGCTAATATCTAATCCTCTTACTCCTCTCAACTTTAGTCATTGTCCTCATATTATCCTTTATAGCCCAAATATTAATTTATAATAATGTTACATTTTGTTAAAATCACTTCAGTTTCATTTAATCAGAGATAGTTATTCAGCATGTTCTTAATATTTGTGACATAGACATTTAAATATTACAGAGCACTTTATACAATGTTCTTTAATTTGAACTTTGTCTTATTTCTTTGTAAATAGATTTGGGTTACTCATCTTTAGCAGGAACAACACAGAAGTGCTATTTTATTCTTATTGCAACCTCTCTGATGGCACGTGATCTTGGTTTATCCAATTATTATTATTAAATTAAAAAAATTAAACTGGTGTCTGCCAGGTTTCCTTTTGTAATATTACATTTTCCCCTCTGTAATTAATAAATAAATTATTTAAATATATGTGAGAGGGATTTAAATGTATTTGAGACTCTGTAAATATTGCATTCCTTTACAAATTTCAATATATATGGTTATTTGCTCATATCATCATAAAGTCACAATTTTTTATTTTTTTAATAGATTATAATCTATTCCTATCTGTATTAATTTCTGAGGGCTGCTGAACAAAGTACTTAAAACTAGGTGGTTTAAAACAAGACAAATTTATTTTCTCACAATTTTGGAAGTTAGAAATCCAAAATCAAGCTGGAAGCAGAGCCCACTTACTCTAAAGGCAAAGGAAAGTCTTTCTTGCTTTTATCTTAAAAAAAAAAATCGGTTTTTATTTTAGCTTCAGGGAATACTTGTGCAGGTTCCTTACAAGGGAATATTACACAATGCTGAGGTTTGAGCTTCTATTGATCCTGTCACCCAGACAGTGAGCAGAGTACAGAAAAGTTTTCAGCGCTTGCCCCCCTTCTTCTTCCCTCCTATTTCAGTCTCCAGTGTCTCTTTATCCTATCTCATGTCCATGTGTACCCAAGGTTTAGCTCCCACTTACAAGTGAGAAGATACAGTTTTTGGTTTTCTGTTTCTGTATTAACACACTTAGGGTGATGGCCACCAGCTGTATTCATGTTGCTGCAAAGTAGGTAATTTTATTCTTCCTTATAGCTGTGGAGTATTCATTGGTGTACATGAACCACATTTTCTTTATTTAGTCCACCATTGATGGGCACCTTTCCATGTCTTTACTCTTGTGATTAGCACAGCAATGAACATATGAGTACCTATGTCTTTTTGATAGAAGGATTTATTTTCTTTTGGGTATACACACAATAAGGAGATTCCTGATTTGAATGATGGTTCTAGTTTTAGTTCTTTTAGAAATCTCCATTCTGTTTTCCATAAAGGTTATACTAATTTACATTCCCATCAACAGTGTATGAGCATTCCTTTTCTGTGCAGCTTTGCCAGCATCTGTTATTTTTTAAAAAAAATTTTTTAAATGGCTGCATTGCCATTTTGTCTGCACTGCTTTCCAGCAGCTTTTCTATATGCCTGTACTATTTGTTTATACTCTTCCTTTGTGGCTTGTCCTGATTTCTTGTATCTGGCTCATTCCTATTTTTCTTTTGAGTTTCCTTAGCTCTGTACTAAGCCAATTTGATGCCTTCATTTCCTTTTTTTACTTTCTACGTGATTAGCTAAATTTCCCATGTGCCTGTGAAATTGGTTGCTTAAGGAACATGAAGTGTACTTGAATTTCTCCAGCTTTACTCTATTCTTACTGCTTTATGGTTGTTAACATAAAATTTGTGTAAGTTTAGGGGTTTTTTTTCTCTACTTTTTCCTCTTTGTTAAGCTGGTAGATATTGTTTTTTTTTTTCTTCTTCCTAAATAATAGATTTGGAAAGCTGTGTATGTGCTACTTATTTATTTCTGCCGCAATCACTCTTTTAAAATATGTTCTGTTCTTGAGATGAAAACAGGAAAACTACTCACCACTACTACTACCTAGTTTCTAATTAGGTTTAGCAGATGAAAGGCACTGAGGAAAGACTGAAGCTAATAATGATGAAAGAAGGTATTTACTTCTTTTCCACCTCTGGTAGACATCCCCTAGAAGCTAAAGACAGGTTGAGCTCCAGTCTGGGCTCCCATGGGCTCTCCAAAAATCACCATCCCATGTTTCCTTAAGGCTCAGCAGAGTAGTACCTCATGGCATCTGGGGACGTGTGGGGGTCCCCTCGCCTAAGCAACTATATTCTGATAGCACCATTCCTTTCATTTTTCCTCTTGTTACAGGGTTTGTAGCTACATCTTCATTACCGCTTTCTCCACTTAAAAAGATTAAAAAAAAAATCAACCTTACATAATCTGAGTGAATAGTTGATTCCTTTCATTAAATCTACTTTGTTAAAAATGCATCTGGGGGCCAGTTATAGTGGCTCACGCCTGTAATCCTAGCACTTCGGGAGGCCAAGGCAGGCGGATCACCTGAGATCAGGAAGTTCGAGACCAGCCTGGCCAACATGGTGAAACCCAACCTCTACTAAAATACAAAAATTAGCAGGGCATGGTGGAGGGCGCCTGTAATCCCAGCTACTCGAGAGGCTGAGGCAGGAGAATTACTTGAACCCCAGAGGCGGAGGTTGCAGTGGGTGGAGAGATTCCAGCGTGAGCGACAGAGCAAGACTCTGTCTCAAAAAAAAAAAAAAAAAAAAAAAAAAGCATCTGGTAGTAGATATATAAAGTTCACTTTGAATTTTTTAAGTATTTACGTTTTACTTTTATTGACTTTATTTCGAAATATTTTCATTCTGAATTTTTTTTCTCATTGTAACCTTTCAATTATGCCAATGAATATTTATTACTGATTTTTTTTTTTACCTGGAGTTAGAAACATTGGCATTTTACATGAAGCAACACAGACAGTGAATTAAAGATATAATCGTTACAAAAATTGCTTCCCTTTTAAAGAGAATATTATAGGCTAAGTATAATCCCTTTTTAGAAATATTATTCCATTTAATCTTTATAACAATCTTGTGCAATTATTATTTCTTAGTGTTAAGGACAAAGAAATTGTGGCTTAGTAGTAAAGTGAATTAAGTTCACAGTACTAAGGATTGGTGGAAACTGCTTTTTTTTTTCTCTCTCTCTCTCTTATATATATATATTGTGTTTTAGGTTTTGGGGTACATGTGAAGAACATACAAGATTGTTGCATAGGTACATACATGGCAATGTGGTTTGCTGCCTTCCTCCTCATCACCTATATCAGGCATTTCTGCCCGTGTTATAAACTGCTTTTAAGCACTGATGTGCTCATTTGAACCCTCTTCTTTTAACCACCAGGCGTAAATGCTGGCAGAATTGCAACTTCCAAACAGTAACTGTTAAGCCTCCAAAAGCATATCCTCAAGCTTCTATTTCAGAATATTGCCTTTTAAAGAGCATTTTGAAATACCAACATTTTCCAATGAAAATTTGAAATTTCTAACATCAATTTTTCAGACACATTTCTACTCTAGATGAGAATGGTAAAACTTAAACATGCCAATGAAATTTAGTATTAGGCTATCACAGCTCAAGAATTGTGGTTAGAAACTTTAAAAATATGGCATTTCTCCCCATGCTATCCCAGATATAGGTGATGGGGAGGAAGGCAGCAAATCACACTGCCATGTGTGAACCTATGCAACAATCTTGCATGTTCTTCACATGTACCCCCAAACCTAAAATGCAATAAAAATATATATTAAAAATAATAATAATAAAGCAACAGAGGCTTGGATAGTCCCTGACTCTATGAAACAATAAAAAAAAAAAAAGAAATTTAAAAAATATGAAACCCTTACCCTCAAATTTCTTAACCAGTTCTGTGGAACATTGTTTAATGTGGAAGGCATTTAAAAATGTGTAAGCATTTATCAACAAAACAAATACTTTTATTGCAATATAGCCAGGATAAATATTCCAAAAAATTTAGGAATGAAACAGATGAAGAGTGGTTTAAATGTAATAGTAAACATTTTATTTACAAGCATTATAGATTTATTGAAAATATAATTTTTACAAATACTTAAGGATTAAACAAGTTGCTGAAAGAGAATTTTAATAATTTTAAAAATCCATATGCATATATAAAAATTTACCAATACAAATTGAAGTGAAAAAAACTATGAATAATAATCTTTGCTGTAATTGCATTAGTTCACTTTTTTACAGTTCTAAGCAGTCTTGATTTTCTATTAAATGTGTACGAAGACCTTATAATACAATCAAAACAAGTAAAAGCTAGGATTATAATCTTCTAGAAATAAAGGTGTTCAATTAGTTTAGAAGTATATGTAGAAGTGTACTTAAGTGTAGTGAAGTTCTCTGTTATGACCAGAGTTAGTAGAGAAGCAGCAATTGCTAGAATATAAATGGGAGCTTTCCATGTATGTAATAGACCAACAGTTTGCCCTTAATTTTGATGTTTATAAAATGATGGAATATAAAAATTACTTCCACATTATTCCACATTGGATCAAAAACTAAAAGCATACAACTTTATGTGATGGCCAAGACTAATTTATTGATGCTTTTTTAAGAAAATATAAAAATATTGATCTGGAGTGCCTAAATATTTGATGTTGTATGTCCCAAGAAACATCAGTGAATCAGATTATTTTATAAAACCAAGACTTTTCTCTAGTTTTTCATTCAGCTCTTTGGGGAGCTGTATATATTCATTGGAGATAATAATATACTATTCCAAAGGACAGGTGTAATGTTTGTTTTCCTTGGTTCATTGCTAAAGTTAATTCTTTATTTGTAACTGGGTAATATTTACACATTATGAAAATCTGACTCAATAAATATTAGAGGATTGAGAACATTTACTTCCTAATATAAGGGTGGTGGTGTTGTTTTTGAGACGGAGTCTCACTCTGTGGCCCAGGCAGGAGTGCAGTGGTGCAATCTCCACTCACCACAACTTCCATCTCCCAGGTTCAAGTGATTTTCTGCCTCAGCCTCCTGAATAGCTGGCACTACAGGCATGCACCACCACACCCAGCTAATTTCTGTATTTTTAATAGAGATGGAGTTCCATCATATTGGCCAGGTCTTGAACTCCTGACCTCCTGATTCGCCTTCCTTGGCCTCCCAAAATGCTGGGATTACAGACATGAGCCACTGCACCCAGCCTACTTCCTAATATAAGTATTAACTCCAAAGCATAACATGCTTTCCACAGAGTCTTCACATTATTTTATTTCTCCTCTCTTTCTCTGCTGTAGGTAGGAACATAAGCAGAGTTCAGTCATAACTTATGTGTCCCCAGGTTAACGGGAAAATCAATAGATGTAACTAATGTTGAGAACGTTTAAATGGAGCGACTACCTTTGATAGGATTTTTACACAGTGTCTACAACAAAAATACTTGAATATAATCATGTGTTGCTTAATGACAGACATATGTTCTGCTAAATACATTATTGGGTGATTTTACCAATGTGTGAACATCATAGAGCGCATTTATGCATACCTACGTAGTATAGCTGACTGCATACCTAGGCTATATGGCGTAGCCTATTGCTCCTAGGATACAAACCTGTACAGTATGTTACTGTGTTGAATGCTGTAGGCCATTGTAACACAATGGTATTTGTGTATGTAAGCATATGAAAAGTATTATGTTGTGCTAGGATATTACAATGGCTACAACATCAGTAAGTGGTAAGAATTTTTCAGCTCCATTATAATCTTATGAGATCACCATGGCACATGTGGTCCATCATTGGCCAAAAGATGATTATGAGACACATGACTCTATTAATATAAATCCCAAAAGATGGCTTATATTTTACCAAATTAAACATACGTAATACAGCACACTGTGTAGGTTATAATTTCTGATACACAGGGAGTTGGAAACAGTGAACGGGCCAGAGGTTTTGAAGGATGTGTTTATTGACTTTTATTCTTCTCCTTAGTGTGTATCATCCATCCACAAATTGCTGTGTGAAAATATAGTACTTGTCTCTCAGGATCAACTATTATTTCTTAAAATATGTCTAACCTTGTTGCTATGACAAAGACATTAATCTATCCTTCTTTTCCCTCCTAGCTCTCTTTCTGAAATGTAAAGCTAAAAGCTAGTCTTTATACCAGAAAAAAAAAAAGCAAGTAACAAGAACAAAAAAAAAAAAAAACAAAAAACACAGAAACAGAAACACTTGAGTAATTAGATAACTTCAAAGATGCATCGGGGGAAATGAGAAGAAAGTTAAACAGATTCAACCATATGTTTTACAAATTCTTAACTAACTCCTCAGTCACAGTGATGCACATTGCCAGCATTGACTGCTTCATCCCACTGGCCTCCCTGCCATGTCTTCCATGAAGAATATCACAAAGTCTACTCATATGTGTCTATACATCTGCTCTGTATGGAAGCTGGCGATCAGAAAAGTAGCACCATATTCCTCACTAGTTTCCTTCAAAAGATGAAGTTATCTGCTGGCATCATCATGATGCACACATTGCTACCTGGTCAATCTTCATCTTCTGTAATAGTGTGATCACTATTGACACCTGAATTGCTTCTCCAGTTATACCTTCACCTTCTTTCCTGGAGTACAATTCTTAGCAGGAGGCTACTGTTTGACTACCACTTCCCGAGGATCTAATTTATCTGTATAGTAATCTAGTAGAGTGTTTACAGGTTTCACAGGTAACTGCTGCCTAACACTTGTTTGCTGATACATTTGCTGTCATTTCTTGGAATTTCTCCTTGAAGTTCCCATGTAGACATTATGCTTGAGATTAGTATGGTTCTTGAGCCTCAGAAAAATGCATACAGTGCTTCTATCCTTAAAACCAAGTTTGTTTTCATAGAGCCTTTTCATACTAGATATATTTAGGTACTTGACCCAAATCTTGCCTCTTTCTTACTTGTCATATATTGCCTTTTTAATGTCTCCAATTTTCAATAAAGGAGAGGAGAATGTACAATTTTAATTACTATTACCAAGATTATTTTCTTCTTTACAAGTGCTTTATATTTGTGTAAACATTTTCTTACATATTTTCTCTGGTACCTTCATGATCTCTCTGCTTATATTCATTTTATTCCACTCTTTCTTCCTCCTTATTTCACTGAATAGTACATATTCTGCACATTGGTTTTTATTTCATTCTCTGACAGTATATTCTTCTTTATCTCTATTGAAGGGGTAAGGAAACATTTTCTATAAAGGGCCAGATAATAACTATTTTAGGCTTTGCAAGCCATACCAAATCTGTCACAAATCTTCAACTTTGCCTGTGAGTGCAAAATTAGCCACAGGCAGTATGTAAATAGATGGCCATGGCTGGAGTGTTCCAATAAAACTTAATTTACAAACACAGATGGCAAATTGTAGTTTCCTGATCCCTACTTCATACCATTTGCTTCTATTTGAAGGGGGAAGAATAAATATACTTTCAGGATATTTGATTATTTTAATGAAGCATTACTAGAACACCAATCAATTTTTTCTCCAATGAACAAAATTATCCCTTTGCTAAGACTTTCTGGATTCTTCTTTAAAATAAACAAGCTAAAACAACAACAGCAACAAAAATAAAAATTCATTTGTATGACTGGGATCAAAAGAATTATAGTTCAAGTTCATTAAAGGTCACAAATGACCAGCAATCATCATGCAATTGTGGAAAAAGAACATGTGACATCTAAATTTTCAATTAGAAATAGCTTAACTCTGTCAAACAATTGCCTTGGTAACACCAGTTCTGTATCCAAAACATCATTATTTCTTGAAAAATTTATTTAAGTAAGAAAATAATTTTTTATTCTTCCACACACTATTTTTTTCTATTTATTTGTTCGCCTAATTGCTACATTGCCAGCTTTGAAATTCTCCACTATCACTGTACTGACATTTATGCAGAAGTAGGCTTCTAAGACTTAAAGATCTTTTGAATTACTCTGCATTTAAAGAGTGATGGTAGGTAAATCTGAAAAGGAAGAAAAGCAAGCAATACAAAAAAATCACCTCACACTGAAATCAAATCCTCAAACCTATATATAGAGAGTTTTATATATATATATATATATGTGTGTGTGTGTGTGTGTGTGTATACGTGTGTGTGTGTATATATATAGAGAAAGGGAGACAGCTTTATTATATATATTACAAAGATTAATTAGCATATCATGACTGAATTTATACTGACAATTTATAGAAGCTATCTACCTTATATACAAATACATAACATATATATATAACAAAAATTATTTTAGCATCATGTCATGATTGGATTTATGCTGACAATTTGTAGAACCTGTCTACCTTCCCCATATTTGCTGTATGGTTTGGTGCTACCAATTTTAAAAGCTAGAAAATAGTTGTTTATGAATAACAGCTGTATTGACTGGCTTTTATACTAAGTTAAATACAAATTCTTTCAAAGTAGATTTGTTTTTCCAGTTCTGTATTTCAAGTGCCTTGTATATGGTAGCATTCAGCCTATGTATTAATTGAAGTAATAAGTGAACAAGTTTATGGAGTAAATTTTTACTAAATATGCATCTCCCTTGATGTAATTTGTGATCGTATAATTTGAAAATTCCTTCTAACTTTCTCCACCCTATTGCATAAAAGAAAACAATGATGCCATCTTACTCTTCCACATGACTTCCATATCTAGTTATTAGTGGAGGTGCTATTCTTTGAGTGATATGTAAAGAAACTAAGAGCATTGTCTACAGAGTCAACTGATAAATTAAATAGGCACTCTCTAGAAGTAAAGAGGCTTTCAGGTTAGTATTTTGTATCCAAATTATTATGTAACATTATATATCACAGTAATTCAATATTCTTTAACAACGAAAATCCTTACTTGAGCAGAGATAAATTTTACTCTAGATATAAAAAAGGAGAGCAGGCCGGGCATGGTGGCTTATGCCTGTAATCCCAGCAGTTTGGGAGGCTGAGGCGGGCGGATCACGAGGTCAAGATCTCGAAACCATCCTGACCAATATGATGAAACCCCGTCTCTACTAAAAATACAAAAATTAGCTGGGCGTGGTGACATGAACCTGTAGTCCCAGCTACTCGGGAGGCTGAGGCAGGAGACGGAGGTTGCAGTGAGCCGAGATCGTGCCACTGCACTGCATCCTGGCACCTGGCAACAGAGCAAGACTCTGTCTCAAAAAAAAAAAAAAAAAAAAAAAGCAGCAGTGACAAATCCTGGCTAGCTGCTAATTATGGCATGCTCATAGCAATTCAAGAATGAGAAGAGTAATACAAATTAAAAAGAGATACCAAAGTCTTTTCACTACAAAACGTTTCCTATGGTATGATGGTTTTATGTAACTAATATCATTATTAGAGAAACCTGGGAGAATTTTAAATAAACCCCAATGTGCTGATGTTGAAGGTCAGGAAATCACTAATTTAGATCTATTCTTGTGTTTAAAAGTTTCAGATATGCTCTTAAGAAAATATCTTGATTTTCTGTTGAGGGGTAGGGCTTTTTATAGGAAATTTAGTATTCTAACAAGACATTTGTCTTTGTTTAAGGTCATCCTTACAACTTTGAAGAGAGAACATGCTGACGATTTATGAAGCAAATGTCGTCTAACTACCCATAGAATAGGGCAAACTTACATTACCTGTCAAAGCTACACTAAGAAATGGCAGGAAAAGACAACAGACAGTGTATCTATACTCTTGTCATTATTTTCCTCTATGCTGAATATGCCACTAGAGAGTTAGAAGAGTCAGACTACTTCCCTGAATAGAAAATTAACAATGATGACTCTAACAAAGAGGTAGAGGCTACCATTTCAATTATTTTGAAAAAAGAACGCATAGTCTTAAGGTATATCAATTTTAGTCATTAATCACATAATCTAATTGGAAAAAATACAGTGAAGCATATCTTCAGTATAAGGACAGCGATTACAAATTCCCCGAACACTATGTGGATTGCTATAAATGATCAATAAACATATTTGATTCAAAAAGCCATTAAAGAAGAGAAAAAGGAAGGAAAGAAGGGGAAAAAATCTTTTAACATATTTTGGAAGACAAATGTGATTTTGCTTCATGAGACAATTAATAATGGAAGGAAAAATAAGAAAAGGGAAAGAAACTGATGCAATTTATTTCTATTTCATGGAAAGGAATAATGTCTTCCTCTTAGTCTTTATTATGTAATATGACTATTGTTCTTGTTAACAGGCATCACAAGTATCATCAGTGGTCACATTTTAATCTTGATTTCATCCTCTTTTATTAAATACCATCACATATTTATCAGCATCCAAATCTCAATTTATTAAAAGACAGACCATTCTGTTACCTTTTATAAGATCCTAAAATAGAGGTTGAGAAAGTGAAATCTATAAATGGCTTAGTGTTATATTCTTGTGTCCTGAAGCTGGAAATAATTACTAAGCTTGAAGCTTGTAAGAACATATTGCACTTTTTTTTTTTAAAACAATTTGCTTAATTTTATTTCTAAAATCATCATCTTTGTCACTATTACTGGAAAATTAAGTTATTTATCCTTTCGGAAGTTATATTAAAGAACAAGTAGGGCATTATTGAAACAGAGTACCTGACTTCAAAAAGCTTTTTCTCTGCTCAAGTCATGCAATTATTAGTTAGGTTGGTGCTAGCTGTGTAACAAATTGATTCCAAAGTGTATCAAGGTTCAAACATAGTATTTTTTAAACAAATTATTTTTCTAAGATGAGTTTCTCTAGTCAGCAATAGGACTTTTCTCCCCATAATCATTTAGACTGGCAGACCTTCTCCAGGCTGCAAAATCTGGCTTACAGGTTCACCATGATAGCCTCCTCTGCATCAGCCAGAAGGAAGATAGATGGAGGGTATGTGGGATACATCTATGGGACTAGCTTGGAAGTCACTGATCTCATTTGTTCTGCTCTTATTCCATTGCCTAGAACTCTGTCACACAGCCGCAAGTAACATCAAGGAAAGCTAGAAAATACAGTGTTGATGTGTGCCCAGTAAAAAGAAAATGGATTCTGGTAAATAGCTATCAACAGAGGCAATAGCAATATATTAAATGTATAAAAGGAAGACTTCTCTGATTGAAGCATGAAAGTAAGGCCAGTACTACCCAGTAGACATTTCCCTCAGCCCCTTTAAAAAATAATAAAAATAACAACAAAAGCCTTCTCCAAACTCTAGGTTTCCTTACAACACTATTTGAAAATTATTACATTAAAAATGTACACATTTACTCAGCAATCCCATTGAGGGAGCACTATCGTATAGAAATAAAAATGTAATTCAAAAACAATTTCGTTAAAAATGTACCCACTGATTCAGCAATCACATTTCTGGAACTCCATCCTATAGAAATAAAAGTGTATTTTTAAAACTATTGCATTAAACATGTACTTATTGTCTCAGCAATTCAATTCCTGGTGCTCTATATCAACAAATAAAAGAACATCATATTAGAAAGCTCTGTTCTCAGTAATTTATTTAGAATGTTTTATGTGCCATTGTTTGTAGTAGCAAAGGCAAAAATAAAAATAAAAGCAGAAAGAAAGAAAGTGGAAGTGCTTCAATAAGGAAGCAATAGGAAAAAAGTTTCATAATTATTTCAAGATCATGAAATATTATGCAGCTGTTCCTTAGAACTGCACGTCATATGGATATTGGAATTTCTACATTGTACCTTCACCATAATATAAGTGAGAAAAGTAAGATATTTATCATTATATATGTGCCTGTTTTTTCTAACCAATGTTTCTAAGTGGAGAGGGCGTATTTGTGTGAGTGTTATTATATAAGTATAATACAATGTATGTTTAACTTTTGTAGTCAACATTTATATTGATTGAGTTCAGGTGAATACCAGAATTAGAAAGCATAAAGACCACATGTAAATATAACTCAGTGTAAAGACATTGATAAAATAATAGATAAGATTTCAGTGGGAGCATAAGCTTATACATATAATAAAATAAGTGAACAGATATTCACTACCATTATGATGATGTGTGTATTAGAATAATGCAATCAATGTGGATTTTAATTTTTTTTAACTTTTCTGTAGTCACTGATAAATGTGGAAATGCTCCTACAAAACCTTACTTACATATTTTCTTTTCTTTTTCAATATCATTAATACAAATATTGCTGAGTTATAAAGAACCAGAAGTAAGATTCCAATTTAAATCCTCTCATTTAAATTTCCTTGAAGAATTCCTATGCTTTTCATTTCTTTGAAATAAGAACTGCTGATACTTCCTACACTAAACTCTCTTTGAATCCATTAAGCTTTAAGAATAGGATTTTTATATATAAATATACATATTTACATATATATTTATACATATAGATACATATATATGTATGCCTTTCATGACTTCATCGGCTCAAATAATTAAAATAGTTTACATAAATATGGCTATGAGATATATCACATAATTGCCTAAAATAAGAGACATATATATTTAAAGAATATTTTAGATGGGTTTCTAGTGGTGTTTCATAGCAGTAAGAATTGTGTCAATACTCTATTTGCAGAAGTTTTCAAATAACCTAATGGACTCAAGGGGAGATTTTAATTTCTCACTGTTTGGCAATATGAAGATAATGATGTGAGTAGCCTCTGAAAATCCTAAATAATTGAGATGAATATTCTGACCTTCAATGAGGCTCTCTCATCACATTTCTATTTGCTTATTTTAGTAAATTTTCTTAGTATTTTGGTTTCTTTTTACTCAATTGTTACTTACATTGAAAATAAATACTTACAGCAACCTATAACAATTCTATAAGAGAATCTCATGCCTTGATAATTCAACTCACTTTCAGGGGAGTCAAATCTATCTATGACTATCTATCTGTCTATCTATCTATCTATCTGTCTAACTATCTGTCTATTTAGTCTTCATACCTAGGAGTTGTCCACTTGCAATTCATCTATTTAAATTGAATCAGAGAAATTTTGAGGATTGCATTGCATAATCTTTGTTAGGATTCCCCCTAGTTAGGATGTCACGGAAGAGTGGTCTCAAAATCCCACGCTGTTTAATATTTCAAGAGCCTGATAGGAGGAGGGCTTCTTTTTACTCTGAAATAGGCATTTCTCAAAACAAGGCATAGAATAGCAAACAGGTATATATTTTAAATACCTGACATCACCAATTATTGGGAAAATGCACATTAACACCATAATGGCACATCATCTCACCTCAATTAAAAAGGTTATTTTTAAAAGTCAGGCAATAATTCATGGTGGCGAGGATGTTGAGAAAGGGGAACACACTTTCACTGTCAGTGGAAATGTAAGCTAGTACAATCACCATGAAATATGGAGACTCCTGAAAAAAATAAAAATATAACAACCAAATGATCCAGAAATCTTACTGCTGGATATATATCCAAAAAGGAAATCAGTATATCAATGAGATATCTACACTCTCATATTTATTACAGCACTATTCACAGTAGTCAATATATGGCATCAACCTAGGTGTCCATCAACATGTAAATGGATAAAGAAAATGTGGCATATACATACAATGGAATATTATTCAGCCATGAAAAAGAAATAAAATCCTGACATTTGTAGCAGCATGAATGAAATGGAGGACATTACGTTAAGTGAAATAAGCTAAGCACAGAAAGACAAATATTGCATGTTCTCATTTACATGTGGGAACTGAAATAAAATGAGTTTATGAAGGTAGCAAATAGAATGATGGTATTCATAGCCTGGAAAAGGTAGTGGAGAGGGGCAATAACAAGTGTTGGTTAAAGGGTAAAAAAATGCAACTAGAGAGAAGAAATAAAATTTAAGATTCAATAACAAAATAGGGCACCTACAGATAACAATAATTTATTGCATATTTCAAAATAACTGGAAGGGAAGATCAGGAATGTTCCCAACACAAGGAAATCATAAGCGTTTGAGGTGATAAATATACCAAATATCCAGATTTATTCATTATACATACATGTATGAATAGATCACATGTACCCCATAAATATGTACAAGTATTATGTATCCATAAAAATGAAAAATAAAGGCATAGACGCCTTATTACTGCTCCTGTAGATCTAAATGTCTAAGGATATATCAGAAAAACAATGTCCCTGTGAAAAAGCTGGAAATCATGCTGTAGTAGTCACTGCAAGGTATATAGGCAAATACTCTTCTTTTTTCAGTTGTATCTGTCATCTGAGTTGGAGAAAGACGTGAAATTTAAGTGTCCAAAATAATGTGAAATGTAAATTAGAGAAAATCTCACTAAACATAAAAAAATAATTGACAGTTCACTATATCTTAGTGGAATGGCAACAACAGAACAATGCCATATTTGCTAAAATGAGACTGATGTACCTCAGGCAGACTCCTACTGGCAGTGGGACTGCGCATTTGTTTTGGTGATGCAACTTTGGATAGTTGACTAATCCAGCTTCACAGACTCTAATTCGGATGACAGCAACATATCATAAACAAAGTGTTGAGTCAACAATGGGTAATTCCAAACATTCTTGGAAAGACCTTGCTTAGGTCCTGTTGCAATGTTACATAGTAGGCAATAACAGAGCCACCACAACGTGGGACACAGCAAAGAAAAAAGCCATTCACATTAATTTGGAAGCAAACGTCTGGACATGGTTTCTTACCATGTTATAGCTATTTCTCTACTTGACAGGAAAATGAAATTCATATTGCCTATAATTTTGTAAGAATTAAACAAGTTAATTCATGGTATTCCTTTACATGGCAAGACTTTTGCAAGAACGTTGGAGGCAGGGAAGACAATGTGTGTGATACCCTGAAAAAAACGATTTGTATAGAAAACGACATGACTTACCTGCTCTGCCTGCTGACTCTTGGTCAAGAGCAGTGAATTCTTTCTATATCCTGGAATGTTAAGACATCATCGATCTGCTCTTTGAGAATCACATCATCGAACAGCAGGGAAATATACTTAACAGATAGAAAGGAGCTAAATCTCACTGTAAGATAGATTAAGAGAACTTCTTAGATTCAAATTGAGTGGCTATATCTATGAATTAAAATAATGATTTACCATCGTTAAATGAAATGGCTGACAAAGGAAGAAATTTGGCTTTTCTCTAAAGCTTCTATCCAGGTGCTAGTGGATACCATAACCAACCAGATCTCATTTTCTATTTATATAAAGCAAATAGAGTGAAAAAATTGTTTATGGATGTTTTACATGGCAAAAGAAAGAATGGGAGACAAAGAAGTGATGAAGAATTATAACATATTTTAATAAAAATTGAAAACGCATAAAATATTCATAATTATTTTAAAACAATTCAAAAAGCAAGAATCTTTCATGAAAATGAACTAATAACAGATCTCAAACTTCCCTTATCACTTACTTTAAAAAACCTTCAATGCAAACTCCATATACATTAAATTAATTTTTAATATTCTTATTGTATTTTTGTAGACATAGTATGGTACACATTTTCTTTTTTTTTCTTCCAAAACATGAACTTTACAAATGAGAAATGTGGTTACAAAACTCACAAACTAATGTCTGCGCATATTCAACTGTGCCCATTTTCTGACTTATAAAGGTCTAACATACATACTTATTAACAAAACTTACCCTACTGCTTCAGCCTCTGCTAGGATGATCTCATTATCTGTTATTCTCACAAAACTGACCACATAGTTTGTTTAGTAAATTCTTCCTCCCCTGCCCCAAGAAGATTGAAACAGAAGCGTTTCAATGATAGCAAAGAACTCCTATATACCTTTTACTCATCTTCCTCTAAAGGTAATCATGGTACATGCATCAAAACTGAAATTTTAATAGTAATACAATCCTATTATTAACTAAACCAATTATCCCACCAAGTTTTCCACTAATGCCTATTTTTTGCTCCAAGGCATGGTTTATACCACATTGCATTTAGTAATAATGTCTCCTTAGTGTCCTTCAAATCTTTGACAGTCCTCTGATCCGTGTTTTCATGCCCTTGGCAGTTTTGAAGAATATTGGTCATATATTTTGTACAACATCCAATCATTAGGGTTTTTCTAATATTTTTCTTATTAAAAATTTAGATTCTACTGGGGTTATAGATTTTTGGGAAAGATACACAAAAATAGAAAGATTTACTGTTAAGTGGAATCAAATAACCTGTACCCCCACTGAACGCATTCCAGAGAGGCAGAGTATATTGCTTGGCCAAAACAGTGAAGCAGCCACCAAATCTGGCAACTGAATGACAGTTTCAGTGCAGATGGCAGAAACAAAAACTGGGCAACTCTGGTGTACGTTTAACTCAGAAAGCAAAGGCAACATAAGAAGAGACAATATAACAATGGTGTTAAGTTTTAAAAATCCATTAGTTCTATAAAGAAGAAATTTCACAATAGACCAAGTTTCAAAGAACTGTAAAAACTTCCTGTATTTCATTAATATTTAAATTGATTTTCCACTAATATCTTTCCTCAAATATTTAATTCTGAAATATTACTAGAAAATAAATTAAATTTTAAAATATCTTTTTAGTTCACATTATTTTGGTCACTTGTGAAACACTTCCATGATTTTCTGAGTTGCAAGTATTCATAATAAAACTAGTTTAACATGCCTTGCAGCTGCTAATATTTTTCTTGATGTGTTTACTTTTGCTGCATGTCAAATTCAGGAAATACAACACTAATTCAGTGTTGAATTAGACAATAATAATACAGAGAACACTCAGCTTATATTTCAAACTACTTGAAACAAATTCAGAATTAGTTTGAAATATATAGTATTATATATAATTGAATTTTTCATTGTATGGCTTCAAAATTAAAGACATGTTTCTAAGCCTAATTTTCTATGTTGTTTTACATAATAAATTATTATTTTGACTTCCATAAGAGTTTCAGAATGATACACAAGCCATATTTTGTTTCTAATTTATCTAAAATGTTTTAATTTATCAAATCAATTTAAATAGAGATCATCATAAATTTAATGCATTTCTGCCCCTGATATGCAAATATTTATTTTTCTGTTCTAACTATAATTTAGCAAAAATTATTGAAAGTCAAATTGTAATGTAATCAATCTTACCACCCCACAAATTGTCAAATCACGGTGCTTGCTCTTTCAGTGTTCTCCATTTCAATAAATTAAATTCCAGCTCCTGTATATAATTGTCTGTAAATATATAATACATGTATAATTTTAACTGATTATTTAATAGTAAATAACCTATTTAAAAACTCAAATTTACAGTTCCAATATAATATTTCTGACTTTGTGGCTAGGATACCTCACCTACAAAATGAGTATAATATCACCTTTCCCATCTCAAATCATGTTTTCTATAGTCTCTGCTGTCTTAATTTATCATTTTTACAGCAGTTACAAAAAATAAAAGATAAAATCAAGATTAGAATCTTTGAAAGAGTTCCTTTACACATAAACAATTTTTTAACTCCTCTCTTTTTGCATAATCTCTTTTAAAATTTGGAAACATTTTACAGTTGTTTTTTATTAGAGCTTTGTTAACACTAAACTTATCTCTAGCTACACAATTTTATTGTTCTTTAACTGAGAAACATAAATATATTATAACCAAATTACATGTGCAACAATATTATATTATGTAATAATTCAAAATTTTAAAATAATATTGAATACTTTTACATATATGTATAAATATGTATGTGAATCAGATATTAGGATTAAAGACATTTTTAAATCTTTTCTACATGACTATTTTTTCTCCTCAGGAGCTAACAGATGTTTTAATGCACACCTCTTAATAATAAATAGTAAAAACATAATAAATATATTAGTAATAGAATAGAATTATTTTATACTACATTTGTAATCCAGTGGCCCTCCTTGCCTACAGAGTCAGCAACTTTTAGAACCAGTTAAACAGCACACAGGTGAAAGTAAGCATAGAGAATAACAATTTCTAAACTTAGTAACTATCTTGTGAGATTTAAAAAAATCTGTGACTCATGACTGAAATATTTTTGGCTGTTGTTTTACTTAAAATTGTGTTAGCCATTAACAACAGAAAATCAATTTAAGGGACTCTAAGTAATACAAGTTATGTTATTTCACAAAACAATAATTACAGAGTGTTTAATTCAGAGTGAATTGATAAGGCAGTTCTCATAATGTGGATAAGAAATAGTTTCCTGATAATAATCAGATGTTATTTGCCTTTTTCCTTCTTTCTCTCATGAGTGTACAGTGATGTTTTCCAGGAGCTACACGGTATGTGTGATATTGAAACTGGATATGTGTGATATCGAAACTGGACTGAATGCATAAAATGGTAGAAGAATCTAGCCCTCGGCTGTTAAGCCAGATATTGAAGAGGTTAGAACACAATGTAATGTTACGCTTTCCCTCACACAATATTGATTGATTGATTGAGACTGAGAGAGTCACTCTGTCACTCAGACTACAAGTACAATGGCATGACCTAGCCTCACTGCAACCTCCACCTCCCATGTCAAGCGATTCTCCTGCTTCAGCCTCATGAGCAGCTGGGCCTATTAGGCGGGCGCCACCAAACCCAGCTATTTTTTTTTTTTTTATTTTTTAGTAATGGGGTTTCACCATGTAGGGAGGATGGGCTTGAACTGCTGACCTCAGGTGATCCACCCACTTCTACCTCCCAAAGTGCTGGGATTACAGGTGTGAGCCACTATGCCTAGCCACAATTGTCTTATTTTGAAAAATATAGTTACTCGTAAAAACATGTTATTCATGATAGTATGTAATAAATATATTGATATCAAGTGAATTAATATATAGTATGTTTTAATTTCTTTGTTAAAAATTCGAATACAGCAAATATTGACAGATATAATCCACATAAACAGAAGCTCTTTGGAATCCTCAGTAATTTTTAAGACTATAAAGAGTTTCTGAGTCTCCTGAACTTGAGAGCCGCTGGTTGAGTAATAGATATCATGAGGACCCAGGTGCTTTTAATCTCCTGCTTCTGTCATTACCACAGGTGTTAATAATTTCCTCCACCTTTCTCTACAGTTAGATGACTGCTGCAGTAATTCTAGGTATCACATGCAGTTATGTGATGCAGCAAAGAAGAGAGGCAATTACTCCCAATTGCTTCCTTTTATAAGGAAAACAAACCTTATTCATGACTCCCACAGAATTTATTTCATATCCCGCTGACTGGAAAAAAAATACGTTTCTGTTAAAACAATTACTGTAAAAAGAATGACATCAGTTTGCCTGGCTAAGGCTGGTTGTGACCCATACTTGAGGAGAGAGGGAGAGTCACTTGCTAGATTCTACAGCTAAGCAGAGGCTAAACATTCAAAATAGGAAGGGCCTCTAAATGCAGGAAAGAATCATAGCTTCAGAATGGATTTTGATACAGTCTCTGTGTCATTTGCATCTGTTGTGCTGAATTTATTTTCAAAAATTTAGGCAAATGTTAGATACTATAACCATCTCACATGTGACCCTGTTGGTACTCTTTTCCCATTTAATCATGTTCAGAGATTACTAGGATTTAAAGTTGAAACTTTCTTAAGAATTCGCATTTGAATATTAATTTAGTAATAGATATAACAGGCAAAATCTTTTTTAAAAGTAACTTGAGCCAATAGTTTGGTAGTAAGCACACTAATACAAAGAAGTGAAGATTTAAAATAAAGGGAGGCCAGAGATCTCAAAAAACATTCAGTGTATTTATAAGGGAATATTATAAGCATCCTTCAAAAATGCACATATTTTTAAGCATATCAAACACAAATTATACATTTGAATGTGCAGATAGGACACTAAAAATAATACCAACTTTATGCCTATATATAATTGCTAATTTGTTATGTAGTACTTGGGTTTCATTCTGGACCTTCTAATAGCAATGAAGTGTGATGAGATGTTTTGGCTACTTAACCAAGGCCTATGCTGAATTTCTGTGACTGTCTTCGTGTAAAGTTTCTGATATATTCATTTTCTAACTTATAAAATAATTAACTTAAGAAAAAGAAATGATAGCAGAGATAACTCTGGGATGCTAAACACGGCTTTAGTAGACGTACTCTTTAATGTTTGCAAGAATTATACTCATTTAAATTGATTGGCCTTGTGATTCACTTTTTTTTTCAGAGATTTGAAGCTATGCTAAAGAAATGACATTTTAGACATCTATTACAAACTGACATTAATGACATGTACATGCATATTTAATCACTTTGTCCATATTAAGTATAGGCACACTTTTACCTGGTATTTTTAAATTCTTATAAATATTTGATATTACTTTGAAAAGGTTATGATCTCAATTTTAGTTTTGAAATAAAGATTCCAAATTCACTTATATTGCTGTTATAACATCCTCAACATTTTTGCAAAATTTAAATTAAATGATTTGGAAATGAATTAATATTGTTTCCAACTTATTTGCATATATATTTGTCATATAATTTTTTAGGAAGAAGCTTGATTTTTAATCTTTCAAGCAAATTATACACCATATTGAGAGTTATTTATTGGTAGGCATTATATCTTCTCTTTTGTAAGATGAATGTAATACCGAGACATTACAATATATAATAATTAATATAAAGCATTTATTTTTATCTTAAAATTAAATGCCAATTTTCATAATCAGAAATACTTCAGAGTACTTTCAAGCACAACCATACTTTTGCTCCAATTTTTAGACTGGAACTGGCGTATAATAACCTCAGACTAGTATCTCTATATGTGTGTGGATTATTTTCGTTATTTTGTTTTTGAATTTTATTTATTTTGGTTGTGTTGACAAGTTATTTGACCATAAACAAACAACACATTTGATTTAAAATAAAAACCTGACATCCCATTTGCAACCTTCTGTGAGCTAGTACATTACCAGATAAATCAATTCTATCACTGAATTGAATAGCAATTATGAGAATGTAGTCGAGTCAGCCAATTCAATTGTATTTGGTGAAGCAATTTATGGTATTGCCCATAAATGTGAAATTCCTATTTATGTTAAATGATGTCCTCCAACATCTCCTATGGAGAAGTGCTTTGCTGATGTCAAGTTCATATCAACCGTATCTCTAGGGGAAGTAGTTCAGTATGGCGATGCATTACAGGAAAATTAAAATTAAATTTCAGTTGTCTTATAATAGCTTTTTATAATTATTTGACAACCTAGTTAACACCACCAACATATTTTCTCTTCTGAAAACTTAACAGGTGTTTGCTGGATTTTCTTCATCTGTTACGAATCTGTACTGATTCCAACTGGGCATGTTCCATTCAATAGATAGATATTTTTTATATTTGTAGATATCCTGCACCTGTTCAAACAGTATCAGCTCCAAACCTGTCTTCTTAGTTGATGCTGGCTGTTATGTTCTTGACACCTGGCCCATCCTATCCACATCATTGTCTGTATAGAACAGATTTATTATACACATACTGTTGCACCTGTCTCAAATTATCTAAATCTGTCTCTGTCTGGCATATTGTCAGTTTTAGAGTGGTTGTGAAAAACTAGGTTGACCCATTTTGAATCATATTTTCCTCATGATAAAATGATACTTCAGTTCTCTAAAAACTTCATCAAAGTATATTCAAACTATATTACCATTAGAAATAAACTGAAAACCTAATACTTGAATGTTTTGTTATTTGCTGAATAAAATAGACAGATTTTAAAGGCCAGAAGATTAAGAATCTGTTCATTACATATGCTTAGAATATGCTGACTTCGTTATCCTTAGTAAATGTGACTTCATTATCCTACATCAATTATGGAAGATAGTTTCCACTTGCTGGGTCCGGGGGAGGGGTGGGAAGAAAGCATGTTGTTTTCACTGTCCATGGCAATTTAAGTTAACTAATATTAATTTCTTTGGAAAGGAAAGGATGGAGAAAATGAGCAGAATCAAAAGAAGAAAAACCAGGAGAGGGAGCTCCTAGTTCTATTAGAAAATGGCATTTGTGGCAAGGTGCGGTGGCTCACGCCTGTAATCCTAGCCCTTTGGGAGGCCAAGTCTGGCAGATCACCTGAGATCAGGAGTTAGAGGCTAGCCTGGCCAACATGGTGAAACGACGTCTCTACTAAAAGTACAAAATTAGCTGGGAGAGGTAGCTCACTCCTGTAATCCCAGCTACTGAGGAGACTGAGGCACAATAATTGCTGTAAAGAGAGAGTCAGAGGTTGCAGTGAGCCAAAATCTCACCACCGAACTCCAGCCTGGGCAATAAAGTGAGACTGTCTCAAAAAAAAAAAAAAGAAAAAGAAAAAGAAAAAGAAAAGAAAAGAAAATGGCATTTGTAGTAAATGTTTATTTTCTTTGATGAGAATCTAAATAGGAATTTACTACTTGACTATCTCATCACATTGTTGGGGGTGACTCCTTATTTTGTTATAAAAATTGTGAGAATTGGAAATAAATGTTAGATACATGTATTTTTAGTTTTCCCGTAAGTCAAAAGATAATTTTGGTTTATTATATCATACACACAAAAGTGGTTTTAAAAGATCCAAATTTCATTCTTACAAATTAGACTAATTTTTAAGCTACACACACACATATATATATATATATATATATATATATATATATATATTATCATACAATCCAGATGTTCAGTTCCAAGAAGATAATAGCCATGGCATAGTTTTGAATCTTCCAAATTTCTTCTTGATAACTAGATAAAGCAAGTAGGTGAAACAAATAATTTTCAGAAATGAAAGCTAAATTAGAATTAACACAGAGGAAATACAGACTTCATAAAGCACTGTAAAACAAATAGAGACTAGACTATAAGAAATATTCTTAAATATATGTCTGTAGATATTCTCACAATATATTATTAGGTAATTAAATCCAATTATGAAACATTACCTTATGATGCCAACAATATGAAATGGTAAATAAACAGAGAGATAAAAAAAGACGGTCATGGGCTGGGTGTACTGGTTCATGCCTGTAATCCCAGCACTTTGGGAGGCTGAGATGGGCAGATCATGAGGTGAGAAGTTCGAGAACAGACTGGCCAACATGGTGAAACCCCATCTCCACTAAAAATACAAAAATTAGCTGGGCATGATGGCAGGCGCCTGTAATCCCAGCTACTTTAGTGAAGTACTTTATGGCGTGCTATAAGTGCTTTGAATTGGGTTGTCTCATTTAATGGTTACTGTTCTTTATGTAGTGTGATTACTGTTCTTTATGTAGTGCTGTAAGTGCTTTTATATTTCCTAGACAGAGATTGCTTGTTGGCTTTATCACTGTCCTTTTTCTCCTTTCATTTCATCCTGTAAAACTCACTTGAGTCTTTCTTACAAGACAGGTCTAGCAGTAATGAACTTCTTTAGCTTTTGTTTATCTGAGAAAGTTTTAATCTCTACCTCACTTTTGAAGGACAATTTCATTGAATGTAGGATATTCTTGGTTGATGGTTTTATTATTTGCACTTCAAATATGTTGGTCCACTGCCTTCTGGCTTCCAAAGTTTCTGATAAAAATATGCTTATAATATTTTAATGGATTTCTTGTATGTGATAAGTCACTTCTCTCTTGCTGCCTTCAAGAATGTCTTTGTCTTTCAGAAATTTAACTATAACGTGACTCAATGTGTGTCTCTTTGAGTTCTTCTTAGTTGGCGTATGTTGTGTCTCTTGGATGTTTTTATTCATGTCTTTCATCAAATATGGGAAGTTTTTAGTGATTACATTTTCAGATAGTATCTCTGTGCCTTTCTTTTTTCTGTCTTCTCCTTCTAGAAATTCCACAATCCATATGGTAGTCAGCTTAATGGTGTCCCTTAGGTTCTTTAAGATCTGTTCAATTTTCTTCAAATTATTATTTTTTTCTTTTGCTCTTCAGGCTCAATAATTTCCACTGACGTATCGTAAAGTTCATTATTTATTCCTGTTATTTTGCTTTCTCAAATTTGCCTTTGAATTTGTCTAATTTTTCATTGTAGTTACTGTAATTTTCAGCTGCAAAATTTTCTTTATGCTTTTTTCAGGTTTTTTCCTTTTTATTATTATTTCCATTTTGTTTGTATAGCATTTTCTTAACTTTCCAAACATGTTCCTTTAGTAATTTGAGTGTCTTTTAAAAGATTGCTTTAAAATGTTTGTTTAATAGATATGCCAGCAGGTCCTTTGATGAACAGTTCTTGTCAATTTATTTATTCATTTTTCTTTTGAACAAACAGTACATTTCTTCATGTGAAGAAACATGAATCTAATAATATGTAATTCTGGAAATCAGATTCTTCCCTTATCCAGGGTAGGCTTTGGAGTTTTTTTGTTATAACTTTTGTTTATTGTTTTTGCTTTTTGATTGTTGTGAGCTGTGTCTGTGCCAAGTATCAGCTTGAAGTGTAAACTTAGGTCTTCCCAGTTCCTTTGAGCCTTGTGTTTCCATGGGCATGTGTGGTCATTTCTAATTTTCCCTATATATAAACTTACTTTTTCATATTCTAGCTTTTAATGTCTGGCTCTCAAAATGGAAAAAAATAAATAAAATTGAAGAGTAGGGAAAAAAGAATACAATCCCTTTAAGTCTTCTGGAAGTCACTTCAGCTGGAGAAGAAGGAAGCTTGTACCAATGGGACAGGTACAGCAACAATGGCTACTCACCTCTATGTCTGTACCTCTGTGATCAGAAGCCACAATCAGTAATCAGAACGCAAACCCTAGTGTTTGACAGGTAGGACCCTTTTTGTCCACTTTGGCTGTGTGCTTCAGAAACATGTGCAGAGCTACCTGCTGCAGGTTGAAAGTGGGGAATGAGTAGCTGCTACTGTGTGGAGACCTGAAATTGACAATAGTTCATTGTAACTTACACTTCAGGTTATACCCTGGAAGTTGGAACTATTAGATAGACACCTTACATGCTGAAAAAGTAACTGGTGCTATCTGTCATCTATCTCAGTCATCTGTAACTATCCACTTGTAGCAAGAGGGATGTTTTTATTTGACAGTGTTTTAGAAAACACTTCATATCACTACATAGATATATTTTCAATTTTCTTTTATTTGTGTATAGTAACTCATTTATAAATATGTCATTGTTATTTCAATCAATTCCTAATATGTGAATTATTTCTAATGTTTGCTATTACTAATAAGGACACTAATAATGAAAATTTTTTTTGCATTTCAATTAATACTTTTGCCTGAATATGCTTAGATTCCTATAAATAAGTCAAGGAGTAACTGGATATATGATTTGCTAAATAGGGCCAAATTTCTCTCCAAAAAGCACAGATTTATATTACCACCAATAGTATGCCATTTCTGTAAATATTTAAAAAATATTTTCTGCCTGTTTTGTTTTTGTGTGATACGATAGATGATAAATAGTCTTATTGTAATGTTCATTATCTCATTAAGGGTGAGATTATGCACCTCTTTATATGTTCAAGGATGTTTGCATTTATCTTGCTATATAGTGAATTTATATATTTTGCCTATGGTATCATTGATACATATCTTTTTGAAGGAGCTCTTTCTATATTAGGGTTTGTCTTATTATTATAGTTTCCCTTTTTAGGATGATTTTGTCAATTATTTTATCTGATATAATTTCTGATTTGCAAAGTTGCTGCAGGTTATTATGCGCAGATAATAATTCTTATATTTTATGGAACTTTTAGAGAGCATGAAGTAGCTTTTTTCTCATGTTTTTTTCTTGGTATAAATTTTATTTCTTTAAATATAAATCTAATGGCTTATTTTTCTTTTATTTGCATTTGTCAGGTTTATCATTCCCAATGTTTTTCTAAAATTTACTTATTTACAACTTTTCATTTTAAAAAATAGATGTAGGTCTCACTATGTTAGCCAGGCTAGTCTCGACTTCCTGGCCTCAAGCAATCCTACCTCAGCACCCCAGGGTGTGGTTATTACAGGCATGAACCACAGTGCTCAGCCATGCTTTTTTATTTTTAAACACCCAAAATAACTTACTTTGTAGTTTTTATCTTTTTATTTTTACATTAAAAGGCTGAATTTTGCATTATTAACAAATTTTTTAAATTTGTAAGGGAGAATTTGACATATTTATATAGATAAGACAGATGTTTGATCTCAATTTTGTCATAATGTTTCATTCCACTACGTATGCAAAGAATATATTACTATGACATTTACTTCTTTATCATTTTTCTTTTGTTTTGATATTTTTTTGGAATTTAGTAAGTAAGATTTCTTGGCTGCTTAAAATAAGAATAAATATGATTAGCAAAGAACCTTTTATTGTTTTTACATTCTCTCACTCTAACTGTTAAAATATTGTCACTAATATTATTTTAATTAGGGTCTTTTCTTTGTCCTGTTTAGTGTGATAAGTATAATTGAATTATTTAATTTGTCAGCATGAAATGAAATTCTTTTACGTCTGACATACACCCTGCCTTTTATTTTCAAATGTCTGGCAGTTCTATAATCTTACACTATCAGATCCTTTATATTTACATAATATTCTATTGCTGTTATCTCTTTTTTAATCTTAATTTTACATTTAAACATCTTCAATGTGTACAAAAACCTGATGCAAAATCTTTAATTATATCTTGTTTGAAGTTCTTCCTTTGTTCCTCAGTCTATCTGTCTGTCTGTCTGTCTGTCTGTCTAACTGTCTATCTATCTATCTATCTATCTATCTGTCTATCTATGTGACAGCGAGAAACAGACATAGAGAGGCCATTCCAGTGCTTAGTTACAACAAGATTTTAAATAGCTACAGAATGATGGGGTGTGCTGAGAACAAAATGCTATATTAATTGAGTGAAGAATATGCTTTCCTTGTATTTTCTTAGCATGGCTAAGTATTTAATATTTTCTAAGAGTATAACAGGTAACAAGAAAAAAGTATAACAAAGGATGATAAACAGAAATAATAAAATCTTAAAAACAGAAAATCTATAAGCATACTCTATATGAAAATGTCCCTTAATGAATTATACAAAATAAAATTATCAAATGCAACACTATGAGTCATAATAATGTCACATAAATGTGAGTTCCTGTTTATGACGTAAGAAGGAACATCTTTCATTTTTTAAGCATCTTTTGATTATGTCCACAAAGAAAAATATTTTTTTTGTTATAACATGATTTGCCAAAATATGGAGACTTATGTAGAATGAGAGAAAACATGTTATACTATACTTGAAATATTTACTAGGAATGTGGTTTCTCCTATTTAGTAAAGTATCTTTTGGTTTTGACAGAGGCCTCAATGACAAACCTTACAATTTGAACAATCTATTAATTTTGAAGAACTTATTAAGAGGTAAATTCAGCTCATCTGTGAAAAAATTATTGGCTCTAGAGAAGAAAAAAGATCAGCAGTACAATATGCCTACAATTTCTGTCTTGTAAATATAAATAAACATTATGAATATTTCAAGGAATCAGACAAGCTAGACAGAAAATGAAGTCCCAGTTTGGAAAAATTAAAATTTTGATGCCTGAAGTGGTACAACTAGAGACATCACCACAACATTACTATTTGAAACCAAAAAGCAGTTTTTCAAAGCAAAAATTATTCAGCAGAAATTTAATTTCAAGAAACATTTCAAGTAACACTCTAACTCAGAAAAATAAGTGGTTGATTACTTAAATCATGCCAATAATTAGTTTAATTAATCATTCCAATTGATTTGGTTAAACCTGAATTGTTCTTTTCTTTTAATTTTATTTTAAATTATATCTTAAGATTGAGCGTCAAACTCATTTTATGCAGATATGTATTTAATATAGAAGTAGCGTGTCTCATCTACTTTTAGTGAACACTTTTGCTTTCAGTTTTAAAAACTGTAATCACTTTTTGATATGCTATTGTTGCTTTTATAAATTATTCACTTCTTCTTCCAAGAAGTCTCACAATTTGTTAACTCCTGGAAATTATTGAGTCTTGGAAATGAAAGTATATGATATAAGTGAAATGGATCAGTCAATAAAATCCTGTCAAAACCATCAGGCTTATTGATCAACTCTCTAGGTAAGAAAGCTGGATTAATTCCTATCTAGATGTGCCTTCACTTATCTAGTGAGGTTCCATAGTGCACTAGTTCGTGGACTAATAAGTGTAATCCAATAAACTTCTCTGCCTTGATGAAAATGTTCAATTTTTATTTTCCAAAGTGATAGTCTCTAGACACATGGGACTATTGAGTGTCAGGAATACAGTTAGTGAGGCTGGGTGCAGTGACACATACCTATATTTCCAGCACTCTGGGAGGCCAAGGTGGGGGCATTGCTTGAGCCCAGGAGTTCAAGACCAGCCTAAACAACATTGTAAGACCTCATCTCTACAAAAAAATTAAAACTAAAAAACTAGCCAGGTGTTGTGATGTATACCTGTGGTCCCAGCTACTCAGGAGGTTGAAGTGGGAGGATCCATAGAGCCCAGGGGTTCAAGGATGCAGTGAGCTGAGGCACCAAGCACTCCAGCCTGGGTGACACAGAGAAATAGGGAGAGAGAGAAAGAAAATGTGGCTAGTAAGACTGATAATCTTATATATATATATATATATATATATTTTTTTTTTTAAACTAATATATATAATTAGAAACTAATATACATGTCTGTATATATATATATATGTATATATTAGTTTCCAAGGTACATGTACAGGTTTGTCACATAGATACACTTGTGCCAACAGGGTTTGTTATGTAGATTATTTCATCACCCATTTATTTAGCCTTGTTCCCATCACTTATTTTTCCAGATCCTCTCCCCTCCTCCCACCTTCTACCCTCTGAAAGTGCCCACTGTGTGTTGTTCTCCTCTATGTGTCCCTGTATCCTCATCATTTAGCTCCCCACTTAGGAGTGAGACCATGAGATATTCGGTTTTCTTTTCCTGTGTTAGTTTGCTAAGCATAATGGCCTACAGCTTCATCCATGTTGCTTCAAATGACATAATCTATCTTTTTTATGGTTGCGCATTCCATGGTGTATATACATCACATTTTCTTTATTCAGCCTATCGTTGATGGACATTTAGGGTTATTCCATGTCTTTGTTATTGTAAAAAGTGCTGCAATGAACATACGCAGCCATATGTCTTTATAACAGAGTGATTGGTATTCCTTTGGGTGTATACCCAGTAATGGGATTGCTGGGTTGAATTATAGTTCTGTTTTTAGGTATTTGAGGAATTGCCAGTTGTTCTCCAGAATAGTTGAAGTAATTTACACTTCCACTAACAGTTTATAAGTGTTCTCTTTCTCTGCAACCTTGCCAGCCCTGTTATTATTATTATTTTTTTACTTTGTAGTAGCCATTCCTGACTGGTATGAGATGGTATTTCATGGTGCTTTTGATTTGCATTTCTCTAATAATCAGTAATGTTGAGTCTTTTTGCATAGGATTGTTGGCCGCACGTATGTCTTTTTATAAAAAGTGTCAGTTCATATTCTTTGCCTAATTCTTAATTGGATTTGCTTGACTTTTTTGCAATACTGTTTAACTTCCTTATGGATAACAAATATTAGATTGCTGTCAGAAACATCGTTTACAAAACTTTCTCCCATTCTATAGGTTGTCCATTTGTTCATAGTTTCTTTTGCTGTGCAGAAGCTCCTTATTTTAATTAGAACCCATTTGTCAATTTTTGCTTTTGTGCCATTGCTCCTGGAATCTTCATCATGAAGTTTTCACCCACTTGTGTTTCTAGAATGGTGTTGTCTAGGTTGTCTTCCAGGGTTTTTATCTTTTGGATTTTACATTTAAGTCTTTAATCCATCTTGAGTTAATTTTTGCCTATGGTATAAAGAAAGGGTCCAGTTTCAATCTTCTGCATGTAGCTAGCCAGTTATTCCAGCATCATTTATTGAACAGAAAGTCTTCCCATTGCTTGTTTTGTCACCTTTGTTAAAGAACAGATGGTTTTAGGTGTGTGACCTTATTTCTGGGCTCTCTATTCTGTTCCATTGGTCTATATGACTGTTTTTGTACCAGTAACATGCTGTTTTGGCAATAGCTCTACAGTACAATTTGAAATCAGGTAGTCTGATGTCTCCAGCTTTGTTCTTTTTGCTTAGGATTGTCTTGGTTATTTAGCTCGTTTTTGTTCCATATGAATTTTAAAATAGGGTTTTTTCCAGTTCTGCGAGGAATGTCATTGGTTGTTTAATAGGAATAGCACTGAATCTACAAATTGTTTTGGGCAGTATGGTCATTTTAACAACATTGATTCTTTCTATCATGAGCATAGAATGTTTTTCCATATGTTTGTTTTTCCATTTGATTTTTTGAGCAATTTTTTAGTTCTCTTTGTAGAGAGGTTTCATCTCCCTGGTTAGCTGTATTCCTGGGTATTCTTTCTATGTTAATTGTGAATGGTATTGCATTCCTGATTTGGCTTTTGACTTGAATGTTGTTGGTGTATAGAAATTGTAGTGATTTTTGTGCATTGATTTTGTTGATAATTTTTAAATTTAAATTAAATTAAATTTAAATTTAAATAGCCTATCTAAGGATAGCATTAAAAATTGAGCTTGAGACAATGGTTTGCAAGAAGTGAGTTGGTTTGGTAATGTTATCCCAGGGAGTGAGGATGAGGGAAAAAGAAATTGAGATGAAGAAGAAAAAGTTAATATACGAATACATTATCAAGTTGGCCACAGATTATAGCAGTTCATGTTCAGTTTTTCAGGGCTTCTGAGGAGATTTCTGACATGTATTTCAAAACTGTCTACTCAGAAAATTAAAGGGACAAGCATTTGTCCTTTGTTCTTTTTCCCCATTGATCCAGAAATTCACAGGCATTGGCTTCTCTACAATTTGAAGTTTTGTGTGCGTAAGTGCTAAGTGGGTTTACTGGGTATTTATTTCTCAGGTGCATTAGGAAAATTACATAAGAAGGAAAGTGATGGATATGGGCCCATATAAGGTGCTTATACAAAGTTAGTGGAAACCTGTGAGGATCCGTTTACCACAGCACTGGCCTGAAGGGAGTTAGCTGAAAAGATTCCTATGCAAAAGTATAAATGTTTTAAGTAAGTACATAAAGCAGACATGGTCTCTGACCTTGTAGAAATTATAATGAGGTGAAGTAGATTAAAAAGTAAGAAGAAGATTAGAAGTTTTGATGAGTGTTGTTGGGGAAATAAAATAAGTATACAGATAGAGCACAGTACAAAGAGAGTTAATTCTGCAGAGTGATCAGTGAAAACCTCTCTAAAAAAATGCTATTAAAGCTGAAATGTGTTGGATGAGGAAGAAGCCACAGAGAAAAAGCCGTGCAACCAATCAGGAAAAATATGAAGAAAATCACATTTCTAAATTATTCCCTTTAGAGTGTTTTTCTTTTTTTTTTACCCCTATTTTTACAGCTCCATAGCCCATAGAGTGTTTTTCTTAAAAAAAAATCCTAACCCACTCAACAAATGGAAGAAAAGTCATGATAGCCAACCTATCAATTCAACTAATAGTGTTGCCAAAAAGAATGATCCTTGGTAGATTTATACTGTTGTTAAATGTAGACCAATATTCTGTTTTTCAATGGTAGGCAGTAACAGGGAAATTCCTTTTCTCTAAATGAAAATATATAAACCTATCACTGAAACATAAAAAGTAGTTGAAGCCATAATTTTTGCTTTCAACATTGAAAGCAGCAAGCATCTTTAAAATGGTAAATTGCTCACTGGAAAACCACAACAAAACATAAAAGAAGATAAAAAAAGATATTTTAAAGAAAAACAGTCAATAAATTTACCTAGGTATTAGAGAACTCAAACTGGGAGGTCGCTTTGATCACTTTGACAGATTTGAAAATAGAATCTGACATCACTGAAACATTACTAAATTTTGGTGACTAAATTAATTTGACTTTCCTTGGGAGTGTAGATTAACTTTATTTTCTAATATCTTAGTGTGGGAAATTTAATGCACTTGCTTGAGGAAATTAAATTGAAGGTAGAAAACAGAATGTGTGAGCCAAGCCAATTAACCACCACTTGCTAGGTAATAAATCATAGATTTAGATTTTAATTTTTCAAACTATGTTTTATGGGACCCCAGTTTGTTCCCAATGAACCTCAGCCTCTTAGAATATTTTATTTTACAGGAAGAGTTGTCTTTAAATGTTTGCATACAATTACTTACTTTAACATTTAAATTTCAAGCAAATGTATTCTTCCAACTTTAATTTGCACTTTCAGTATTATTCTATAGTGGTCACCATTTAGCAAACACAATCTCTTTGGAAAAGTATGGTTACTTATTTATATAATCCTCACAACTTCATTTAGACACCAGTTTTACAGAAGAGTAAAAATTAGGCCTAGAGATGTCAAGAAACTTCTCTGCCTTGTTTTCTTGTGTCCTTTAGTGGTTATACCAGTATCTGACACAAAACAAGAGCTTAAAAAGAGTTGTCAGTAACTTTGCTGACTGATCAACTCACTTTTATGTGTCATTTTGTCAATTTTAAAGAGAAACTCCGGACTTTAGCTCCCTCCCACACTACACCCAAAACAGAATCTGTATCTTTACTATTCTTCATCTGCTAACAGTTTAGCCATGGCCTGAATAAACTTTGATTTCTTCAAACCAAAACTTCCAAAGCATTCTTCAAAATTTCCTATTTGTATGCCATATATGTAATTTATCACATGTGCTGTGATAAATTTCTTCTTCTAAAATATATTTAAAATCTGTTTCTTTTCCAAATGTATTGCCACCACTGTCCAAGCCAACATCTTTACTCTCAAACAGCATTGATAATCTTCCATGATCACTTTCCATCAGAGTCCACCCCTATCAATTCTCCAAACATCTACCGGACTATTCTTTTATAAAACAGTTAAAAGGTCTTGAAAATTTCCATAACTTATAATGAAGTTTTTACTATAGCCAGCTAATTTTCACTTGGTACCTAAGAATCATTTTAACTTAATGCAGTCATCATCCAGGTTCTTCCTGCCTGCTACACAGATAAAAGCAATCTACTAAGATCACAGTATTATAGTAGAAAAATAATTTGATGCAAAGCCAGTTCATGAGGGAAGACTGGAGTTATTCCTCAAATCAGTCTTTCCAAAGACTCCAAAGTTAGGAGTTTTTATGTGCAATCTGGAAAGCAGAGGAGCTAGGGAATGGGTGCTGCTCCTTGGTTGCAGATGAAATCCTAAAAGTGTAAGAAACCATTTGCATCTGCCTCTGGGTGTGGCCACAGGATCAATTGAGTCAGGAGTCAGGGGTCTGGGTAAGGTCATTCTGAAAAATATCTCACAAAAAAAATTCTTAAGTTCTACAGTAGTGATGCTATTCATAGGAGCAATTGGGAAGGTCACAAATCCTGTGACCTCTGGCCACATGACCCCTGAGCAATAAGGGACTATAGAAACTGCATGTATCTCATAATATCTCATCAGTCTTATGCTTTCAGCTGTAGAAAGAGAGAAGGAATTAGTTTTCAATAGGGAATATTATTATTTTTGTTTCACGGTTAAGCTGTAAACTAAATTTCTCCCAAAGTTAGCTTGGCCTACGCACAGGAATAACCAAGAATAGCTTGGAGATCAGAAACAAGCTGGGGTCAGATTTCTCTTACTGTCATAATTTTGCAAGGGTAATTTCATTAGTATGTTTGAAATGTAACACTGAACATTATCCCCAAATAAGTTCAAGCTTTTATTTTTACCTTCTCTGTAATATCTCCTTAGACCATAATAAAAGTTGTAAGCCATTCTCCATGGAGCTACTCCCTATTTCCCTTCAGAGTTTTATTTCTCTGAAACTATGCTTACTTATTGCATTTGGTGTCAGTTTTCTCTCATGTAAAATGTAAACTCCATAGAGAATATCCCAAATGCCTAGAAGAGTTCCTGGCACATAATAGGTTCTCAATAAACATTAATTGAATAATTGGGTAAATTAATCATTCATGATTGGTCTACAAGACACTGCAATATTTTATGCACTTTTTCTTTCTCCAGCCTAATCTGGTGACACTGCTCATTTTTATTTTCTATAGTCACTCTGTGTGTTTCTGGTTCCTAAAACATTCTTCACCATGCTTCCTCACGTGGAGTTTTCATCCCTTAGGACTCAATTTAGAAACCACCATCTCAGAGAAACATTCCTATAGTATCCCATTTAAAGTAACTTTTTAGTCAGCAACACTATCAATCTCTAGTCAACATTTAACCTGTGCCTTTCATAGCACATTTCAGTCTCTAGGTTTTCATTGTCATTGTTTCTGTACCTAATTCTTATTTCCTTAATAAAATATGTGCTCCTTATGGGTATAGCTATGTCGTTTGTCATTTAATCCCCAGTAATCAACCAAGTGCCTGAAACACAACTGCAGTGAAATTGTTGGGAAAAGACAAATGGGACTTTCACATTTCATTCCATTGTCTCTGTATCATGATGATGCAGGAATTTCTCTCGACCTCTGTGTTGGACATCAACAGGGGTGCCCCATTACTCCACCAGCTGCATTCAGCCTCTTAAGGGAGGTAGAGAGTGAGCAAATAGGCATGGGATCCAGCTGGCCACTTTGGGCACTGGCGACAGCAGGCTCAGTGTTGGCCCCCGTGGTGGAGTCCAGGTAGGGGTGCCTGTGACCCCCGAAGCCCCCAGATGGTGTGTCACAATGCTCTCTAACTCCATCATCCATGGGCAGCAGTGTATCAGCTCATTGTGCACCTTGCCTTGTCAGGTGGGGTGGCTGCCCTCTGCCAGAGATGGCAAAGGGAAGGCATAACAGTCTTTTTAGGGTACCCATGGTCAGTGGGTCCCAAGCTCTTGTCCGGCATCTAAGAAGAATGAGGTCACATGGACACTTGAAGGATGGTAGAGATGGAGAATTTTATTTAGCAATGAAAATGGCTCTCAGCAGAAAGGGAAGCTGGAGAGGTGGAAGGACAGGCAGGTAATCGACCCTGAAGTCCAGTTATCTCTGGCCAGCTCTTCTCCAGCCATCACTCCCAAATCACGTTGCTTTTTTCCAGGCAAGCTGCTTCCCTGTTTCTAATGACTGAATCTGGGTCCTTCACAGTCACTTGATAGATGGTGTGAGGGTGGAGTAGGTAGTTTTGGAAAGGCAGCATTTGATTTGTAAAAAGACATTATTCAGAAAGAACTAGTTGGGAGAAAGCTGGCAAACAGGTGTAGAAATTCTCACTTTGGGCCATGGGTTTCAGGCTTTTCACACGAAGGTGGGGTTCTGCTGGATACCCATCCCTATCCACCTAGAATTTCTCTCGCTGCTCCCTCTATCAATGGGATTATTGATGGTATTTTAATGTTTTTGAATCTGTACTACCTGTATTTAACACACATTACTTATTTACCAAAATATTTACACACTTGCAAAGATATTATGACATTGATTATTATAATTATTATATTTCTTACTGAGTCTTCTTTACAATATGTGTGTTTGGAAAATAAGTTTCTAAGCAGGTAGATCCTAGTATACTGGGCTAGATTCACTCCCAAACAGAAAACCAACTATAATATGGAGTAACAAAGTTCTTACCAGACATCATTTCTAGAACAGGCCTTGTATCTTTTGTCATTCTAGACTTTATTGGTTGGTGACATTTTTAAAACACCTGTTTATTTTGTTTTTTGCTTCCCACTCATTTACTTCATTTGCAACTTTTTTCCCCAAACAATTACATACTCTGCTTCAGCAAATAAGCTGCACTTTTTGATATGCCTTAAGATTCCCAGGGCTGTTTCACATTCCCAAGGGGTTTGGCAGAGTCCTTAGAGGAGGTTCCCTGCTCTTTTTCCTCTTCTTCTGCCTTATCTCCTTTTATCTTAAGGTTTACTATCTGAAGTCTTTTGGTGTTGGCAAGGAGACAACTCATTCACCAATGTTTTGATATATGAAGTGACAATCTCTTTGTAGAACCCAATTCATTTAGGAGAATAATTTCATTGTTCTGAACAAGCCTCATTTCTCTCTTCAGTTTTTTTAGGCTCTCCAACACTTTTTACTGATTGGGTCTACTTAATCATCAGATCCAGTTTGGATGCTTTCATCAGTTAGTAAGCTTTGTATTATTGTACTAAACACGTATTTTGTTTATATGTCTATGTATGTCTGAATGTATGGTATTTATGTGTGATTAAAAAAAGTTATATTGTCAAATTACATTGTTAAAGAGCTTTATTTAATTGGCTTTAAAGATAGATGCATTAATTAGTCTTTCAGAAAAATAATTACTAATCCAAATTCTTTTTAAGTTCACCTGACTTAGGTGATCTTTGATAAATAAAAATATTGTTGGTATAATACAGCAGCCATGTCATCAGAGTTGTCAGCATTAACTACAATGCAGACCAATAACTTGTATCTTTTTAAATGCTTAAAAAAATCTATGACTTCAAGTTAAGAACAAATGTGCAAACTGAAGTATAATATCCATTATTTTATATGTATCAAGGACAGCAGCAAAACATGAAAAAAAATCTTTTTCTAGCTCTTTAGGTTTATTACTTTTTGATGACTATCTAAGATGCATATGCAGTAAAAATAGTCAGGAAATAACTTGGCTGCCTTGCTTGGTTTTGGGTTATGATATGTGTACTTAAAAATAACTTTACAAATCTCTTTGGAAACTTACATCATTGGAGGTTTACTAAGTTAAATTATAATGATAGATATTCGTTAAATATATGGATTATTTACAAATAGAATACCAAAACAGTAATTGCTGAACAGTTTTATCTTTCTACTTCCGCCATATTGTTTTAATATGGTATAGAGAAACTAAATATATTTGAGATTGTTAATAAACATGAAAACTTAACTTTGAGGAAACACATGATTCCAGAATTTATGTAATGTCATTCATCTACAAATTGCTGATTCACAATTGCTAAGAATTAAAATTCTAATTAACATATGGTAATTAAAACTAGAAATAAAAAGGAAAACAACTTAGTTGAGAAAATGAAGATACAATTTTGGTAAATGAAGCTTAAATCAAAGATATGTTTTTTTAAAGAGAAAAATAGTAATTTTTGTCCTAGACTAGAATGGTTATTTCAAAATGAGAAAGAGTAAAAATATAAGGACAGATACCCAAAAGTATAAAAGAAGATTGTAGAAGTTTATGAACAAGGAATGTTGTGAAAGAAATTTTAGATGTGATCAACTTTAGAAGAGAATTATTCATAAGTGTTTTAAAAACTTTAATACCAAAGTACACTCGTGTAAAACTAGAATTTAGTTCTCTCTGTTAACAAAAAGAAAACATTGCCTTCTGGAGTATTCCTGGAGAAATCTCCAGTGATAGACAGTGATAGAGGTACTTGTTTTACTGGACAAGCTATAAAATAGTCAAGTATTTCAAACACAGTGGCATCCAGGAAAGCTAACTCAATAAATTAGATTGGCCAAATTATCAACTTGGCCAATCAATTATCAGTTGATGGCAATCAGATGCAATCCCACTGGGAAACATTAAATTGACCCCTTACAAATAGTCAATGGAAGGACTATGCAACTAATAATAGAACTTCATGTATCTCACACTCATGAATTCTGACATGACTCATTATTGCCAAGCTTTAAAGCAATGCGCCAAGTTACATTTTCACCAGGTAAAAGCCCTTTATGACTCAACAACAACCTAAGCATTTACAACCTAGAACCTGAAGATTGGGTTTTTTGGATATTACACCACAAAAAGACTGCTTTGAAAGTTTGTTGGAAGAGACTCTATCAAGTTCTACCCACATGGAAGTAAAACCTGAGGGCCTCGAGGCTTAGATACACATCTCTCAATCTAACAGAGCCTCTTCAGAATCTTGGGACTCTACACCCACTGAAGACCTCAAGGTAAAACAAGAGAGGTTTTTCTCAAAACCAGGTGACAGTCTAGACTGCTTTCCTAAGATTACAGCTCAAGACTTCTCTTTGCCATCATACAATCTCTTTCCTTTTTCTTCTTTGCCTGTGTTTCTTTTCCATTTATGTATGGCAAGATAATTAAGATTTTCTAATCAATAGCTTCTACAAAGAACTTAACTGAATATTAGGTATGTCACGATAAACTTAAATCTTCACATGCTATTAGAGATTTTTGGTTCATCCTATAACAAATTTTCCTGATACTCCAAATAGAATGTGTGCTTTTATCTATAGGATTACACTTTCGGTTTCAGGCATTCAGATGCCTTTTTTAAATCTAACAGTAGGAAAAACCTATAATAAGGGTTTTGCAGTTAAATTATGCCAGAAATTAAATATGAAAGCAAAAAAAGGATAATTGAAAATTTATAGGCAAATGTATCACCTTAATCCTTTAATTGTCAGTAGCCTCCAACCACAAAATCATATTATAATGGAGCCTCAGATAAATATCACTAGTGCTTCCCTGCTTGTGACCCCTAATGCACAAGGCATCTCACAGGGAACTGTCAGTTGTGCCCCACTAGGATAACTTTATCTCTGCAGGATTTAATGCTCAACATGTAGGCAACTTCATGTACCCATAAGTGGAAAATTAGAGGCCAACATGGATTCGGGATTCTAATAGTACCTCTGTCACTCCAAAGCAAATTGGAACTGAACACCTCTTAATTTGCACTGTGGAATAAAGAGGAATTTGCCAGCAGGCATAAATTCTTCCAAATGGGCATATTTTAGGAGAATGCTTTGTCTCTGGCTGAATGTAAATAAGGTTATGATTAAAGATCTGTCTCAAACATTAGCTATTATACTGACTCCACTGCAAAAGCTGCAGTTGCCCAGCAAACTTCTTTCGCTAAAATTGTTTTAGTTCACACAATTGCTTTAACCTACCTTTGACTGAAGAGCAGGTTTGTGCCATAGCTAACACCTCCTGCTACACCTGGATAAATATGTCTGCTATAATTAGAACTCATCAAGATACTTGGATAAAACAAATAGATTCCTCTTCTGGCTCATTTTTGATGTGTTTGGTTTTCATCAGTTTGGTTCGTGGGAGCTCCTTTTTAAGAGTATACTTTAGTCTCCTAGTTTTATTTGCCTAACAGCTGTCATAATAGTTTCCCTGGTATTTTATATCTTCTCAAGAGTGTTGAATGTTCATATGCAGCCATCCCTTATACATCAAATTGTCTCAGTATGGTTAAAATAGTAAAACTATGAAGAGAACATAAAGAAACATTCAGCTGACATATCAACAAGAATTGTAAATTCCATACTGAGATGAAAAAGTCCATTACGATGGTCACAGAGAGTGGCATCAATGCCCAAGATTTTGGTCATTCTTTCAATTTTGAAGGGGAAATGTTAAACTAAATTCAGTTTGAGGCTCCCTTGGTACTTTGAGTTCCTACATAACAAACTGCAACCTAAATTAGTATTTAAACAAACTGCAACCTAACTAAAGAGTATATTTCTGGGGGGGGGGGGGTGTGTGTGGTGGGGGGGGGGGTGTGTGTGTGTGTGTGTGTGTGTGTGTGTGTATGCATATATCTTCAGCCCATAGCAGACATCCAGCTGATCAGACCATGTCCACATAAGGCAAATGCTGAGCTGTAATCCATCAAGCTCTTTCTGTAAGTCATTTTCTTGTTCTGTCTGCAAATACTGCCTGACTACACTGCTTGATGTAGCTTTGTGAAACTCTTTTGGTCCAGGGTGTTATCTGATTCAGGACTCATTCTTTTGCTGGAATAAATTATGCTAAATTTAATTTGTCTATTTTTTTTAAACACCATACACAACTCTTGGTTTCCTGTAATCCAGAAATTCCTAGTTTAACATATCCAAATAAAGTTCATCTCAGTTGTAGGGAAGGGGTTTCCAATTCATTTATAGTAAACATGGCAATTTAAATTTTTGTTATTGTGATAACCACACTAAATTTCTCACAAGAATTCATCTTAAAGATATAAAAATTTCTAAAGAAACATAATGCAAGATTGCAATAATGCTTTACTCAATATCTGGGTATAAAAAATATGTCATGCAGAAATTTCTGGCCATAATTAACTTAAAAACTCGGATTTTAAATTTAATTGAAAACTGTGTTACTTAAGAATTACCCTGCCGTTAACTTTGGAAATCAGTGATCTCTGAGGATCAGGAAAACCATATTTCCAGAGTTACTACATTAAAACTTCTTCAGCTAACGATGTTGGGCAAACTAGATAGCCACACGCAAAAGAATGAAGTTGGACCCTGACATTGTACCTATAAAAATAACAACTGAAGAGGATCATAGACCTAAACTGAAGTGCTAACACTATAAAACTCTTAGAAGAAAATATGGGGAAAAGCTTCACTGCATTGGATTTGGTGGTGTTTTCTTGGATGGAACACCAAAAAGCACACAGAAAAGCAAAAATAATAAATTGGATTTAAATTTAAAAACTTATGTGCATCAAAGGATGTTATCAATACAGTAAAAAACTATCCTGCAGAATGGCAGAATATATTTGCATATGTCTGAAAAAGGAATGATATTCAGGATGTATAAAGAACCCTACAGCTAAAATACAACCCAATTTTTAAAAATGGGCAAAGAAGTTGAATAAACATTTATCCAAAGGAGATATACAAATGGCCAATAAGCACATGAAAAGATGCCCAGCACATTAGTTATTAAGAATACATAAATCAATATTATAATATTTCTTTATACCTACAACAGTGGTTATTGAAAAAAAGAATATAGTAAGTGTTAGCAAAGATGTAGGGAATTGGAAACCTTGTGCATTTCTAGTGGGAATGTGAAATATTGCAGCCTCTGTGGAAAACAGTTCAGCAGTTCCTCAAAAATAACCCATCAATCCTATTCATAGGTAGATACATAAAAGAATTGAACACAGAACTCAAAATCATACTTTTATATCAATGTCCATAGCAGCATTATTTGTAACAGCCAAAGATGGAAATAATCCAAATGTTCATCAATAGACGAATGGACAGATGTGCTGTATATGGTTCTTTGGACTATTACCCACTATAACAAAAACAAAATTCTGATGCATGCCACAATGTGGATCTGGAAAACATTATGCTAAGTAAAACAAGGGAGACAGAAACTAACATTGTATAATTCTCTTTATCTGAGGTATCTATAATAGGCAAATTCAAAGAAACAGAAAACGGAATAGAGGTTACCAGGGGCTGGGAAGAGGAAAGCATAGTCATTGCTTAATGATTTACAGAGTTTCTGTGTCAGGTGATAAGACAGCATTGGAAATTGATAGTAGTTGTGGTTACACAGCATTGTGATTGTTCTTAATAACATTGAATCACACACTTAAAATGTTTAAAATGACGTTATATTATTTACACTATATCCCAGTGAAAACTATTGTGAGTTCATATTTAGCATGTGATGATGTAGTATAGGTTTTATGAGGCAAATGATTACCTTTTAAAGGTAGTACTTCACAACATGATGAAGCCTCAGAGAGCTATGCCACAGTAATAATCATATCCAAACATTTTAAGTTATTTAAGTACATTTGATAATAGCTGGTAATATTATGCAAGTTAAAATTGTGAAAAAAAAATCCACATAAAATATTATTTTTGAGCCAGTTCACATTAGTACCTTGGGAATACAAACCTAAAATCTATGTATTTGCCTTACAATTAACATAAGAAAAGCAAAAGATGACATCCAGCGGTAATTTCTCAAATGATCTAACAGTATTAGTAGTGTAATCTTCACATAAATGTAGAAATAAATCCTGAAAAGTAATGTTACTCAGAAATAATTATTTCATGCCTTAGACTTGACCTTATATTTTAAAGATTCCTAGAAAATTATAACTTTAAGCATGAATAGCTAGATTTTTCTCATTATATTTTTTCACTGTGAGATATTCACAAGATAATCAGCTCATATAAAGAAATGTCTAATAATACTTTTCACCACTTCAATTCTCCACTATTCAGTCTATTTTCACTAAAATGAACTATTCTAAATTTTACTTTTTAAAATATATTTGAGAGATGAATATTACCTATCAGGTATACAGTACAAATCTATGATAATAGAAACTTGGAAATCTTAATTACTACTGAATTTACTTATTATATAAAAGAGTTTTTATGTCTTTCTCTATAATATGTCACCTTAAGCTTACAAAAGTAGAATGGTAATAGACTTTAATTTTAACAAATCAAATGAAAATCACTTGATTTTAATTTTAAACAGTTGTGGAGTTTCTTGGCTTTTTAATTTTCTTGAAAGGAAAGCTTTATGATAAGCTTTATAAAATTTGATATTGAATTTTCTGGTATAGAATCTTAGATATTTTTAAATTAGTAAATGATTGGTTTTTCAATTGTGGTAGGCAAAATTTTGGAATGACACCCTGACAATGTCCTTATCCTCAGAACCTACAAATAAGAAATTGACCTTAGGATGGGCACAGTGGCTCACGTCTGTATTCTCAACAATTTAGGAGCTTAAGGCAGGAGGATTATTTCTGCTCAGGAGTTTGAGACAAGCCTGGACACCATGGTGAGTCCTCTCTCTGGAAAAAAAAAAGAAACTTATCTGGGCATGGTGGCACATGCTTGTAGTCCCAGCTACTTGGGAGGTGGAGGCAGGAAGATCACTTTTGCCCAGGAGGTCAAGGCTGCAGTGAACTGTGAATGTGCCACTGCATTCCAGCCTGAGTGACAAAGTGAGAGCATGTCACACACACACACACACACACACACACACACAACAAAACCCTTAAAATGACACAATGTATGAAGAACTGATTTAATCACATGAATCTTTTTAAAAGAGAGCACCTTCTCCAATTGATGGCAAAAGGGGAAGTCAGAGAAATGCCAATTGTGAAAAACACTTAATATATAATTTCTGTATATCATCTGATCATTTGTTTTACTGTGTAGCTTATTTAAAAGTTAAGTATGATTTAGTCAGATTGTCTCATCTATTTAAACCACTTCCTGATTTGAAGATGGAGGAGGCCACATGAGAAGAAGGCTGCAGCCTCTAGGAACAGTGAATGACCTGTACCTGTCAGCCAGCAAGGCTACAGAGATTCCAGAATCACTACTGTGAAGGGTGGCAGAGTATGCCACTTTGAAATATAGATTACTCTGTGCTAAAGGCACTTGAGAAACATTGGATGCAAAAAGGTCATTCTAATTTCCTTTCTTCTTCCTCCAAAAGGAAATAAAAACTCCCATGTGAAGATAGATGCCCTCTCTGCCTATACTAGAAGAAAAGAAACATAACCAAGAGTCATGAGTCATAATCAAGAGAATTCTGTACAAGCAGATCATGTTAAAATAATTCTTATTTTTCTTTTATCTCCCACAACATTTACTTTTCCACAATTGCCTTTGTTTAGCCTAATATAAAAGCATTTAGAAAAATAAAAAATAAACTTTTAAAAAGCATTTAGGTTTTGCTACTTTTTTGGGTCCTTATTTCTTTATGAGGGTCTTGTGTCACATAAAACTTATATAAATTTGTACGCTTTTCTCCTATTAATCTGTTTTATGTCCATTTCATTCTGAAGCCAAGCCAAAAATCTAAAAGGATAGAGGTTAAATTTTGCCTCCTGTACAGCTGTTAAAATTAGATTTTGCTAACCACATGACTTAGCTTAAAGTGGATTCTTTCAGTTTCCATACAAGTGCCTATTGGTAGGTTAGGTATTGTGAGATACTGACCAGACAAACCAGCCAAACCCACCTGAACATCTGACCTACAGAACTGTGGGATAATAAATAAATGTTTACTAAGCTAAAAAGTTTATGTTAATGCATTATGTAGCAACAGAAAATTAATACACATGCTTTCAAAAACTGTATATAACTTTGATTTTGTGATTATTAAACTTCCAGTTTATTCAAGGGGCAAAAGTCATATGCGTTATCAGTTCTAGGAAATAAGGTAAATAAGATTGTCCTCTGAAATCAAATTGTGAAATAAAGCGAAAGATGCCCAATTTTCCTTAAATCCGTGGATTATAAATTTTCAGACATGATGCTAATTTAATAAAACTATGAAATCCTGTTCTCAGAGAAGTAAAAAAGCTTGCACTTACAGGCACAACACTTTGTGTGGAATATCAAGATTGATTATAAGACACTGCCTCTAACAGGACAACTCTAGTGCCCATAGAGCATAAACTAAAATAGTGTAATGTATCAACCTAATCAGCAAAAAAGTCTAAATCATTTAGAATAAGAGGTAAATTTCACACATATTTTGAAGGGTCACAGGCACAAACGAAGGCAATGCCCACAAAATCACTGTACTGAAGCAGTTCCCTGAAGCCCCATGTAAGTATCTGGCAAACTTTGCTATATTATCTCCAAATGTTAGAGCCTGTTGGATTTTTATTTTGAATTGTTTAACTATGTCTCTTTTATCTGAGTATAAACTCAGCTTCTGGTTACTTGTTGTAATGGGTAGCTTATTTTAAAATAAGTATGAGTCAGTCAGATTGCCTCACCTATCTAATATCCTGGAAGGGATACCTCATATCATATCTTGTAAATTTTATTCTAAATATTTCTTAGCTTTACTGATATAAATTAACATTATCCAGCTGAAACAGCTTTGGGATAGTGATGAGATTGAGTTTCTTGTCCTGCAAGCCAAATGTCAATCTGGACAATGATTAATTCATTAAGGTAAAAGTATGTGCGGACAGAAGGTCTCCTCTAGATGATACCCCTCATTTCCTTTTTAGGTCTTAATTGAACTTGTCCACATTTAAAAAAATAATTTCATATGCTTAGTATTAAAAATCTTTTAAAAAATTTGGTGCAGGAGTTAAATTAAATTTCATTATAGCACATTGTTCATAGCTGAGGTTAAAAAGCCAGTAATAAATCAGTGCTCAGAATGGTCAACATTCAGGGGACTAATTAAAAAGGTGGACTTCATTTACAACCTTTTGTCTAAACAACTTATGTTATTTCCTTGGACACCACTGGAAACCTTTCATTAACTACCAACTGCAGGCACTGAGAACTCATCGGAAAATTAATGAAAGCTATTTTTCTATTTTTTATCGTCATTTCTTCACTCTTTTCTTTCCTAAAAAGTATATAATAACAAAAAGTAAGATGTAACTCAGATGTTTGAATAAATTATTTCAAGTGTCAATACTTAAAATTTTGGAGGCTTTGAGATATCTACTTTGTAGTTCACATTTTTTTCTGATAGAACTCCAGTTGAATTTGTACTGTTTTGCATTGTTAATAATATGACATTATTTCATTAGTTATCTCTAAATGTCACTGCAACCTAGGGTTATAAAGTATTCCAGTAGGATAAACTAATTTTTTGTCATTACTAGCATGTTGTTTCTAAGAGTAATAATAAGCACAATAGCAATTGTTTTCTATGATTTTATATTTTAAAAATGTCCTTTTTATTGAGATATTTGTACTGTGAAAATTTTTAAGTCTATTCCCTTTTTTATTTTCTTCATGATATATTTGAAGAGCAGAACTTTTAAATTTTGATGTCTACATGTTTTTTTTTTTTTTTTTTTTTTTTTGGTCTGTTATGGTTTGCATTTTTTTTATCCTATCCTAAAAATGCTTTGCCTAACTCATGGTCACAATGATATTTTCCTTTCTTTTTTTATCCCCCTGAAGTTTAATAGTTTTAGTTTTTGTGTTTAGGTATATAATCTATTTTTTAATTTTATGTAATATAAGTTCTATATTTCCATTTTGTTCTCATGTATTAATGTGATATTTATAACCAGAAATTTTATGTGACATAGGAGCCCTCATAAAGAAATGAGAACACAAAGAAATAGCAAATTTATATTTGTGTAAAAAATTCTGTACAAATAATTATTTACAAGTTACTAGGTCAAAAGTGTTTCAAAATGGTTGAAAACATGAAAACTTCCCTAAGTGTATTTCACAGTACCTTCCTTTCAGAGAACAGAAATTTGAAAATCCTTTGAACTATAATAAATTTAAATCCTAGTGGAGTTATTTTTTAAAATAGGAGGAGAAATTTTGTTGTAGATAAAGGAACAGTGCAATATCTTTCTAGTAAGCTTGCTCTAAAGTCCTCCAAATTTAAGAATTTTATCAGAGAAAAACTATATCAAATAGCTTTGATAGCAGCTATTACTGCTATCAAAGTAATCAGTTCATTGACTAATGCTTTGAGGGTGAATAAACATTGAATTTTAATGATAACATCAAGCTAAATTCCTACAAAAAGGCATACAATATAGGGAGTATTTCATTTGATTTTGATAGGAAAAGCTATTTACTCCGTTGGTCCTATATCCCTTTAAGGAAACAATTAACAAGACATACAATTGCTATATCAGTTTTAATATCCCTAGATCATTTCGAATACATAAAATATGGTATTTCTGATAGAAAATGCCTAGATTTTATCTGTCTATTGATATCCTCCCTCTCCCTCTAATTATGCTATATGTATGCATATTAATTCTCATTAGTTCAGTGTAACTTTGTACTTGTATTTTCTTCCATTCCTTAGAAAGCACCAGATCTACTGCTTGGATAATAAAGCATTGCAAATTGCAGAAATGAGAATTGAAATAAAATGGTTGAAGTGAATCCACTTTGATCACTTTTTAGCTAAATTGGAGAATTCATTAAGTGTTCAGATCTCAGTTAATGTGTAGAAAAAGACAAATGTCTGTCTTTTAGACTTGCAGAGTGGTGTAGACATGTAATGTTTAAATCTGTGTATAATGCTAGCCACAAAAGCTATCATCAGAAAATATGTTTCCTTTTTCTTATTTAGTGATAACAAAAGGAATGAAGGAATTGCAGAGGTTTAGAGATATCAGGGTCAGGATCATGTAATCAGAAAGAAAGAAAATCAACATTATTTGAATGTCAGGAATATAGTAATTGCTTTCACCTATCTTGTTGTAGTCTCATGATAGCTTATTGGGAGCAAACAACTAAATATTTGTGTTCACAAATCTTAATCCCATTGTGATGATATTAGAAAGTGGTACTTTTAAGAGGTAATTAGGTAATAAAGGTGGAGCCTTCATAAGTGGAATTAATGCCATTATAAGAAGGACCCCAGAAAGCTCTCCTACTCTCTCTCTGCCATGTGAGGATGCCAGTAGAAGATATTAGTCTCTAAGACGGAAGAAGAACCTTACCAGAATTGACCATGCTGGTACCCAGGTCTTGGATTTCCAGCCTCTAGAACCGTGAGAAATATTAAGATAGTGCAAAAGTAATTCTGGTTTTGCCATCCTCATGACCAACTTAATAAGCCTTTGTTGTTTATAAACAACCTAATAAATCTTTGTTGTGTATAAACCACCCAGTCTATGGTAATTCCTTATAATAGCCCAAATTGACTAAGGCATTGAGTGAGTTTTATTGTTAATCATTTTATAAATAAAGATCCCAAGGTTAATGTGGATACAAGCAATGTAGACTTTTCCAATCTATACCATGAGGTTAACAGATGAAAGAACAGAAACTAAAATCCAGACCTGGCTATAGTGCCACCATCTTCCCATCAAAACATATTGTTCTAAATTATGTGTAGAGTAACAGTTGTTGAAGTATAAGACTTATGGCATGTTCTATATACTTAGAAATACTAGTGTTTATATTAGGTATAAAATTGTACTTTAGACAATTTAGTGAAAGATATTAAACAATAGACCTGTTTCCCTACATATAAATTAATAATGCACTACATAAATTAAACTCTCTCTGTGTGTGTGTGTATGTGTATATATATATATATATATATATATATATATATATTTACATTAACTGATATCTAGGTAATGGCAGCTATTTTCCTTTAACAATTGAAAAATGGGTTCTAAATTCTTTTCTTGGAAATTTAAACATATTACATTAAGATATGAAGACATCTCTTTTAAACTAGGGTTATTTGAAAAATTGGTTTATCAAGGTATTAGTGATAATTAGAATTTTTTAGTATTACAAAAATAAGTTTTATAATGAATGAAACGTAGAAGAAAATTGAACTTTGATCTCAAAGGACAAAGCATCTTGTAATTACTAAATTCTGAATATTATATCTATTTTATATGCTCAGCACTATTTATGTACTTTCAAAATATTTATTAAGGGAATTCAGATTGCGTTCTAATAGCTTTCTTTGCTAACACCTTTATTCAAGACTCACCATAAGCAAAATTAGACAAGAGTCTAATTGAACCATAAGATATTTTTTTCATTTCCAATTGTTTCCTTCCCTTTTTCCTCCTCTCTTCTTTTCTCTCCACCCCTACCCTCTCCACCAGAAAGCATATTCTAGTTCAGCACTATAATTAAATAGAATTAAAGTTTCATGACAGTCCTAAGAGTCATAAAGAAGCTTGTCACCTCCAGTTTGTAGCATACAAAGTATCTAACAGACACAAGTAGTGACCATATGTTTTAAACTGAAAATAGGAACTTAAAATCTGGCAAAGTTAGGTGACATGATTTGTGGGTAGATACAGTAGAGTTAGTTTTAGATGCCGACATTACAAGATGTTTGTGTCTTTCAATGATTTATGATGACAATGTGAAAGCATTTATAAAATGAAGATAATAAATTCCTTGTTTGGTTGCTGCATGGACTAAGAGAAATAATATTTCCGACTGCCTAACCAGAGTATAGCACATAATAGATGTCTAGTCAATGGTCAAAATGCACTGTGACCATTTTCTTTGCCACCAGGGATGGATAAGAGCCAGTTTTCGTTAATGGGATTTAAAGGAGAAGATTTGTGCTGAGGCTGGGCAAGGTGGCTCACACCTGTAATCCTAGCACTTGGGGAGGCCGAGGCCGGTGGATTGCCTGAGCTCAGGAGTTCTGGACTAGCCTAGGGAAAACAGTGAAACCCCGTCTCCACTACTAAATATATATATATATGTAAAAAAATATATATGTATTATATATAATATGTATATATATTATATATATACATATTATATATTATATGTATAATATATATATTATATATATATATTTATTTATTGTATATGTATATACAAAACACAAAAAATTAGCCGGGGGTGGCAGCATGCACATGTAATCCCAGGTACCGGGAGGTTGCAGTGAGCTGAGATCGCGCCATTCCACTCCAGCTTGGGCGACAGAGCAAGACTCCATCTCAAAAAGAAAAAAAATCTTCTGAATAGGGAGGCATTACCAAGTAGGATTTGTGAAAAATGTGATTTAATTCTTGGAGACATAATGTTAGATTGTCAACTGGCTGAAACATCACTATGTTAAAGTATAAAAAGGTATTTAAGCATTTGCATAACTTTTTGTTCTTTTAAATGTGAGACTTTTCTTAACCTTGCAAATAAATACTGGCACAGTTTTTTTAAAACTTAAATAGAAAATATATTATTTGATAAAGTGATCATTTTAAACCCAAGAAAAGAAAAATTACAAAACCTATTCTAAAAGGCAGTCATAGTGTAAGATATATCAATAATAGGAAAAGTTTACTTTTTAATTAGAAAGTTGAGTATTCAGGTAATGAAAATCAATTAGTGTTTTCTTATGGTATGCATTGCATTTAGAGCACATACAGAATTGTTTTTAGTCTTTAGCCAACAATAATAATTTTGATGACTATGACTATTACCTATAAATTAGAGTAGCATCCATTACTATTACACTATACAGAATTTTTTGTGTATTTTACTTGATAAGTTTTAAGTTTGTGGAATAAATATTACCTTCAAGGAGTTAATGTGGATAGAATTTTACTGATACTGGACAGACTTAGGGTATGGTTTAATAGGGACAAAAATTAATAAACTAATTCTAATTAGAATAAAAATCAGTTCTTAAAGGCTTTACTGAGGCTTTTATGACATTGTTGTGGTCATTATTGTTTCCCATTCTGAATGGTTGGTGTAATGATCCATTAATTGTGAAATATTTTTAGTCTTATCTCTGTTATGGAATGAGTTATGTTTTCCCACAATTTATGTACTAAAGCCTTAATCTCCAATGTGACTGTATTTGAAGACAGTTCCTTTAAGGAGGTAATTAAAGTTAAGTGAGGTCATAAGAAGGGGTCCCTAATCCAGTTGGACTGATGTCCTTATAATAGAAGGAAGAAACACCAGAGGTTTCTCTTTCTTTCTGCAGGCACAGAGGAAAGGCCATGTGAATACATAGCCAGAATGTGTCTGTCTACAAAACAAAGAGAGAAAACTTACATGAATCCAACCCTGCTGGCACTTTGATTTTGGACTTCTAAGCTTCAGAACTGTGAGAAAATTAATTTATGTGCTTTAAGGCATTCAATTTATGGTATTCTGTTATGACAGCCTATGTTAATGCATTTTCATTACCATAAAGGAACACTTCAGAGTGGGAAACTTATAAAGAAAAGAGGTTTAATTGGCTCATGGTTCTGCAGGTGGTACAGGATGCATAGGCCTGGCATTTGCCTCTGGTGAGGGGCTCAGGAAGCTTGCCATCATGGCAGAAGGCAAAGGGAAGCCACCACATCACATGGCAGGACAAGGAATAGGAGAGTGAGAAGGGGTAGGTCCTAGACTCTTTTAATCATCTAGATCTCATGTGAACTGAGGGAGAATTCACTTTCATCAAGGGGATGGTGCTAAATCACTCATGAGGGATCTGTCCCATGAGCCAAACACCTTCCACCAAGACCCATCTCCAGTTTTGGAAACTACATTTCAACGTGAGATTTAGAGAGGACAAACATCCAAACTATATTCCAGCCCAAGCAGACTAACAGAGTCTCTGTATGAAATTATGAAAATGACTAGAGTATAATTTTGTTCAAAGTGATTTATTCTTTGCATTAGCATTGGTCTCCTTAAAAATATTTTTCTCATATCTGTTATAATACAGTACTGACAATCATACTAATTATACTCTAAACTTAGATATTTATGAGGGTTGGATTTGACTGATTGCTCTGGTGCTGCTGACATAGTCCAACACTTTTTGAAATGAAAGTGCATATTATCTCATGCAACCTTGAGAAAATTACAGTGGACACAGCAGAACTATAATTCACAATGGATCCCCCAAACAAATTGAGACACCCCTTCGTTCGAATCCACTGAAATATACCTAAAATAGGCAAGAGGGGAAAAAAACAGAAGACAGCAACATTTAGGCAAAAAAGAGTGCGAAGACTATGATGTTGGTATGCTAAACATAATTAACAATAAATGTGACAGTTTGGAGTGATTATATGTTAATGAGTTTCAATCCTGAGTTCCTTTTCCTTTATTATTTCACCTCAAAAACCTGGTCCATCCACATCTTTTATTACTATCATCAGCTTTCCAGAACCTTTGCCAGGATGTCTGCTGCCTCAAGCCCATGGGTATATGTCCCAATTAGGCATAGCCCAGGGTCAAATGTGTCATTCCAGAGAACTAACAGTAGTTCATAGCTAATTTGTCAAAGTGCTTAAACCACATATTTTAGAGCACTATCTAGAAAAACTGGAAAATAAAAACTTAGAAAATGTCAACTGGAAATATTAGCATCTGCATAATATTTATCTTAAATATTTTCTGCCTTTTGATCATCTTCCATGGTCAGTATTTAAATTATAATTTGTTATTATCAAAAATTGCTCCCTGCATCAACTTCTGCTTATCTTTAGACAATATTGAAAATGACCCTGGTTGTTTTTTAAAGCTAAAAGATTTTGGTTCACACATAAACGTCCAAAAAATAAGTGTTTTCCTGTATTTAGAAGAAAACAAATTATGTGCTTCAAGAACTCAAGTTGTTTTTAAAAACATAATAGCATAGTATCCATTTCTATCATATTATTGTCAAACATAAAACACCTATGTAATTTGACCATCTTAGGGTGCTTTCCATTGGAATCTCTGTTATCACCATTGACTTTTTTTTTTTTTTTTAAATGGGTTCTCACTCTGTCAATCAGGTTGGAGTGTGGTAGTGTGATCATAGCTTACTGTGGCCTGAAACTCCTGGGCTCAAGTGATCCTCCTGCGTAAGACTCCCACGTAGCTGGAATTACAGGCACTAGCCACCATGCCAGGCCTGGTTAACAGTTTGTATACAACATGTGTCAAATTTATATAAATGTTTTGTTATTGCTTATAACTACTCCAAAGATTTTGATAATTTACATACACCTTGTTGTACTTACTGTCTATTGGTCGCTGTGTTACATGTTGAGAAAATACCTGTGAATGGGACAGATGCCTGGAGGTGAAAAACAAACCTAGTCAACAGGTAGGCTTTGCATAATTGTTTATAAAGTAAAAAATTAAAGGTAACTGAATGCTTATCAATATTGAGCTGTTTTATATCCATAACATAAAGTATAAAGCAATACTTTTAAAAATATGTAAAACCTTGCAAACTCACATAAAAAAATTACAGACATACTAAGTGACAAAAGGAAGATAAACATTTTGTATTGCTTTATCTCATTTATGGAGAATGGTTTGGAAAATGAGATTAATCAAGGAGTAACATTTATTTTATCTGGGTCAAATGGAACTTCTATTTCTAGATCCTTGAGGAATTGCTACACAGTCTTCCACATGGTTTAACTAATTTATACTCCCATCAACAGTGTAATGGTGTTCCTTTTTCTCCACATCCTCTCCAGCATCTGCTGTCTCCAGATTTTTTAATGATCACCATTCTAACTGGCTTGAGATGGTATCTCAATGTAGTTTTGATTTGCATTTCTCTAATGACCAATCATGATGAGCATTTTTTCATATGTTTGTTGGCCAAATATTTGTCTTCTTTTGAAAAGGGTCCGTTCATATCCTTCACCCACTTTTGAATGTTTTTTTTTTTTTTCTTGTAAATCTTTTTTAGTTCTTTGTAGATTCTGGATATTAGCCCTTTGTCTGATGGGTAGGTTGTGAAAATTTTTTCGCATTCTGTTGGTTGCTGGTTTACTCTAATGATAATTTCTTTTGCTGTGCAGAAGCTCTTAAATTTAATTAGGTCCCATTTGTCTATTTTGGCTTTTGTTGCCATTGCTTTTGGTGTTTTAGTCATGAAGTCCTTGCCTGTGCCTATGTCCTGAATGGTTTTGCCTAGGTTTTCTTCTAGGGTTTTTATGGTGCTAGGTCTTCTGTTTAAGTCTTTAATCCATTTGGAGTTAATTTTTGTATAAGGTGTAAGGAAGGCGTCCAGTTTGAGCTTCCTGCATATGGCTAGCCAGTTTTCCCAACACCATTTATTAAACAGGAAATCCTTTCCCTATTGCTTGTTTTTGTTCAGTTGTCAAATATCAGATGGTTGTAGATGTGTGGTGTTGCTTCCGAAGCCTCTGTTCTGTTCCGTTGCTCTATATCTCTGTTTTGGTACCAGTACCATTCTGTTTTGATTACTGTAGCCTTGTAGTATAGTTTGAAGTCAGGTAGCATGATGCCTCCAGCTACTGTCCCTTCAAAGTAGAATGTGAGATTTATCTTTTAATCACTCTTCTCCCTCGTGTTTCTTAAACTTGTTACAACAAGTTACAACATATTTTATGTTTTATTTATTAACTGATTTATTTATTCATGTTTTATTCATTATGTCTACGCTACCCTGTTTGTATACTCTAGGAATTTTGGAAATTGACCATGGAACTCACCTACTGAAACATGTCTAATATTTCTTTGTTTAGCTAAAGCTAAATTAGTCATTATTGTCAATCAAATATTTCCCCACTCTACAACCAGCATGATGACTAAGCTAAGAGCCCAAAGAATCTAAGTCTTACAGAGCCTTACAGATTTCTTTAATTCAACAAAAAGTACAGCTGAATATAATCATATCCTTAAGTGACAGTTTTTTTTCAATTTTATATTAAAATATATTTGAGGGCTGGGATTAAATTTTTTTCAGCTTTGTATTCTCTCAAAGGCCTTAGTAAGAATGATTTAATTTATTCAGCAAAATATATTGAATTTATATTAGTACATAATGTCTGTGGAATCTAAAATACAGAGGCAAAATAAAGTTGCTAAAGCAATTTTAAAATTTCTCAGGGGGAAATACAATTCATAACATTTCAAGATGTGACACTCATGCTTAAGATATCTGTTGCTGCATTCCAATTTGAAAACTAAATAAAGCATATTCTGTGTAAGCATGAAGAGGGCAACTTGTAAGAGATAGAATCAGAATGGATTTGTGGTTTAGAGTTCTTTCCAGCATGACACAGTTGGCCACATTTCCCAATCCCTTTGTCTTGTGAATTAATTTTACTAAGCAGGATGTAGAAGTACAGCATAACCAAGGAAGATCTTGTTGAAATAATGTTTTAAATACCACCTTGACTTAGTCCATGTAACCATAGCATTTAGACTTCCTTAGTCTATTCTAACTCAAGAAATGGTATCATTTTTTGAAATAAAACTTTCTGTTTATAAACTATGGTCTGAAATCTGTCTCAAAATGGTTTGTGTTATGCAGAGTAGGAAATAATTCAAAGAGAACATCTTCCACAGGGAATTTTTTTTTTTTTGAGACAGAGTTTCACTCTTGTTACCCAGGCTGGAGTGCAATGGCGTGATCTCAGCTCACCACAACCTCCGCCTCCTGGGTTCAAGCAATTCTCTTGCCTCAGCCTCCTGAGTAGCTGGGACTACAAGCATGCGCCACCATGCCCACCTAATTTTTGTATTTTCAGTAGAGACGGGGTTTCACCATGTTGCCCAGGATGGTCTCAATCTCTTGACCTCGTGATCCACCCGCCTCAGCCTCCCAAAGTGCTGGGATTATATTCCACTGGGAATCTTATTCACTCATGCAAAAATATTCAGCACAAAGTTTGGAGAAACAATGCCATTGACCTCCACTTCTACTCATTGCCCAGCACATGAGTTAGGTAATGATTTTTATTCATATGTCTTCCTATCTTGCTTAAGCTGATTTAAAATATTAAGAGGCTTTACACTTTTTCTGTCTTTGCAATATCTCTGCAGCAGTTCTGGATCATGAACCTGGACTGTTGAAAACGACAAAAATAAAAAAGACAAAATATCCATTTCAGTTTATACAATTTTGTGGAGGAGCAGGTGGCTGATAAAAAGCCCCACTCCTTGGTCTTGAGTCAAAAGCAGCAGTTGAAGAGCAAAGAGCACCCTTTCCCGTGGAGTTTAAATTAAATTCGGATTTGTTTCAACAGGGCCTTAATAGAAGCTCTGTGATTGGGATGCTTTGGCTTAGCTGATAGCTCCACATGCTTTTGTTATGTCGAAACCCGCTTAGTCATTTTGTACACTTAATAAGATGGTATTAGTGATTACCAACTGCTATATGTATTAAATGTATGATTATTGTTTGTGACACTGTGCCACAGTTCTTATAATAAAAGCATATTAGTATTTCTGTCATTGCCTTTTATATTTATGGCCGGTATTTAGTCTTTACTATTTTACTTTTCTAGTCACAACTGCCAATCCTAGTGCTCCATATCCAGCTAAATTTACACTCCCTGAAGAAACTCCTTCTGTATGTAATCAAGGAAAACTTCTGCCTCTGGAAGATCTGCCATTGTGAAAAGGATTTAGCAGCCACTACCAGCACAGTGGTGCATTACTGGCAGGAACTTTAATAAATGTTTCTTTGAGTTGCCATAGAGAGAAGAATAGACGAAAAGGTAGAGGAGGATAAAAATTAGATAAGAAATTAGATACTCTGTTTTCTTTATCTCTCTTATTTTTCATCATTTTGCAATAACCCTTTACATGTTTCTTGATTTGTGTGGAGAGCTGACAACTTTCTATAAACATTAAAAGCAGACTGGAGTAGGTTTTCCAACTAATTAATGTGCTTGCACTGCTAAACTTAGTCGTGTGCTGACTTTGGGGTGCAAGGAATTCATAGATGAGCTCCATTTCCCCTACTTATTTTCTTTGGTATGTTTTGGGCTACCCAGTAAAGACACAAAAGATGTGCAGGAAAGGGTATTTAACAGGCCAATATGTATGTTTACTTCATGGCTCCTGAAATATTAAACAGAAAGTTTTTCCATTCTTACTTGGAAAACTTTTAGATTATAAAGGACGCATGTTTCTGGGGCTTGTCACAAAATGCCCTGGACATTGTATAGTAAAAGAGAAATAATATCTATTTGATGTGAAGGAGGGTCTTAGGATATGTGTGTTTATATAGTCAATTTAGTTGTTAGTCACTTGAATCAGCTCAGGTTAAAAGAAATGAAGGAAATTATAATGAATATAACACAAGAAATTGAAAAATAAATGACAAAAATATTAAACATCTGAATAAGAGTTACATAACTATTAATAGCTGGTATTCCTCAAAATTAATTTCACAATTTACAGTATTTCAATCTTCAGAAATAATGGGTTCCAGTATACATGAGGCTGACTGAAGGCACCTGAATAACCCTTTCTGATGTGAGACTCCTATAATTTTCTATAATTCCTCCCCACAACCAAATAAGAGAATAAACTATTTTATTTGCTCATATTGTTTTAAGATTTAACTCTCAGTAGATCATTTCCATTTTTAAAATGTCATAATCATGGAAAGCTTATAGAATCATGGAAACCTATGGCCTGTGGGCCCTTGCAACTCAGGAGAGCTTTGATTGCAGCCCAGTATAAATTTGGAAACTTTCTTAAAACATTATTAGATTTTTTGGTGTGATTTTTTTCTTCTTTTTAGCTCATTGGCAATTGTTAGTGTTAATGAATGTTACGTGCGGTCTCCATCTTCTAATGTGGTCCAGGGAAGCCAAAAGTTGGACACCCATGATTTAAATGTTAGAATTACCTATATTAATTTATTAAATTGTTGCCATTGTTCCAAATCTTATTATTTAAATTCACACTTTCTCAATGGGAAGTTGTCTCCTTATGGTGCATAATTAATGTGAACCCTGTTTTCAAGGTGGACCAATTGCCATTGGCACATTGCCATTATTTATCACATTTTCTTAAATGAAAAACAAAAAAGACATTTAAAAGTTGTATGAACATTTTAGTAAATTAGTTTAAAATATTTCTCGGAACGTATGCTACATGATTATTTTAGAAATCACAAAAATTAGTTACATTATTTTGAAGCATAAAGCTTTCTTTTACTATTTCAATTATAATGTCTTACAACTTCAGAATTATTGGTCTTTTGACACTTAAAAGCATAAACTTATTAACATGCAGTGGTATTTATTTGTTTCTATTAAGTAAAAATCAATTTTCTGCAACATACAATGTATAAAATCTAATCCCAGCTTTTTTTGTTTGTATTTATGGTGATCTGAATAAACATCAAAGTGATAAGGTAGATTATCAATGGTTGTAAGGAATTACTAATATTGATTGTTTTTCTAAATTGAAATTCATTTCCTAAACACAATTTAACCAAAGTTTTTAAAAAAGAAAAAAATATGAAAAAGAAAAATAAGGAATATTCTTAAAAATAAGAAGAAAATGTCCTGGATAAATTTGGAATAATTTCCTAAAGAATTCAACAGCTTTGAATTTTCTTAAAGAACTAAGTCTTATCTAACTGTGTTTATAGTAAAAATATGGTGATTCTAGCCAAGTTAACAGTTCTCAAATTTGAAGAAAAGTTGTCCTCATGGTGTAAATGGAGCACAATGCCCCTTCTGTTTTGAGTAATGGATAATAAGCAATGTCAAGAAAATGGTACCTAAGAAAATGATACCCAGTTATCATTGTCAAAAGTAAGTAGTAAGGAAGTTCTTTGAAAACCAGAAATAGACCAGCGAATATAGTCAAGCTAGACCCACAGGTAGTTTGCTTTCCTAGTGTCTTGCCCAGTCTTCCTAGTGCCCAATATCAAACAACTGATACATGTGGACCAATGGCAGAATATTGGTATTCAGTTCTTATGAAAGATCTTTTAGTCTTATCAGTTTCCCTGTAAGGAGATTTCAACTCATATACATTAGGTTAGACAAAAGAAGAATGCTGATCATTTTAGAAGTAGCCAAGCAAGTAATCCTCCTATGAGTGAAAGTATTCATTCCACCAAAGTGGGGTTGGGGAGGGGGTCCTGAAGAGAAAGAATATTAAAGAGTATTCCATAAGGAATACATTGTTAGTAGTGGTAACTATTTTCTGAGATACGGAGGGAAAGATAACGAGACAGGAAACAATCATTCCTTGTGAGAATAGAAAAATGGGAATGATTAGGTAGAATTTTAGCGAATGATCTTTTCTTTGTGTATCCTTCTATCTAATATACTTCTCTCTTATTCATGTGGTAGTGATAGATTTCTATGAGCGCTGCCTTTGATTGGTGTATAAATAACCTAAAGCAGAGATCAGTTTAATTTCTGAATACATCTCCAAATTGATAACGAAAACCACAATCTTTGAAGCCAAGTTGTTGGCAAAATCTCAGCATTTTGAAATACACACATGCACTCATACACATAATTATCTTAAAAATTACCTAATTTTATCATAATGTAATCACTGATAAAGGCTTTTATTTGTTTTCTATTGCTATTGTACTGAATCACCACAAATATAATCACTTAAAGCCACACAGATTTATGAATATTTGGGGCATCTTACAGTTCCAGAGGTCAGTAGTCTGAATGGGTCTCATTGGGCTAAAATCAAGGTGTCACTGGGCTGTGTTCTTTTTGGAGGCCCTATGAGAGGCTGTTTTCTTGGGTTTTCGAGCTTCCAGAGGCTGCCCACATTCCTTAGTTCGTGGCCTTTTCTATCGTCAAAACCAGCAATAGACAGTCTTCCTCATATTACATCATTCAGACTCTGACTCTTCTGTGTCTACCTTTCTACCTTTAAGGACCCTTGTGATTACATTACGGACAGAATTATCTCACAATTATAAAGCTGGCTTGTTAATTAACAACCTTAATTCTATCTGTCTTAATTTTTCCCTGTCATCAAACATAACATATTCACAAAGTTTTTGAATTAAGACATGAACATATTTGAGAATCCATCATTGTGTCCACTACACACTCTAAAGCAAAGACAGTTTCTCAGTAGGTCTTCAAATTCATTACATATACCACAGTTTTTGAATACAAGTTGTTATTTGCATGAACTGAATGTTTTGAGACACACACTCACACACACAGACTTATGTTAGAGGATTATCTTTAGCTGTCTTGAACCATCAAAGGCTAACCATTAGTGAAATCAGGACTACATTATTTTCTGTGGCTGCAATAACAAATTAACACCAACAAGGTAGCTTAAACAATAGAAATGTGTTCTCTTAGTTTTGTAAACCAGAAGTCTGAAGTCAAGGTGTCTTTAGAGCCACTATCCTTCAGTATCTCTAGGGTAGAATATATTTATTGCATCTTACAGCTGCCCACATTCCTTGGCTTGTAGCCAAATCACTCCAGTGTTTTGCTTCTGTCTTCCCATGGCCTTCTCCTCTGCCTATGTCTGTGTAATCTTCCCTTCTCTGTCTTGTGCTGATACTTATGATAACATTTAGTGCCCAATTAGAAAATTATGATAATCTCCTCATTTCAAGATGTTTAACTTAGTCATATCTGTGAAGACTCCTTTTCCAAATTAGGTAATTCACAAGTTCCAGTGACTATGATATTAACATATCCTTTGGGCCACCTCTTAACCCCCTATTTTACCAAAGGTTATCTTTCGATGGTTCGAGACAGCTAAAGAATATAAAATGTATACCAAAGAAATAATTTGGAAAATATACATAAAAATGTAAGAACTCATTTTTTTTACCCATCACACAGATAGAAGGTAAACACATTTCTAAGCCAAGGTCTAATATAGTCTAGGAATTAAAGTAAAGCTAAGTAAGTAGTACAACTAGATATAGTATAGTGTTCCAGGCTGGTTGTTTTTATCTAATGTTCTCACAGAAACTTAAAGAAATAACACAAAAGGCCATACATTCTATAGATCACTAGCTGTAGCTAATAGAAATACAATATTAGAGGTTAGTTAAGTGGGTGTGTAAATTGTTGCTATTTTGTATCGTATGGGTAAACTCAGTTTTGTACTTCTTGCTTTCCTGAAGCTCTCTGATTATTACTCCAGAAATAAAATTTAAAGTTTATATCAAGGTTAAAACATTGAATCATGTTTCTCCATTAATATTGATCAAGTAAACTGATACCATAGCCAAGTAAGGCCCACTATTGCATTTGGATTTGAAGCATGTCTATCCCTAATGCAAGAGTTTGTAATAGTGTTTCAGTTTTCGGTTCACTTTCTGTTACAGAATTAATCAAGTTTATTTCAACACCTTTAATTTTCTATTCTTTGCAGCCTTTTTATTTTTATTCTTGCCTCTGTCATAAATATTTTATAGCTTAATGACAAACTCAAGGGAAAGAAACACTATTTCACACCTATGCTGTTTAAAATTAAACAGGCATTCTTTGCACACATTTATGCATCTTTAGTGTGTGGCCTTGCACCTTTAGATTTCCTAAGAAAATCTCCTTTTGTGAACTATAAATTGTTATGATGTGAACTATAACTAAAGTCAGAGCATTTTAAATGGCTCCAAACAATAGCAGGCCAAATCTATTTATATTTTGAAATATACATATTGTATATATATATATAAACTATATATATATACACATGCATACAAATATACACTGACACATATACACTTAAATTATAATGTTATTTACAAACATGATGGTTTAAGTGATAAGATAGTGTCTATTCTTTCTGAATTAAATATAATTATATATACTAATAGAAATGTGAAAATGTATATAATAGAAGTTATTGACATTTACATAATGAATATAAACACAAATAGATTTGAAAACCATAGAAATAAAATAGGCATCAAATTTATTTTTGTAATGTACATAATGAAGTATTTTCAATAGTTGATTCCATGGTGTCTATCTTAACGTTGGGTAAATACAGAAATGGTGTTTGAGCAAATATAGCTGTCTTTATGGATTGTTTATTACTCAAAGGATAAATGTTTGTGTGTATGGATACTCCATTCTCCATAATATGCTCATTTCACACTGCATGCCTGTATTAAAATATCTTGTATGCCCCATAAATATATACACATACTATGTACCCCCCCAAAATTTTTAGAAATAAGAAAATTTAAAAATAGATAGATAATGATGATATTCCTCAAGGTAACTTAAGACTGAAAGTTGCCTCAGCTAATCATATCATTTCATCTTATCTTGGAACTATAAATATATCGAGTTTAGAACCTAAACCCTTTTGTTTCACATGATCATTGATTGAAAATGAATCTTTGAAAAAATATAGATATTAAGTAATTTAGTGATTGACAGGTAATTTTTATACGCAAGTATATTTATGTCCAAAAGAAACATAAGTCAATATAGATTGAAGAATTTATATTCTTATAAGAATATAAAAACAACATAAGAATTTATATTCTAAGAATATAAACATAATGTAAAGACATAAAATATAAATATAAGAAGAATATAAGAAAAATGATTTAAATATATCCATTTTCTTATATTCCTTTTCATATATTTTATCTTTCTTTTATATTTTATCAAGCTTCTCTCAATTTTAATAAATCCAAAGCCATCACATTATATCTGGTTCAACTGTTTATTTCTTCTAATTAAATTCCTTTAATGGGATGAGTTTTCTTGGAAATGCAGAAGTCTGATTATGCATAGCAAAGCTGGCACTCTGACTACTGCAAAGAATTCACCTGTGTACCTCTGCCACACTTATTTTATTTTAAGCAAATTAGAGAGATCAATTGTGTCCTAAAGCACTAGATAGGTTAAGTCAAGTGAAAACTGAGACTTCATCATTGGAAGTTAGTACTAACAGTAAAATAACATTTTCAGAAGCAACAGTTATGGCAAAGATCTGATTGGATTGGTTTAAGTGAAAACAGAAAGTGAACAATAGGCGATAGTATACACCCTAGAAAATTCTTTAAGATTATTTTTCTAAAAAGGGAGAAGAAAATGGTCTTTTCAGGAGAAGGAATATATATTCAGGGTAAGTTTTGTGTGTCAGCTTGTTTAATTATATAAACTCTAAGACATAGCAACTTTTTTATGATTATGGACTAATCCAATAAGGTATTAGTACAAAAACTAACAAAAAATGGTGTTGTTGAAAAGATGAGCGTGGCTGGGTTTTTATACACATAAGAAAAGGCTGAATTTAGTGCATCCAAGAGGAAAAAAATCATATAGAAAATGTATGTGAAAAGGAAGTCTTATGGGGTCTCTTTTTGTGGCTTCTGTTTTGCAAGTGAAGTAGGTAAAACAATCAACTGAGAATACGGAAGGAGAGAAAATTTTGGAGGATTGAAAGGAGAAAAGTAATGAACTAAATAGGTATCTAGGAGAGTGAGAGAGTAAATAGGATAAAAGCATGTTGTAGTAATCTTTGGCAGTCATCAAAGATAACTTAAAGTTAGTAGTCATGAATTTGAAGGCAGTCCTGTCTGCATTGTTGTCTTTTCTTTCAGCTAAGTTCAGCTGCCTAGGTGCAAATACCTATGTAGCAACAATGCAATTGGAGCTAAAAAAAAAAAAAAAAGATTGTGAAAATGAAACCTGCATGGAACAGGAAGGGAGATTGATTTAGACTGGAGGTAGGAGACCTGTTCCCTAATTGGCTTTGAATTTTGAAAAATGCTTAGGAATTACCTCTGCAAAGTGGGGAATATTCCAAGTTGATGGTTGTTGAGATCAAACAGATGAAGCAATTATAGAAAAATGAATTGGAAGGAAAGAAGGTTGTCAGTAACAATCTAGCAGTCTGGCCTTGGGAGGCAATTAGGATTCAGGAGTGTTAGACCTAGGAGGCCAGGAGGCAGATGTTTCATCCTTAAGAACAACAGAAAAATTATAGGATTTAGAGTGGAGAGGAAAAACTTGAACTGGCACTGTCGCCCCAGCTGTGGAATGTAGCGGTGACCTCGGCTCACTGCAACCTACGCCTCCCGGGTTCAAGTAATTCTCCTGCCTCAGCCTCCCGAGTAGCTGGGATTACAGGCATGTACCACCACACTGACTATTTTTGGATTTATAGTAGAGACGGGGTTTCACCATGTTGGCCAGGCTGGTCTCTAACTCCTGACCTCAGGTGATCCGCCCACCTCACCCTGCAAAGCGCTGGGACTACAGGCGTGAGCCACCACGTCCATCCAAGTCTTTAATGAAAACATGATTGAGCAGCTGGTAGAAAATAGCTATAAACCGGGAGATTCTATAGTATTATAGAACAACCCTCTGCATTACCGCCTCACAAAGAATGAGTAGAATGTCTAGAGATGGCATTATGTCTTTTGTTTCTTCACCATATGCAATTAATTGCTGCTTGTTTTTCTACTTCCTGAATATTTTGAACTTCCCCTCACTTTTGTTCTTTCATTTCATACTTCAAATTTAATATTTCGTCCTATTTATTTTCCTCCATAGTCATTGTAAAAACGATTTATTCCCCCATCACTTCTTCTCTTAGCAAGTTTTCACTCTTCTTACTCCAAGTAATTCTGTTACCCCCTAATACATAAAGTGAACTATTCCAAGCTCCTTAGTATGTCTCATAAGACCCTTCATAATATGTCCTCAAGCTTCATCTTATGTAATTCCTTGCTTAGTACTTGAAGCTTCAGCAGTAATAGTTCTAATAGTCTTCATTAGATCATACAGGTTTATCTTATAACACATTTGCTTATTACTGTACTTGACATACAGAAAATCACATAATTATTTCCTTTTCTCTCTATCAATCTGCACATTATTTGAAGGGAGATTATGTATTTATATGACTAGCACACTGCCTGGAGTAGAATAGCACTCAAAACATGTTCATTTGATTGGGTTGGATCTAGCTTAAATCAAATTACTATCATTTATATAGATATGTATATTACTATAAAGAAATACCTGAGACTGAGTAATTTGGAAAAAAAAGAAAAACAGGTGTAATTGGCTGATATGGTTTGGCTGTGTCCCCATCCAAATCTCATCTTGAATTGTAATCTCCATGTATTAGTCCCCTACAGGGACAAAGCTAATATGATAGATATACATACATATTAAAAGGGGAGTTTATTAAGTGGTATTAACTCACACAATCACAAGGTCCCACAATAGGCCATCTGCAAGCTGAGGAGCGAGGAAGCCAGTTGAGTCCCAAAGCTGAAGAACTTAGAGCCCGATGTTTGAGGGCAGGAAGCATCCAACACAGGGGAAGGATGTAGGCTGGGAGGATAAGCCAGTCTAGCCTTTTCATGTTTTTCTGCCTGCTTTATATTCTCTGGCAGCTGAGTAGATGGTGCCACCCAGGTTAAAGGTGGTAATATTAAGGTTATTGCTGCTTCCTCTGGCAGTGCAGGATTAATCTCCTCAGACAAAGGTGGAAAGGCTGATGACAGCCTGGATCAGGGAGGGGATGTTGCCACCACTGGGGAAGTTGCCACCACTGTTTATAAATATCTGGCATTTCCCCCTGCTTGCACTCCTTCCTTCCTGCTGCCCTGTGAAGAAAGTACCTGCTTCTCCTTGCCTTCTGCCATGATTGTAAGTGTTTTGAAGCCTCCCCCAGCCATGCAGAACCATGAGTCAATTAAACCTCTTTCCTTTGCAAATCACCTAGTCTCGGGTATTTTTTCATAGCAGTGTGAGAATGGGCCAATACATTGACTCATGTTTCTGCAGGCTGTACTGGAAACATGGTTTCTGGTGAGGCCTTAGGAAGCTTTTACTCATGGCAGAAGGTGAAGCAGATGCTTACATGTCCCATGGTGAAAACAGGAACAAGAAAGAGTGAATCCAGGGGAGAGGTGCCACACACACTTTCAAATGACCAGAAGTCTCAAGAACTCACTATTATGAAGACAGCACCAAGCCATGAGAAATCTGCTCCTATGATCCAAACACCTCCCCACCAGACCCCACCTCCAGCATTGTGGATTACAATTTAACATGAGATTTGGGCAGGAACAAATATCCTAGCTGTATCAGTAGATATGAAGTCCTTTATGAGAACAGAGGAGGAAGGTAACAATCTATCTTCAGAACTTAGGTAACCTGCAAGTACCACTAATGTTTACAACCGGACCTTGAGGGATAGGTAGAATTTTAAGTTGCTGTACAGTTAAAAAGTGAGTATTCCAAAAAATAAAAATGGTCTGAAAAAAGATATAAAGGTAAAGTAGGTGACATGGTAGCAGAACTATTTATGGTCTGTATTGCCTGAATATAGAGCCTAGAATTTCTCAGTGCTGTAGAGTAAGAGATACAGCTAGGTAAAATAAGAGGATGGGTGTAGATTTAGAGACAATAACAGTTAAGTTTGCATTGATTTATACATGTATGGATAGAGTTTAACATATTTATGGAAATATCATAAAAAGCATCAGTGGGGTCAAGCATTTCTAACTACAGAAATGGCGTTGTCAGATGTGTGTCTGTTTTTAAGCACAATCATACAAGTAACCCTGCGAAGTTTGCCATTAGATTTATAACCACAGATGGCAAAATCTTTTTTTGGACCAGACAACTTTTATAAGTAATGTGATAAATGCATATATACTGAGAGATTTCTGACTAAATTTTCAGTCTTTTTTTTCTTCCACGTGGTTGATCAGATTGAGTTTTAGCAATTGCAACATGCCAGTGAACCCTGGCGTTTAAGTTAACAGGGTAAAACTGAAGACATAGTTTGTTCTCTGAATGGTTGTAACAGCCTGCTGTTTTTCATCAATCATGAAGCAGCTTATGCTAGGAATAAAAAATAAAGAAAAATACAAACAATAGTGGGGGAAGAAAGGGGTCTTTCTGCATTAAACAGGCATGGGAATATATTCGTGACACTAAAAATGTCAAAAAATGGCATACAAATACTCATAGAATGTTTGAAAGGCTCTGTGATAATTGTTTTTATTATTGTAATAATATACAACATTTTTAAGAAATTTTCTAGCTCACTATTACGTGAATAAAATAAATAGTAAATTGAATAATTCTGTAAAGTTAAATTTAATAATTCCATTTATGTTCAAATAACTTCATTATTTTATGATGTCACTTTAGTATGTTGAGCAATATTTCCATAAGATTCTTATTTCAAATTAAGTTTAGTTTCAGAAAGAAAATTATATGGTCTTATTTAACAGAAATATAGTTATTTGAAATGCTTTTTCAAATCCTTTCTAATATGAAAATATTTTAAAATGTATTTTCTTTAGATGATCCAAAATAATTATTTATATGAATAAGTAGTTTAAAATATTGTTAGCTTTTCCAGGAGAAAAGAATTTTTGTGTGTGTGCCATTAGGTTGAGTCCAGTTTCAAACTATCACATCCTTAGGAAAATATTGTCTTTTTTTTTTTTTTTTTTTAGCATTTATCTAACATAATGGAGAACTGAGCCATTTTCAAAAGGAAATCATTCAAGTAAAATAAGAATCTAAAACACACATGATATTAATATCAAATAAGACATAGCACCTGAATTATATGTGAATATTATAAATTAATAATAATATTGTTTTTCTTGTAATATTTCTCTACCAAGTCAAGAAATGTTCATTCATTAACTTATTCATTCATTCATTCATTCAACAAAATTTACCTTTGGGAAAATAGTAGGGACGTAGCACACAAAATGGTGAAGCAATTGCAGGGGTTTCCACTATAAACATGAAAATAAAGTAAGTATGCTTCACTACATGATGGTGTTATTAGATTATGTTAGGGCAATTTCTCCCTTATCCATTACTGCAAACGCATAGCATTGGTTGATAAAGAATTAAACAACACAGTACTATATTTTAAAATGAGAATATCTGTGTTTTAAAATTCAAAGCATTGAACAAGGCAGAGGTATAGGCTGCTGAGATCTAACTATCAAAAGCAGGTAGATATGGCAAGAAGTGTAGAACAATGGAAATTAAAAGTTATTCATATCAGTGAGAGATGGATTAGGGGGCTTGATACCTGCATCCAGAAATAGGAAGGGTTTTCCCTATTTAAGAACACTTCTAGAGAAAAATTCATACTAAGGGCTATTTGAGCAATGACTTACTTACAGCTACATACATGAACAAGAGTACAACACATTAAATCCAAAATCTTGTCAATTTACTGGTTGGCTTGCTCATTGGATCTAATTTATTTTTAATATTCCCATCCCTTTAAGAAAGGGGAGATAGTCAAGTTTCTTGCATTTAGTTCTAATGTGGTAACTCCACAGAAACCAAAAATAAGCAAATCTGAAACTATTAGACAAATGTCAATGCAGAAAGCTCAAAAAGGAGAGAAAATAAGTGTTCCACCCCTAATAAAGCTGAAAATCAAAATTCATGAAGATTTTGAGAAAAGACTTGAAGAAATAAATGTATTACAAAAACAAAAATTGAAATATAATTTTGGCAAAATTAATAAGGGATATATATGAAAATAAAACTTAAAATCAGTATGATTATCTTGCTAAAACAAAGATATGACAACTAAAATAAGCAAAGCAAATGGATTCAAACAACACCACAAAATTCCAAGATGTTACATAGCAATGACAGGAAGTAACAAAAGAAATAAAAATGGATATAAACATTATCAGCCAGGAGCAGTGGCTCATGCCTGTAATCCCAGCACTTTGTGAGGGAGAAGCAGGCAGATCACCTGAGGTCAGAAGTTCGAAACCAGCCTGGCTAACACAGTGAAACCCATTTCTACTAAAAATTAAAAAAAATTAGCCAGATTTGGTGGCACACACCTGTAATCCCAGCTACTTGGGAGGCTAAGGCAGGAGAATTGCTTGCACTCGGGAGGCAGAGATTGCAGAAAGCTGAAATCATGCCATTGCACAGAGTTCAGTGCAATGACAGAGTGGACTCTGTCTCAAAAATAAACAAACAAAAACTATCGATTACTTATGGAAATGAAAATGAGTCACAAAAAAGCAAAAGAATATATCTGTATAAGTGTTTATATCTGTATGTTTATGTATTATTTTTTCAGTGATCTTCATTTTAATTATATTTACATATTTATATATCTATTTACTCTGTTTATGTATATGTATGTGCATAACTAGAATTTAGTTGCTAACATTGGGTAGGGATGGGTAGAGGAGGTTAGGATTGGGAGATATTAACAATGTCTGTAACATTGTGTTCCTTAAAGGAAAACAAATATGAAGCTTATTTAGCAAAATGACATTATTTAGTGAAGTGTGTTAGTAGGGCCACAGGTGGTTTTATTTATTAGATTACCTTCTACACATACATATATTCTTGAAACTATAATATTGATGACAAAAAATAGAGCACATTATTAACAATTTGGATGATTTTACTTTTCTATAGTGAGACATCTATATAACTAAAGTTTTGCAGACAATTAAATCTTTGGTACTAAAACAGGCAGAAATAGTAAAAGTATAAAATCATTGTGTATATGTTTGTATCTGTGTAAGACTGTCAGTGAATTTATAATATTTTTATTTTATAATATAAACGTATTATCAATGTACATATGCATTGATGTATAAATGTATGCATGTTTGTGTATATATATAAATACAAATACATTGGAGAAGTGGAGAAAGAGACAGATAATCAGCTGCAAATGGGAAAGCATAAAATCTGCTGTCATATTAATCAGGCTGGAATGACAGGTGAAGATAAAGCCAGCTACTGAGTTAACAAGAAACATTTTTTTTTTTTGCCAAGATCATTCTGCAACTTTAACGAATCATAACAATACTTTCTTTGAATTATTACTTTTTTCTTATTTATAGCAAAATTTTGTTATCTATTTCCAAAATGGAAGACTACTGGAAACTCTGTTGTTTAAAATTGTATCAGTGTAAATGTACTATCTTAGTCTTACCTGGAGGATCTACTTGTCTTTGACACAGAGAAGCTGTCTTGATTTCCAGTTGTGCTGGAGAATGCCACATAAGGGGTGTATGAACAAAGCATTCAACACTCATCATTAGTTTGTAGTTTTAAAAGAAATAGAAAACTGTGTTCCCTTTGCAGTCCCATGTTCACATTGACCCCTTTAGGAACAGACCTACTTTGATTTGAACCAATCAAAACACTTTATTTACATTTTACCTAAATTCAACCCTTCTCCAAAGTCCCCTAATTACTTTATGTTCTCCAGTTTTTTTGTGAGATGTCCATGGTGACTTTAGACTGTGGTTTCTTTGACATAAGTCAGCATACCTGGCTTTCTTAAACTGTAAGTTTATCCCTGATTGTCCCAAGCTAATTAGACCTGAAATAAATACAGAGATAGAGAGATAATCTCAATCTATTTCACTATTCAAATATAGACATTCTAAATAATAGTTTAAAAACACAGAGTCAAAAAAGTGAAAACAAATATAGTTGATGGCATAGATAGTTTACCTTCAAAAATCTGACAATGTAAGACATCAAATTAATTGACTTCCAAAAAAGATTACATGCAGAAAAGCACATAATATAATTCAGTACTCCTTTATGATATTAAAGGCAGATCCTTAGCAGACTGTGATTCAAAAGGAACTTTATTAACATAATTAAGACCATCTAATATATACAGAAAACATCACTAATAGGAAAGATACAATGGATTAAATTTCCACTAAATTTAAAGGTAAGATGTGGAAGCCATATTTCATGGTTTCTGTTATGTATTGTCCTGAGTAAAGCAATGAGATAATGAGATAATAGAATAGTAAATGTTACAAACATAAATATAAAAAGGAGAATAAACTCTAATTTTTATATGAGAACTTTAAAAATTTTAGTATAAGATGAACACATGAACTGGATACAAGATCAACATTTAAAATGTGATAAGTTTTATATACTAGCAATTGAAAATGTATCATAAATAATTTTATTCTCATTTTTATATTTGTGCTTTTAACATTTACTTTTCAATTGTCTCATTGCATTGTTCAGGACAATACATAATAGAAACCATGAAATACGGCTTCCATATTTTCTTTTCAAAGGAATTCAAGTAGACTATCCTAAATGTAACATAAAATTAAATGACTAAGAATAGACAAGACAATTTGCAGAATAAAATACAGACATTTCTCTGTCAAATTTCAAGACATGCTATAAAGCTTTGTAATTGAAACAATACTATTATTATGGAATAAACATAGAGAAATAGATCAATGATACAAAATAAAGAACCTAGAAACAGGCCCACACATTTAGAGAAATTCCACCTATGACAAAGATGATTTTACAAATTGGTAGAAAAAGAATCGTTCATCTAATAAATGGTTCTGAAACAATGGATTATTAAGATAAAATATGATACACTGCTGAGCCCTTTTAATATTTACCTGATTTCATTTAGAAATCAAATATTTCACCTTAGTCTTCATTTATGAACAACTTTCTTAAGCCTTATGATATAGTTCCAGTGCATCTTTAATGCAGCAAGTAGAGTGACTGGTACATCTGAAGTCTATATTTAATACCCAGAACCTTTTTGAATTACTCTAAGTTTGGAATCATGCCTATGTTTTGAGTTGCCAAGAGTCTGATCTCCAGATGGTGAGATCGTAGGACATTACTGTATTTTGCATTAGGATTTTAGAGCCTTTTACAGTACCTCTTTATTAAATCAAGGAACAGTAACTTTTGTTCTCACAGAATATTGTAAACAATAAATTTTTCAAAAGAGTGACCTCAAGCCTAGGCACGTGTAATTATTTATACTATTTGACTCAAGTGTGAGAGAGAGAGTAAATAGTTCTATGTCTTCTCGATCTATTTCATTATTTTCCAAACTAAATTACACATACTATTTTTAAACCAGTGTGTGTACCTAAAATTTGCAAAGATGTCCTACACATTTTGGGAGAGTAGAAAGAAGATAAAATGGTAAGGAAAGAAGACTGTCTTTGGAATGTAAGGTTAGAATTGCTGAAAATAGGACTACATCTTAAGGAATTGCAGGGTGGAATGTCTGGATGCAGATCAGCAGCAATTCTGCCATCTGGAAGCTTTAATTCCCTGCAGTCAGACACTTTTAAAAGGCTGCTCATCCCTTACGGTAAACTTAGCATTTCTGCTGTCTTGGCAACTGTGTACTTGGTGTGCAGGTTGCCTCTGGCTATTAAGTTACTCTTGTCAGATTATCTCCACCCCTAGACTGGAGGCCATGGAGTGAGTGTTGGGCTAGGTGCAACATGCAGCAAACCTGCGTCGAGGTCAGACATAGCTGAACAACTCACTGGTTGCATTTCCTGAAGATGTGGGGGAGCAAGTTAGAAGTAGTGTCTTGGGGAAAAACTACAGTTAGGCTCGGGAAAGCCTTACAATCAAGCTTTTATAGACAGAGAACAGGGGAAAGGGGAAAGCGCAGAGGGACAGAGATTGAAAAGCTAATTAATTATCAAAGAAAGAAATTGAGACTGGGAAACAAAAACAAAAAAGAATTTAGTACATAAACACAAATTGTAGGGCAAAATCTTAAGCCTAAAAGCATAACTTTAGGTGCCTTTAATAAAACACCCATGGTGTCAGGCATGGAGAGAAAGTGAACGGCGTATAAAGTAGAGGCACTGTCTGAACAATTAAATTCATTACTCAAGATACTTGACTTGAAAAATATTTAAAGAGTCTCTTTTCCTAATTTTGCTTACAAAAGAAAATGTTCTGTTTATAGACAGCAAGATAGATATTGATATAGATATATAGAGTGTATACAGTCATCTCTAATCAGGGAATTGGTTACATTACTCCTATGGATAATAAAATTTATGTATGTTCAAGTTTTTTACATAAACCTTAAATCATCTCTGGATTACTTGTGACACCTAATACAAGTAAATGCTATGTAAATTTTTTTATAACATTTAGATTTTTTATATTTTTATTGTATTTTATTTTTTTACAAATATTTTTCATCTGTGGTTAGTTAAATTTGTGAATGTAGAACTGCAAATACAGAAAGCAGACTGTGAACATAAATGCAAGAAAACAATGAAAAACTCACATGGATGATATAATAAAATGAACAACAGATAAGGAGAGAATTGTATGAAGATGTTTTCATAAAAGCTTTTACTTGAAATAAAGCTGGTTCCTTTAGGGAGTCACATGAGTAAATGCTTTCCAGTTGTCAACAAGCAGTTCAAATCTGGTCAAAAGAAAAGTATAACTACAATAAAGCATGAGAATCAAGGTACTTCAAAAATTGCAAGCTCTACCATAAAAAATCACATATAATAAGTGTATATTACATTTATTTATATAATTAACTAAGGACATAAAAAAGTTTTGAACTATGGAGAAGGTTTTATTTTTAGAAAACAGTATTTTAAGTATTTTAATTAATCTATTTCTTACATTCATCAGGATTATTAATTGTAAGCACCAGGTATTAGATTCTTAGAAATAAAATATTTCTATGGTTTTGGCTAATTTAAACAGAAAGGGAATTCAGATAAAAATCTTGATAGCTCACACAAATTGTGGTGGACCTCTGGAATCAACCTTGGAAGCTATGTAGAAGGATAATGTCAAAAATTAGTTGATTCACGTAACTGCTTAAATGCTCCTTTGCTAATAATTTCCTGTGTTACTCCATTTTGTTCTGTTATAAGAATACCATAAGCTAGGTAATTTAGCTTTTAAAAAATTATTTCTTACAGTTTTATAGCATGAGATATCCAACACCGGAACACCCAAATCTGATGAGGGACTTCTTGTTGCATCATCCCATGGTTCAAGGCTAAAGAATAAGAGAGCCAGAGAGCAAGAGGAAGCCAAACTTGCTTTTATAAAAAGCCCACTGTAATGACTACAGTCATGAGATAACAACATAAATCCATTCATGAGGGCAGACCCCTCATGACCTATTCACCTCTTCTTAGGCCTACCTCCCCAACACTTGCATTGGGCATTATGTTTCCAATGCATGAATTTTAGGGGACACATTCAAACCATAGCAGTCATTCAGTACAGATGCATCTCTAATTCCACCAGCTCTGCCCACTGTGAGCATTGCTCAAATCATTTCCACTATTGCCACCTGAATGTAGATGTAGCTGCCTTCCCTGCTGCAGACCTCGGGAGAATAGCTTTCTCACATTTACTAGTTTTTGTATTTCCAACTGCAAAAGGTACAAGTGATTAAAGGACTCTAAGTCATATGCCAGCACCTTGACTGCTGGTGTGCCTAAGAGAGCAAGTTGCAAGCAGTTTATTTTTCAAAACTGAGGAATGGACTCTGCCTTATTACTTGTGATGGTAATTCATGGTCAGTGGTTCTACAGCCTCTTAATTGTATACAGGATATGATTTAAAGTATACTTTTGTTTATAGGATGTATCAGTTTTACTCAAGAACACTTCTATCTTGTAAAAGTTTCATGTCCTCAAATTTGATATAATATTCTGAGAGATTCTGTTTACCTCCTACTTCCTATTTTCCTGCTGGCCTTTTGCATATGACTACTATCCTCAGAAATATTTTAATGCATAGCTCAAGTATTCACAATGGATTTCTGCCATACACTTTTGATTAAAATGAGTATTTTTTTTTAACTGGAGCCAAACATTTCATTTTGGTTTGATGGAGACAAACCAAACAACTGAGGGTCGTAAAATTCTCAGACAAGTAATTTACTAAAATATAATCTTATAAGTCAGATACTGTAGCCCAACTACTCGGGAAGCTGAGACAGGTGGGGGATTTCATGAGCCCCATAGTTCGAGTCCAGTCTAAGCAACATAGCAAGACCTCTGTGTCTTAAAAACAAACAAACAAACAAACCTTCTTTAACTAGGTAACTATGAAGCTTTGTGGTGATATAAACATTCTTTTTGATTTATAATTTAAAAACAAAGTCAATTTCTCATTTCTGACTTTGTTCTCTTTCTCTTATGCAATTCCATTCTTAATATTTTTAGCATGTAAAAAACAGCAACATTGCTCTAGAAAATATGAGCATTTCTACTAAGTACACAGTCTCACTAAGTAAAACTTGACTGATAGATATGAATTATTACAATGAAATATTTATTGGAACATGCTATTTGTTTTAATTGTGTAGGTCAAAGAATGCTATGCTTAATTGTGTGGGTCAAAGAAAGCTATACACCAAATATAGACAGATTAATACCTTTGTTTCTCGACATTTGGATAATTGAACATACTATCCCACACATTTCTGTTAGAACCACCCAGGTTTTTAATTCATTGTTATTATCAAAACAACAGTATCATTAACAAAGTTCAGGTAAATGCTTTAAAAATTTTAGTAAAAAATTTAATATGATTTTATACCTCATAGATTTTAGTCTGAGATGAACTGTCTGCATAAACACAGGTAAGAGGAACCACTCTTGTGACCCTCACACTCTAGAGAAACCTGTATATCACAAACACATATAAGAAATAAATACATTGAAGAAAATATAGATGAAACAAATTCAGTGCTCAGCTTAAAGATACCATATATTGTAAACATTCCCCTATCATTACCAACATGCAGATCCACATCCTCAAAGCCAAAGGTGATAATCCCAAAGCATGAAAGTCTGTGGGTTATGCTGCTACAGAGCCTGGAATCAGACACTACTTGTGAATGTAGAGGCTCTGAATTACAGAAACAGGTAAATTTATAATAAAAATGTTTTTCTCGGTTTCAGGGGTAAAAATAGATTCTTGTGAAAACAAAAGCAAAATCAAAATGATATCATTTTTAAATGAAATTTTTTAGCCAGTTATTTCAAATATTTTTTCTTCTCCCTCCCCCACCTCCTTCAGAAACTCTATTTACACACAAACTAGTGCTTTTATAGCTGATTTTCTGTTAATTCTTTTTTTTTTCTTCAGTACAATTGGCCTTCTGTATCCATGGGTTTTCAATCCTTTGTCAGCTGAATACCCAAATGCAAAATCTAGGGATACCGAGGTCCAACTGCATCACTTCTCCGTTGAAATTAATGTCTATTTTCTTTGTTTCCTTTGGTGTTCCAGTTCGTCTGGAGGAATTGGGAATCATTTGTACAAAGTGGTTGAGAAAAATTTTACCCTATTTTATAAATCACGTCATTCTGAAAATTGGATAGATCTAGATAAAACATTCAAGAACCATGGTCCTAATTGTTAACATAGCCATCTATAGAGACATTGAACATTAGATTTGTTAGTAAAGCTGTTTCATTTTTATCAAGATATTTTAGAAGATTTATAATTATGTTTTCAAAAATTTTCTTCTAAATATTCAATTTCAGTTATTTAGATTAAAAATCTATGAATCAACAATAACTTGTATTTTCCTTTTAATGTGAGTATAACATGTGAAGAAATACATAATAGTTAATTTTTTTCAAATTTTAAATTTATTTTACCTTCAATTTGTGTGTGTATTTCAAACACAATTATATCTTGTTTTTGGGTCTTTTAGGGCATTATTGTCAATAGTGATTTTGACTAAATAAATGCAAAAAATATATAAATAATATTTTATAAGTAATGCAAATTTTTATTTTATTATTTATCCGAGTAACCAAGATAAGCATATTGTTTTCCTTAGCTTGGTTAACTCTAGTCAGGTTTCTTTTCCATCTCTAGATCTTGTTTTCACCCTGGTCATTACAGAATCTAAATCTAAATGAACTAATCTCAGAGGTCTCTTCATTCTCTTTTCTGGAAGTATTTACTGTTAAAAACTTGTCATAAATTTTCTCTGCCCCTATGAGATGTAATCTATTTAAAAGCCTCTTGCCAATTTTATAATCCAGGACTGTTTTTTTCAAGAACATGACAGCAATGACTTTGAAATATAATTATCAAAGAAGATAGAACCCTTGTCTCTTAGTCTCTGTTAGTAGGAGCCTACCTCCTGTGGATAAATTTCTATTAGTTATAAAATGATTTTGTATTACGACAATATGAGAAAATTTGCTTTTAATAAACACACATGGCCTACAATCCTTCTCTATTCCTCGTCCTGCTTTAGCTCTTTAAAACTCTCCAGGCCGCTGTTTCAGTGGAGTGGAATTTAGACTAGGTTGCAGTCTCTCTCCCCCTAATCTGTTAGCCTTGAATACATTCTTCCTTGCCTGTTTAGATTTGTCCGGTGTAATTTTTACTTTGACACAGGTATCAGCACAATCAAAATAATTAAATATATTTGATAAATTCATATTTAATGTCATAACTATATATTTTTAAATTTTGTTATAATTAACATATATTTACCAAGGTAGAAGGAATGTTTTATTTAATCATTTGTTACCATGACTTATATTTTGAAATATATGTACATATGGTATAAAGTCCTGCTGGGCCCTGCAAATATTTAAATGTGGTTGAATCCTGAAATCGCTACAAACTCTGAACTTAATCTGTGGATTTCTCTATAACAATGGCCATTAGAAAAGAAAATTTGTATACACACACACACACACACACACAAACAAATATGAACAATTTAAGATAAATATGAACAATTCATGTGTGGAAATAAATTTTGTATACAGACTGGCGTGGGAAATGATGTCTACCAATCTTGATTAAATTCTGATTTATCCAAGGGCCATGAATGGTTGTACAGAGTTTTGTAGCCAATGAGAAGGCCTATTATGACGGTTTCTGTTGTCTTCATATAAAAAACACTTTCAAAAATAAAGCGTTTTTTGTTCTAAAAACTTAATGGTTTCAATTTTAAAAAAAGATGTTTCTGAAAGTACCATATTAACCAGTTTGAAGAATTTGAATTTTGCCTTGTCCTAATAAGTCATTATGTTCTTGTAAACACTGAAATATGCTTGTGTCATAGTCAAATATCTTCATGTCCAACATCTACTAATATTATCAGTATTTGCTCATAAAATAGTATTGCTATCACCCAAATATTCCATCTACAAATATCTTTACATTTAAGGAAGATAAAGAAGGGGAAGGAGATATAATAGAATATTCAAGCAACTATCAAAATGGAATGTAATATGTTATATAATAGAGTTACTAGCAGTTCCTTTCATATAAATTGTCTTTGAAAATTTCACATAATCAACCAGGTCCAGTAGCTCAAGGCTATAATCACAGCATTTTGGGAGACTGAGGCAGGAGGATCACTTGAGGCCAGGAGTTTAAGACCAGCCTGAGCAACACAGTGAGTCCCCCTTCTCTACACAACATTTTTTAAGATAAAATTATTTATAATAATCATTGCTCAATATGTATATTATTTTATTAAAATTGAAGCACATTAATGTAGTCTACAAATGTAAGATGTGAAATTGTGTTCCAGTGACTGGCCTACATTGTTCCATATCTCTAAACTATTATGAAAGAGACCTGGAAATCAAATTATCTCACATTTTATGACAAAAGGACTCCATTTAAGCAGATATTATTACTTATGTAGCATTTCTGTACAAAAATAGGTTTTACACTGTTATACTTACTAAATATTTTTATGTTTGTGATATTTTACATTTATATAGAGCCTTTCTGGTGCATAAAATAATTTATGAAGCCATCTAATATATTGCATTTCAAATATTCTCCACTTGGGTAATATTTTAGAGACAAAGTTATTAGAAAAATTATGTATCATAAACATTTCTTGAGTAACCATTTTAAAAATGATTTATGAGCTCAAAACACTTTCCTAAAAGTGTGTTCCTGTAGGGTTAAAACATAATGTACCAGGTTAGAGACTTCAATGGCTTGAGTAAACCTTGGAAAATTTATCATTAAACATAAGAGGCTTGATGACATTATGAAAACGGTATTAACCTTATCCAAGCCTTACACACGGAGATCTATTTTGTGTAAAAACTTTTTTTAAAAAACAAATATGATTCCATAAAGATTACAATAGTTTCTTCAATTTTCTCCTAATTTTGTTCTCGTCCCATAAGTCAGCCTCATGAAGTATCTGTCATAGTCCTAACTGGTCCACAGAAAAACTGCACAATAAATATATTTTTATCCTGCATTATGGTTAGCTGAATTTCATTTAGAGTATGTGCCGATACTAGCTTGGAAGTGGAGACCCCAACACAGGCAGCGTCAAACGAGTTAAGAAACAGACAAAGACAGAGTGCAAACGTGGGAAACAGAGTGGACATGAGGGGACTGACAGCATTTCCCAGCTGAAAGCCCAGAGTAGACTACTCTGACTCACATGTTTATTCTTTGTGAACAAGTGATTATTTTTAATAAGCAAGTATTCAGTGTTTTTCATAGAATAAAGATAGACTAAACAGGCAGAGAGTGCCTGTTCGCTCTTACAATAAAAATAAGCTGGAAAACACTCTTTGTGAGTCAGCAATGGGGACAAGGTCATGTATTCTGTGTTTTGGGAACTGGTTTAACTAATGCATGATGGGTACATATCGCTCACTATTCTATAACGCCCTGAGCAGTTTCCTGCCTGGGGGACGGCTCGGTGTTCCTTGCCATCAGTTCTCTGTAAACAATATATAATCCATCACACACACGTCAAGACCTTTTCCCAGCAAATATGTAACCTCCCTATGTTTAGTATAACATAATTGCAGCATTAAACCTCTATGAAGTTTGAGAATTTACACTATTTGTATTCACAACATATGCAAAATAAAATGAAAATAAATGCATATGTTATAGTTTAATAATCTTAAAAACATGTAATGACAAATACACGTGTAGGAATATTAACCAATTTTTTAAAAAAATTAAAATAGACACTAAATAGCTAACATTATGTCCCAAATGATCTGTTTTGAAGGAAATATATAAGAAGATGTGAGAATTAAGCACATTTAATTCAGAATTTATGTAGGTTATATGACTTCTCCCATTTTTTCCCCAAATCTGTAATACAAAAATAATACTAATTTTGCTTTGGTAGGTTTTTTGTGAGAATAAAAAAAGTAATACATGAAAAGCACCAGGAAACAGCATGGCGAGGGTATGATTAATATTTTATGGGTATTTAATAATGTTTTAATGTTAACAAAAGCATAACACACAATATAAAATAGAAAACAATTACATAATAGTGTCTATTATTCAAAGTATCCTTTGTTGAATGTAATACTAATTATTGTCTTTGATCTCAAAATGAATCAATGAAAATTTTTATTTCATATGCTTTTAATAGTGATGTTTTGATAGAAGTTTTTATTTCATGGCATTTTTGAATTGTTTTTTATTTCCTTTAAGTAAAGTTGAAAATAAATTAATGTACAATTCTTCCTAATGGTGCCTTCTGGCCAAAAGGATTCCACCCCTTAATAACAGAAGAACACATGCCACATATGCACAAAGAAAAGTGAGTTAAGGAGAATAGGAAATGTATATGACTTATTGAAGCTGAAAGCCCCCTCAATTTCATGACCATTTGAGCATGAAAATTGCTTAAAAATATTTATCGTTTCAAGTGAATAGATTTCACTCAGGGATGCAAATTGAGGCCCAGGGAAGGTTGAAACTTCTGAAAGTTCATAACTTAAAGACTCTGGGCTAGAATTGAAAAATATATTTTTTGTGAATATTTATTTTTTAATGTGTAATTCAATAAACAATCAAGAAATTTGGGTATGAGCATTTAAAAAAAAGACTAATCCTTAAATAGCTACCTTACAGTCAAGTTTATATTCAGCATATATCAAATTAATTATGCAAGGTTCATTCTTCATGTCACTGACACTTAAAATTTGTACACACATGTGTGCACATATAAGCATACATATACCTGTCATTAATTACCATATACATAGCTAGGGTTAATAGTAATGAAATCTAGTGGAGAAAATTAGGTCTGCTGGTGATTAATCCTCTCAGTTTCATTTGCCTAAGAAAGTCCTTACATCTCCTTTAGTTTTTAAGAATAGTGTAGCTTCATATAGAATTCTAGATTGTATCATTTCTTCTTTCAAGAATTTAAATAATTTATTCCACTCACTTTTGGCTTGCATGGCTTCTGAGAACAACTGAGGTATTGTACATATGCTTCTCTAACTTTAATTAAGGTCTTGTCACCTCTCTGAATTATTTCGAGATTTTCTCTTTGACTTTATATTTTTTAGATTGAGTATTATATGCCTATGTTTTTTGGGGTTTTGTGTACATGTGTTCATGCTTCTCATGTGTTCCACTCTATTCTCTATTCTTTTTGTATTTGACTTGTGCATATGTTACATCTTTTGAAATTGTCCTGCATTTCTTGAATGTTCTAATCTGATTTCTTTTTTTTTTTATCTTTGCAATTCAGTTTGAGAAATTTCTGTTGAACTGTTTTTAAGCTCACTAATTATTTGTTTGACTGTGTTATGTCCAATAATAAAACCACTGGAAGCATTCTTTACTCACTTTACTGTGCTTTTCAGTTCTAGCATTTCCTTATGATATTTTCTTAGAGATTCCATTTCTCTAAGTTCTCTAAATTGCACATCTTTTCTTACTTTTTATCTACTTTTTTCGTTATAGTCCTTAACACGTTCATCATGGCTATTTTATGTTCTCTATCTCTTAAGTCCAATATGTGTCAGGTTCTGATCATTTCCATATTGTAGTAGATTGCATTTTTGTTGCTTTTTGTCATGTCTTGCATTTTTTTTTTTCTTAAAACCTGAGTATGTTATATTGGAGACTCAGAACAAACATGAAGTAAAAAGGCCTTTAGTATGAGGATTTACAGTAACTTTAGTAAGAGTAAGGCTGTGTTTAATGTTTCCTATAGGTAGTTATAAGTGCTTGAGCTTTCAGATTTCTCTAGTGTTCTTATTTTTGTCTCTTTCTTGAATTTAGACTTCACTAAATAATTCTACTTACCAAGAATCTGTGCTTTGGATCATATTTGTCTGGTATGAGACTGGAACCCAGTTAGTGTGATGATAAAGTGTGAAGGAGGTGAACTTTCTTTCATCTTCTGCTTAAATTCCAGTGTTTTATAAGCCTCTGTCTCTGGGCTGTGACTGTCATAAATATATTCTCAGTTGTAAAGTTTTGTTTCACCTGCCCATTGGCTCCTTCCTTAGCTGCAACATTCTCAATTTCCTTTAATCCCAAACTGTTTTTGACTCTGTTTTTCCACTGCCTTAGATGAAATGACAAAGATAAAGGTGACTGGATTAGAAGCACACACTTTCACCCACTGTGATAAAGCTCTGGAAAATTATTTTTAACCTGGAGCACAAGGCCTAAACACACACACACACACACACACACACACACACACACACACACACACACGTTTTAGGTGTATATTACAATCACAACTTTCCTCTTATTCCTACAAAGACATGACATTTTTCTGAAATTTTCACAGTGAAAAACTGTTAAGGTACTTGGAGGTAAAAACTCACAAGTGAAAGCAACCCCCAAAGAGTGTATTTTCCTCAAATTTCTCACTCTCACACTAGTTTAAAATCAGCCTCCAACAATTCATCAAAACTACCATTTAAGTGCTCTCTATACCTTCTGCTCTAGGTAAGCAGATCTTGATTATGTCTCTGTGAGAGTTTGTGTCTCCAAAATTGTAATGCTCGTTTACTTGACAACTTAAAAATAATTGATTTTCAATTTGTTCTCCCTTCTTTGGTTTAAGGATGGGAATGACAATGTCCAAGCTCTTTATCTGTCAGAGCTGAAACGACATTCTCTTTAAGTCCACATTTTCTTTTAGTTTCATGGGCTTTGAAACCACATTTAACAATATGCATTTTATATTCATTAATATTTAATATCAAAAATTCTGATAGTATATAGAAGATCATGTTACTAAAATTGGAAACGCCCCTATCATTTAATGTATAGCTCATTTGTCCACAGCAGAGTGTGATCCTCTTCTTTCCCAGCAGGAAACCATGCATTTTTATTCAGAAAGAAGCCAGGCCACCTTGCCCTCATACTTTCAGGTCATTTGTAAGTTAGTAATGAAAAATCACCTACTTTTTTTTTCTTTGAAATGATGAATGCCTATGTATCAAGGATATTGTTGGAACTCCAATTTAATAAAAAACTGAATATGACTCTTGAATTTGGCTTTTTTTTAAAAAAAGAAATATTTAATTTATCCACACCTTGAATTAATTACAAGTGATTTTGTATGGAAACAGAAAGTTTCAAATTTAAAACATGGCATCTAAACTTAAAATTTACTTTGCAGTTATAAACACTAGACCTAATAATAATATTAATACATTTATTCATCCAAAATAATATTTATTATCCATTAATAACTCATTAATGATAAATGGTAAATTATTAATAAATGGTTTATTAATAATTTTATTATCATTTATGAATAATTGAATGATTTATTAACAAATACATTTACTAATGTTATAATTATTCACTAACAATAAATATCAAAATTTACAATTTATTCCTACATAATAAAGAAAATAAAAATTTGATTTTTAAATATTATAAATACAGAAGACATACCTATTCAATTGAGAAATAAGAGACATTCTTAGAAGAGAGAACAGAATACAAAGGAGATAAAACTTATTAGAAGTATAACATAAAGTTTTTGGAGAATAAATGATGAATATTGTTAAACTGATCAAACTAATTGAGAAATACCTTTCAGGCAAAATTACTGATAAAAGGTATCTACTTTTATATATAGCCTAATTTAATGGTCAAGTTTTAAAGTAAAAATACAATCACAGGAGAAAAATTCATTTTTATTTTACCTACAAAATAATAAGTATCTTACTTGTCCCTGTTCTCCTCTCCCATCATGCGAATAACAGACTAAATTAAAGCAGTGTCTACTGAGATTTACAAGAGAAAGTCTGGAATTAAGATATTTATATCTTTACTAGTTACTAATTCATTTGTGAAGAAACAGAATAATATTTGTAGATATTTCAATATGCAGAAAGAGATTGCACAGAAACTTATGTAATCACTGAGAGGTTCTTCTGCCCACCGCAGAAACAAAACTCAACCTACTGAGACCATAGCATTGAAGTAAAGGAGGAGTTTAATTCCTACTGTTGTTTACTTAAAAGTAATTTTATCCATGGACTGAATCACAAGGGGCCAGATTGTTGAAATAAAAAAAGCAAAGAGAGAGAAAGAAAGAAAGCTCTGTGTTTATCTTGACTATCAATCAACCAAGCAGAGTTCCCCTGCCTTTTATTATTTTTGAGTGATTTTGCAATTCTGTAAGTTATAGATATTGATAGCAGTGCCAGTTGAATTGTTCTTTAACAAAGATATGCTAGTTAAATATTCGTATTGGAGGAAATATAATTCCGGACCCTCACACAGTTTTGCATTTATTTGTAAATTCGTAACAGCAATCTTTACTTCCCACTCTCCAACCTGCCCCAATTCCTCTCCGTGTCTGTGAGTGTAGATTAAAACTGAATTATTTGTGGAACCAATTGTAACATCTTGCTTGTTTTCTAAGTAATTAGTTAAATAAAATGATTGGCAATTTTTTTTTATTTGTATCAGGGCCATAATTATATTTTCTTTAAAAATTTATTCCTTTAATGTTTACACCTAGAGAGATATTTCCTATTGAAATATTAGACAACCAAAGGTTATGTATATTCAAAAAGCTTCCCCTGAAGCATAAGAATAAAAGCATTGTATGAGAATAAAAATTATTTTTCTTAAAATACTAGAATTCAAGGGATATAGTACAAAATTGTGAAAAAAGTTATGAACTTAAGTTTTTTCAAACTGAGAAAAACTTTTATTTTAAAATCAACATGTTTTTATGAACATTAATTAATGATGTTAGTAAATATTATCAGTTGTAGAAAAAACTAATCTAGAAAACTCAAATTAACCTCACACAAAGATTAAAAATTTAAGTCAGGTCTTGACTTAAAAGTATGAGAAAAAAATTGTATAGATAAATTTGGGGCTTATAAAAGATTTTTTTAGCCTAAATTTTAAAATAGGTTTTCCTTGTATTTTTGGCCTTTTCGTTCTGATGATACTTTTTCAGTTCTGAATGTAAATGTGGGCAAAGTATTTTTTCCAACAAAATCATAAATAGAATTTTAAAATAAATTGTTATATAAAACAAAAACTACATTTATTATGCTTTAGCAACCTGTCAAGTCCTCAATAAAATACTTGCTGTGTAAGTTAAAACTACAGTTTTAATAAAATAACTCTATCTGATTTGGCCAGATGTCCACCTTTAAATAAAGAACAGCAAAGGCAATAATCTAAAAGTTATGAAAAATTAAAATTAAAGAATATGGGTTAGAAGTGATGGTAGCATAGCAACAGAGAGATATTGCTCTTAGGCACATTCTTAAATCTTGAAGTACCATTTAATTCAGTAAGCTGATAATTATAAATTGCTTCATGTAGTGACAATCTGAAAGAATTAACTTTGGAAATAGTATCATGTAGTTAAAATATCCTTAAAGTGTACTTAGTCTATGATTTTCAACTAAATTCAGCAAATTAAAACCATAATGAGCTCTAACTACATCCTTATTGGAATAGCTTAATATATATATACATATGTGTGTGTGTGTGTGTGTGTGTGTGTGTGTGTGCAAGGACTCACAAGACCTAGTAGCAAACAACATACATAGTACCTGGTCTTGATTTCTTCATACTACTCTTCAATAAAAGGACAAAAATTCCTTAGGAACATGGCTTATTTCAGGGCCCTGAAGTACATTCTATGCCAAAAAGTGATAACTTGCTGAAAGAAATAACATGTAAATAAAAATGGAAGCAGCAACTTGAGTGTCCCCAGTGCTCAAAGCTGAAACAATTTAATAATAAAATTCATACACTTTTGGATTCATACCTTAAGAATGACATAAACAGTCATAAGTCCAAAATGATATAAACTATTGAATGAATGTACAAATTCAGGAGAAATTTTTAAAAAGTTCTACAAATGAATTCCAAATAGTAATTGTAGGAAGAATGAAGAAAATAAAAATTCATCACTAGTATGCCATATAATAGTTGCTGCAGGCAAGACCCACTGATAACTGTTAAGAAGAAATAGGATATTTGCATATTCTTAGACTCTTTCTGTCAGCAAAATAATTAATATGATAGTTTTAGCACATGCCCACAAATTCTTTGATAATTCTTCCCCATGAAGATAGAAGTTAATTCTTAGGGTACTAAATGTAAACAGGATTTGGTGACTTACTTTGTTATGAACAGACTGTGGACAGGAAAACAATACTAACTAAAAGAGTGAAGAAACCTGGCAGACACTACCTTAACCAAATTATCAAATTTAACATTTCCAGTATTAATAGTGATATAATGTAATTTCTGATAGGGGCCACAAGAAGGGTACTTTACCTGTGTGAGACTATTTTCCAAAATCTATAAGCCTAGTTCAATGTTGAGAAAACATAAGGCAAACCCAAATTGAAAGACAGTCTACAACATATCTGACCAGTAATCTTCAGTTATGAAAAACAAGACTGAGAAATTCTCAAAAATTAGAGGGCAATAAGAAGATATGATGATTAAACATAGTATCGTGTCCTAGATTGGATCACAGATCTATAAAATTATAACAGTGGGAAAACTGATGAAATCTAAATGAAGTCTTAGTTTGTACCTTAATAGTGTTGTACCATTATTAATTCCTTGTTTTGGTAAAGGATCCATGGCTATGAAAAATGTTAACCATAGGAAAAACAGGGTGATGTGTGTAGTGAAACTCTACTCTTTTTGCAACTCTTCTTTAAATCAACCAAATGTTATTTCAAAATAAAAAGTTCAAATGTGAAAAGAAGTCTACTTACACCTTGGCAAATCAAATAGGCCTTTTTCTTACATTTGCCTGTAACCCCAATTTATAGCTAAATAGCTTTTTATTAACTCTCATCATAAGCATAAATACTTTATTAAATTACTTGGTCCAAAGGTGTTTATAGAATGCATGATGTCTATATAGGGATAGATATTGTTCCTTCCATATTTTTTTTGCCATTTTTCAGCATGTATAAACTTAAAACCTGGAAATCAAATCATGTGGTTAAGCAACATAATATAATGTGGTTTCTTTATATGCATAAGAAATAGCCGTATCAAGTACAGATACAGTTAAATGTGTGATACTTTAATGTGTACTGTAAAATAACTTGTGTTACTTCAAAATTTTGTTTATTATTAAGTGTGGAATGTGCAAATCTAGAATAAAACAATATGCATGTAATTTACATGAGGACATGCAGGTGTTAACAATATTTTTAAAGTAATTTCAGTAACGTCTACTTACTAATTTAAAGGGATCTTTCATGGTGATTGGTGAGATTATGAACATTTCTTGTTCATCCATTACACCTGATTATCATATAAACAGAAAAGCACTGGAGTGGCATAATATTAGCGTTACTAACACGTATTGTTTAGCATTTACTGAGAAGAAATGAAAAGGAACATTTGTATTTACTTTGTTAGAAAGTTTAATATTAATAAGTGAGTATGCTTGCACAGTAAATGAAGGGAAATGCTCTTTTAGGTAATGTATTTCCTATCTCTGATGTTCAATGTAGAATGAGAAACTAAATTATATGCTCAAAAACACAGAACTCTTATATGCAGACGTTTCATCTCTGATCACTGTGATGAAACCATGAGGTCTTTATTTCCACTTAAATAACTAATAACTTTAGGGAGAGGGAAAAAGATAATTTATTTGGCAGACATTAAGAAGAATAATTAAAAGAAAAACACATTAAAATGAAACAATAACTTCCATACCAAAAATATATATATATCCCCAATTTCCATGAGTTTGATGCTGTGTTGAGAGAGCTTTCTGAACAAGAGAGAAAATCCTTTGGAATGGAGAGTAGTTAAGGAGTGTGATTTGTTTACTGGTAATAAGGGCCTGAGAGAGAGAAGCAGGGAAAGACACATACCAACACCTGTGTGGATCGAGACTTAAATTTTTGTGGATTTAGTAATGGAAAAATCTCCAAGCAACTACAGGAGACTTTGAATGTGATTAACTGTGGGACCCATTGCGAAACTAGCATGGTGTGTTTCATATGTATGCTGCTTTCTTATCATCAATCCTCGTACTAAAATATTGTATTTTTGCTGGGGGAGTAATGTAAAATTTAATAAGCTATATTTCTCAAATATTTTATTGTTTATAGTGCTTTTTTAAAAAAATTTACTGGTTTGCTCAAAATATTATTGCCTGAAAGTCATGAACCACTGTGCTTATCACTGAGGATTCAGTTGTGCCCCAAAGAGACATGATCTCAACCTCTGCAGAACTCACAGTCTAATGAAAAACATAAATGAAAAAGAAATACAAAATTAATTCCGTATTTATAAAATTAATACAGTTTTTGAGAGAGACAAGAAGAAAAGTCTACAACATTGAAGAGGTTGAGCTGGAAAGCCTTCTCTCTGAAGGTGTTAATTAAACAAAGACAAGAAAAGTGAAAAGAACTCATATTTCAAAAAGTTCTTCAGACAGAGACAATAGCATGTTCAAAAGCTCTGTAGTGAAAGAGCCTAGAGATTCTCAGAAAAAAAAAAAAGGCCAATGCATATAAATTGTGGTGGGCAAGGAAAGAGAGCTGGAAAGGAACTCGACTAATAAATTCATTAATTAGTTATTTCATTCAGTGACTAAATATTAATTTACTAGTAAAAACAATTTTGGAAAAAAAATTTATGCAGCATGCACCTTTGAAGAGCTTAGAGTCAGTGAGAAAGAAAAAGTAACATTTAATCATGCAAACAAATACAAATGCAACTGGTCCCAGACAACCACTATGAAGCTTTGGGCTTTATGATGGGAGTATTCATCTAGTCTGGGTTGTTAAAGAAGATGACGGGGAAGTGAAATTCATACTGAAATCTTTAAATGAATACACGTTAGCTTGATCAAAAGAGAATGAAAATATTTTCTAAGGAAAAAAATATAGCTGTACAATTATGATGGGAGGAAGTATAAGGTCAAGGAATTGAAAAGAGGCAAATGTGGCTAGAAATAATAGAGGAAAGGGAACTTTTGTGACCAGGATGAAGAGAAAGGCTGTGACTAGAGCATCATGGCTTGTAGTCCCTGCCAAAGAGTTGCATCCTGATCATTAGCACAAGGGGTCCTCTTTAAACAGGAGAGATTTGCATTGATTATAGTTCAATAAACTTTAGTACATAGTACTGAGAGGTAGTCCCAGTTACTCGGGAGGCTGAGGCAGGGGAATCGCTTGAACCCGGAAGGTGGAGGTTGCAGTGAGCTGAGATTGTGCCACTGCACTCCAGCCTGGCGACTGAGCAAGACTCCATCTCAAAAAACAAACAAACAAAACAAAAGTGATAACGACTAATTATGTCACAGGTACCTGTCGAAGTGTTGTAGAAAATATGTATGTGTGTGTGTTATATATATATATATATATATATATATATATATATATGTATGTGTGTGTGTGTATATATATATATGAACAAAGGAGAAACAAAATTATTCTTTTAAAGGCAATGCCATTTTACTCATTTTTAATTTAAAAAATGAAAGAAAAGCAATACAGACAAAGAGGACACCAAGAGTAAAGTTATATGTTTAGGGAAATGTTTAGAAGAAGGTTTAGAGAGAGCGTGGCTCTCAAATTGTGCTCCTCAGTGTACTTATCAGCATCACATAGGAACTTATTAGAAATGCCAATTCTTGAGCCCAGTCCAGACCAATGAGATACAAAAATGTGGGGATCATAGACTGGTAATCTCTGAAATTAACATTGTCCCCAGATGATTCTGAAGCATATGAAAACTTGAAAACTAGAAAATGAGCCTTAAGAAACAAAAAAAGTAGCTGTTTCATATAGCTCAAATGTATAAAGATAAGTGTTAAAAACAGGTATGGGTTTTATTCAATAAGCAATTAGTAGATTGAAAAATTACTATTGTACTTATTACTAGTACAATAAGCAATGTACTATTTAATAATACAATTACATGTATAACAGTTTCTTAATGACAACTTTGATGCAATTATGGTCATTTAATCAGTTGGTGAAGAAATGAGCCCAACCATAAGAGGAAGAATGAAGCTTGAGCATGAATAGTAGTAGGAAGGATGGATAGTAGAAGATAGACAAAGAGAAAATGGAGATTAAGAATTTCCTAGGTAATGTGTAATCTTTCAAAAAGATTTTCTGGAGTCGAAGTTTTAAACCAAAGAAACTACAGCACAGAAAACTGTAAGCATCTGAACATATTAATGATGTGTGTTGTGGAGTGGGAAGGATTATATTTGCTTGAAGAGAATTTGTGCTACACTATAAAGCACCTACTTATAGCAATGTGCATTATGCAATATGGAGAGAATGAATCAGTGACTGTCTTGTGTTCTTTGTCTTCTTGCAGTCTGTATTAACGGATTATGGAGGTTCTTCACTACAGTGCCATAGGTCTTGTCTGTTTCTATAATACCAAATGTAGCAACAGTCTTCTTTTAGTGGAAACCGATGATTGTCTATCTTATTCAACCAATAAATTAAAGTGTTTGTGCTAAAATATATATATTTGAAATGTATATATAATATATACAAATTTTAAAATATTAATTTTAAATTTAATTCTTATATATAGTACATATGTTTAAAATTATATATACACACACACATATAACTGAATATATATATGTGTATATATATAAATATATATATATTTAAACTTGTTCTTCAATGTAGAAATGGAAGTGCCAACTGATAAGATGGGGTAAGTGAGATTGGTGAGATTTTAAAAAATAAAGCGATAAATCACTCTGCCATCTAAAATAATATAATTTTTGAAATATATTTTTCTAGAACTGACATTTTTTGTCACTATTTAATCCCAAACAAAACAAGTCAGTCTGTTTCTTAAGCTCATTTTTATTTTTTCTTGCAATATCTGTCATTGACAGAGCATTTTGGTACCATCCAAATAATTTCATTTTCAATGTTTTAGCAACATAATAAAGATGTATTTACATCTCATCAGTATAACTATTCTGGTCGCAAAATGATTGAGACTTTATTTAATTTTTCCTATACACTTCACGTATATACGTAAAGAACTTTAGAAAAATCCTTTAAAGATGGCTGTGTCAGCTGGAAGTTATGTACTTTTTGCCCTTCCTCTTCACTTACTACCCAAAATGTAGATATGATAGCTGGAGCTTCAGCAACCATCTAAAAAATTAGATCACATTGGAGATAAAACACTTAATGGCAAAAAGTAAAGATATAAACTGACTGGCCGGTAATGTTATGGTACTTTCTTATTTCCTTACCAGCTTTACATTTTCTATATGCGACTCTAACAAGAAAAATAAAATGGTATTTATATCACTGTTATTGGCTTATTTCACTTGAAACAATGTCCTCTAGGTTCATCTATATTGTCACAAATGGCAGTATTTTTCTTCTTTTTAAAGACTGAATGACATTCCACTGTGTACATACATTACATTTTCTTTGTCTATCTGTTGATGGACATGTGGTTTGTTTCCATATTATTGCCACTGTCAATACTGCTGTAATAAACATGGGGATGAAGATATCTCTTCCAGAGTCTGATTTCAAGTCTTTTATAATAGAAATGTGTCAGTAGTTGGATTGCTGGATCACATGGCAGGTCTATTTATAATTTTCAAAGAAACTCATATACTGTCTTTTACACTGGCTGTATCATTCTATATTGTCACCAAAAGTATACAAGAGTTTCAATTTCTCTACATCCTAGTCAAAACATTTATTTTTTAAAATATAGTAATCCTACCAGATGAGTATTGTTAACAACACAGATTTGTTCACTGAAAAATATGTTAAAAGAATAGATTTCATGTTAAGTGTTCTTACCATACATTCACATACACACACACACACACACACACACACACACACACACACACACACACAAAACAGAATTAAATTTTTGGAGGTGATATGTTTAGTTCCTTGATTGTGGTAATGGTGTCAAGGGTGTATGCATAGGTCTAAAATCATCAAAATCCATATATTACAATATATGTAATTTTTGTATGTCAACTATACCTCCAAAAAGCTTAAAAATTTCAAGTAAATTTAAACCTAACCTCCCCAAATTCCAAAACACTGTTACTGGGGTTTTATGTTATATGAAGCCATATAATTCTGTGATATATTAACCATCAGATTTCTGGACAATTATTTATTTCCAATTTTTTCTCATATAAATCATACTTGGTGGGATATTCTTATATTTAAGTATAATAGGGTATTGTTCTTTTTCATTTACTTTTATATTATAAACATCTTTCTATGCCATATTAGTCCATACCTTTGTTTTCGGACTCATACATTTGCTGTAATTTATTAAACCAATCACCTATTTTAGTATAGTTATTTTTTCTCATTTTTCTATACTGAAAACAAGAAGACATAAAAACACTAGATTTTCAAACTCCAGTCAGCATTATATACTATTGAAAAATAATAATTAACTGAAATTAATTTAACCAAATAGGAGTTAGTGCCAGGCAACTTTATCCCCACAGGAGCGCAGTGTTTGTGAAGGATTCTGTAAAGTCAGGTTCAACCTAATTAGGAGGGCAGTAAGAGTGCCAGGCATGAGTAACTGAAAATCATGGTCATGTGCTATGAAGGCTCAATCATGTGCATGGCTATACAAAGGTTCATTTTGTTCTTGCAGAAGTCCACAAAACGTGGAAGCAGCAGAAATGCATATTTAGATGGTAATGTTGAGACACGGAAATTCATTATTTCCTGTCCAATTGCTTACAATATCAAGGGTATGTTGCAGCTAAAGTAGCCATATTTTGCATAGGACATATGACATATTTTGTTTGTTTTTATAGTTTGAGTGTAGTGAATAAATCACTTTGCCTATCTTTCAGAAAACAATCAGTTTTAGAATATTCCATCACTACATTTGCTGCCTCACACATTTGATATGATGCTCCAAAATGAGAAAACTGATAAGCAAGCAGAACAGATATAATTGCCTGAAATTTAACTTCAGAAAGCAAAGACAAATTTCCAAAATATCAAAAATATTTTGTGGTGTTTTATTTGTTCTTATATTAATACATGATTTTGTTTTATTTAAAGTCATACATTTTGTATGTTAAAGAATCACGTTTTTTCCTCCTTTATCAAACTCCTGAATTGTTTGCAGGTACAGCTAAATTCACAACAATATCCTTTCCTTAAGGTTATTCTAATGGCTCCAATTTATCTTCTTCCTATAATATAATAATGACTATTATTATATTTATTAATAGGAATCAGATATCATTACTGTATGTTATTTTGCACATGGGAGGTTTGAAATTTTTTATTTTTTACTGTTTGAAAGACAGGGGTCTCTATGTTTCCCAAGCTGAACTGTAACTCCTGGGCTTAAGCAATTCTCCCATCTTAGCTTGGGAAGCTGGGACTACAGGAGTACATCACCACTGCACCTGAAAATTCTTACACTTTTTTATCCTGAATAGTGTTGTATTTAGATTTGAGACACAGGAAAAAATCTTTATGACTGATAAGGTGTATTAAAATAAAGAACTCAGAATTTAGGGCTTACCAGTGATATAAGTTTTCAAGATATTTAAAATCTAGAAACAACCATTCTCTTTTAACATTTTGCCCTCTCTTGCTTCATTCAATTTTTTATGATTTATTTATTTAAGTTTAATTTTGTCTCCTCCATCAAACAGTAAATCCCCATAAAGGCACAGAGGTTTTATTATCATAGACCCAGTGACTAGCATAGAGCTTAGTACAAAGAATTTTATAATGATTTATACTATATATATATATGATATATATAATCATATATATACATATAGTGTACATATATAATATTAATGATTGGCAGAATAAAGGGTAAAACTATAGTGAACCAACACAGGAGAGAAGAAATAAAATAAATGTCATGGAGCAAAGATGAGACAAACTTTGTCTTTATGTCCCTTAATAGAATGTGACCAAAGATGAATTTTTCCAAGGCTGAAGTTTAAAAATACTAATTTTTAAGTAACTTTTATTATTTTTGTATTATTTCCTCCAAAGTAGAAGGTTCTTGGGAACACAACTGCATAACTTTTTTATTCTCCTTTTAATCAGAGTGAGACATACATTCAAAGAAGGTTCTCAATAGATTCTTACTAATAATTAAATGAATTTTTATTGAAGAATTAAATGAATAAAATATTTTACATAAAAGCATTATTGTTTATTGTATTTATACATGTAGTTTCTATTGCTCTTGACTACATTTTAATCTTAAATAATTTATTTGGTAAATGAAGCAAATTTTGATATGTGCATGTTTTCACAGGATATATACTAGTGCCCTTCCATGTGCCTTATTTTTTCAACAAATAATAGCTGAACTTGGAATGAATGGCATATTCTCAATTAGCATTTACAATTTAAAATTGTTTAAAAACTTGTTTAATGCTGACTGAAGATTTTTTGCAAAGGTAATGTTATTGTCACCATGCTCTGACTGGCAACTCAGTATTAGTTTAATAACATAATCATGGAACTTAATATGCTTTGCTATTGTAATAAGCAAACATTATCTTTTAACCTTGTTGTTTACAGCTTTACAGAGAACAAATCTGAGATGATAAAAGAAACTATTAATGCAAAATGGTTTCATGCAAAGTGCTAATATCTTCAATATTTTCTTTTAGAGTTGATGACTACCTACCTATATATACTTAGTAGTATTTTCTAATAATATCACTGTTATATTCATAAACTATCATCTAGGTATTATTTGGTTCATGATACACCCAAGTCTAAAAAGGCAAACCTACAAAACTCTGATTTTCTCTTCAGTAACTTGTAGAATGGTCTTGTGAAAAAAAATGAACCTATGACCTCAAACTAGATTATAATCCAAAGAGACAAAGAAACTGACCATCACTTTACATTCTTACATGGGTTTCTCGAAAGCATTGACTCTGGACAGAGGTTGTACAATGGGTCCACTAAACTTCCTATGAAAATAATTGGCTGTTCGAAAAAGAAACACTGACTTACGTGTTTCTTACATTTTAAGAAGCTATTTGTAAACCTCTTTTGAAGTTTGACAAAATCCTCAAATCATAAAAATAAATCAGTTTGTCGTCAAGTTTCTTTGTACTGACATATTAGTGCAGTAAAATACACTAGTAGAAATAAAAGTTATTCTTCATAGTTTTGTGATTCAGCTTTGCCATATGAATGGCAGTGAAAAGTCTACAGACCTCGCTACTAGAGAACAATGAAAAAGGAAACTGACATCAAATCACTATAACTCTTAAGATCTATAGCAGTAGTTTATGGCAGTTTTATCACTGAGTATGGCACTTTACAATATTAACATATTTTAAAAGTGTCTTCATAATAGTATAGCCAAACACAAGGGGTGGAGGGGAATGAAACAACAATGAAAGAAGAAAAATTGTTTTTTCCTCCACAGTCATTGGATTTTTTTTCCCCACGAATGATAAAAACAAAGTGTATCTCCATCAAATTTTATAGACCTGATTTTGAGTAAAATATTTCTCCCAACAACTTAAAAGTAAAGTAGAAGTTTGAGGCTTCTGGGTGAATTTGGATTGAGAAGCTAAATAATCCAGATGTTTACAAAATTTAATAGGAAAATTTTACTTGAAGTCGATCCTGTTCTACAAACAAAAGACTAAATAATCTTAAAGCACTAAATTGAAGAGACCTACACATTTCCTGGAAATAGACTAGAAATATGAGCCATACAGTATGAATCTGGATGAGAGGCAATCTGTATTTCAACTGGCTTTAGTAGTATAAAATTCTATATAGTGTTAAATGGTCTGGATACTGGAACAAACTAATTGGAATCAAAGCCTGCTTTTCTTGCAAATGGCAGAATAGCTTTCAAGTCCTTTAGTCTCAGTTTCCTTTTTTGTGCTGGGATAAAATGATTAAAAAACAGCCAACACCACTAAGCCAATTTTTTATTCATTCAAAAAAAATGTAATTCATTAATTTTTTATTGGACACTATATAGTGGGAGATACTGTTCAAATCATGGAGCAAAGAAAAAGATGCCTGCCCTCTTGCAACTTTCATGGATTGCTGTGATTATTAAGAATTCAGATAGGCCGGGTGTGGTGGTTTGCTGGGCATGGTGGCTCACTTCTGTAATCCCAGCACTTTGTGAGGCCAAGGAGGGCAGATCACATGAAGTCAAGAGTTCGAGATCAGCCTAGTCAACATAGCGAACCTTCATCTCTACTAAAAATACAAAAATTAGCTGGGCATGGTGGCAGACACCTGTAATCCCAGCTATTTGGGAGGCAGAGGCAGGGGAATGGCTTGAACCAGGGAGGTGGAGGTTGCAGTGAGCTGAGATTGCACCACTGTGCTCCAGCCTGGGTGACAGAATAAGATCCCATCTCAAAAAAAAAAAAAAAATTCAGATAATGTACATAACACCTTACCAATAATTGTATTATTGTAAAAGAGAGCTTCGGTGGTAAAAATTGTGGTGATTTCACATAAACAGAACCAAAGACAAAAACCACATGATTATCTCAATAGATGCAGAGAAGGCCTTCAACAAAATTCAGCAGCCCTTTATGCTAAAAACTCAGTAAACTAGGTATTGAAGGAACATATCTCAAAACAATAAAAGCTATTTACAACAAACCTACAGCCAATATCATACTGAATGGGCAAAAACTGGAAGCATTCCCTTTGAAATCTGGCAATAGACAAAGATGCCCTTTCTCACCCCCTTCTATTCAATATAGTATTGGAAGTTCTAGCCAGAGCAATCAGGTAAGAAAAAGAAATAAAGGGCATTCAATTAGGAAAGGAGGAAGTCAAATTGTCTCTATGTGCAGATGACATGATTGTATATTTAGAAGACCCTTTCATCTCAGCCCAAAATCTCCTTAAACTGAAAAGCAACTTCAGCAAAGTCTCAGGATACAAAATCAATGTGCAGAAATCACAAGCATTTCTATACACCAATAAAAACTAACAGCCAAACCAAGAGCAAACTCCCATTCACAATTGCTACAAAGAGAATAAAAGACCTAGGAATACAACTAACAAAGGATGTAAATGACCTCTTCAAGGTGAACTACAAACCACAGCTCAAGGAAATAAGAGAGGACACAAACAGATGGAGAAACTTTACTTCTTCCTTCATTAGGCTCATTTTCTCATTATTTCTCTCAACTATTAACTTTCTGTATAGATAAATATATCATTGCCTTTGTATATATTATTTATCTTTGGGTGCTTTAACAAATTAGCACAAACTTGGTGGTTTAAAGTAAAACAATTTATTAAGGTTTAATAGGTTAGATGTCTGATGGAAAGACACTTAATAAAATTCAGGGTATCAGCCAGGCTCCATTCTTTCTGGAGGCTTAGAAGATAGTGATTTCCCTGCCTTTTCCCACTTCTAGAAGCCACTCACATTGCTTATCAAGTGCCCATTCCTCCATCGTCAAAGCCAACAATGGTGGTAGAATCATTCTCAGAATGCCAGCTCTCTGGTTCCCTGAGGCAAAAAACATTTCTCTGCTTTGAGAATCCATGTGATTAGATTTGACTGAACTTGGTAATCCAGGATATTCTTCCTATTTCAAGGTATTTATCTTAACTACAACTGTAAAATTCTCTTTTGTCATGTCCTTAAGATTAGGGTATGAGCATGTTTAGGGGCCATTATTTGCTGGCCACAATGTGTGAAATAAATAAGTACAATAAGAAATTACAAAACAAATAGTTAAGTATAAGAAAAATTATTTTTCAAGAGTACATTTTGTATTAATTTTTTAAATAAAAGAGCAGAGAATTTCATATAGTGTATAGTGTTTGTTAGGAATTATACATTGTATGCTCAAAATTTTTAGGTAACTTTATTATCCTTAATACAGATTAATTTTTTATCATGATTATTTTCTCATTTATGCAGTCTCTGTTCTTCCTACTTATACACGGGGAAACTTGGAATAAGTAACAAATACATTGGATTTTGTGAATGCATTATGTAGGAATGTCTGTTATAATCATTGAAATGTGGACCATATCACATTTCACACATGCATTCTTACATTGCTACAGGCATAGAATTATTTTAATATTTTAATGGAGGAAAACACCTTGAAAATGCACAACAGCATAGAGACTGATTTAAGAAGTAGGTAAAAGTCTTATTTCATGTCTTTCTCTTTTTTAATTCTTCCAGTATTTTGATCCTTGAAAACCTTGTCTCCTATTTTGGTATCTTCTTAATAAGGTAGTTCATTCTACTTAGGGTCATTCAACCACCTCAGGTCCACTCAGGGCCAAAAGAGAAGTCAAAGTCTGGTTGTTAATTGGATTTAACTGCAATTATACCTCCCTGACTTCTCAAAAACACCTGACAGCATGCAGAATATTTTCAAATTCCCTAAAAGGGAAATAATGGCTCTTTTTCTTCTCTTTTTCTTGTTTTCATATATTATAGTTTTAATTTTCTCACCAAACACTATTTTATCTTTAGCCCTTTTTCATCTCCTACCATGTACTTTTCTGACCTCTGTCATATATCTCCCCCTCCCTTCATCATGTGTCTTTCTACTACAGACACAGAGTATTCATGTATACTTCATAATGATTGAAAATATTTTCACATTGAAAATCAATTCCTACTGGTGTGAAGATCTTTATGACTGCTTGCCTTTTAATTGATTCTGTTACTCTAGGAATTTAACTTTATCTTTTCCATAAGTAGAACCACTTTTTAGATATCAGGGACCCTTTTTGTCATGATTAGGTTGGTCTTTAATAAGTCCTAGTTTAATAGCTCAAGTGAGTCCATATAAATTCCACTTCGTTGCTGGTCTATTTGTGCAAGTGTAATTCCCTTTTTTCATTGATGTCATCTCTACACTGACTCCTAGCTCCACTTACTGGTCGTCTCCATCTGAGTTCTGCCTAAACTCACAAATAAGTCTCTGATAACTTTTTCCTAAACCTCTCAAACACCAACAGGCTGACTACTGGATTCTCATATCTTGCCTCTTTAAATTGCTATCTCCTTTTGGAATTTTGTGGTGGCTTCAGTAATCACTTACTACATGTCACTAATCTCAGAATATTCACGGGACCACTTGTGTGTTTGTGATTCTCTTATTACCTGCCCTCTAACTTGATTCATGGATAGTTTCATTTTAAAAGTTTATCATTTAGAATTAAGCAAATTAAATCAATATTGTTGATGAAATATTTTTGCAAATATTTTAAAGAGTTTTATAAAAATATAGTTATTGAGCCTCTGTAATTACTCAGATATTTTGCAGATTCACAATAAGCAGAAAATAGCATCTTGCTCTCAAGGGGAACAGATATTAATGGAATAATCATTATAATGGATATATAGTAATAAACAGATAAATGTTCTGCAGGAAAAAATCACTGGGCTCTATGAATGCATTTTAAGAAGGTCCTGTACTATACAAAGAATCAGAGAAATCTTTTTGAAAAAGTGACACCTGACCAAAAGAAAAGGGGTGAATCGAATAGTGGCTGAACATTCAAATGGGAGTGGTGCTGAGATTTGGAGAGGGTCTTCCTAGTACATAAAAGAACACATGCAGCTGGGCGCAGTGGCTCACACCTGTAATCCCAGCGCTTTTGGAGGCTGAAGTGGGCGGATCACGAGATCAAGAAATCAAGACCATCCTGGTCAATATGGTGAAACCCCACCTCTACTAAAAGTACAAATATTAGCTGGGCATAGTGGTGTGCACCTGTAGTCCCAGCTACTCAGGAGGCTGGGGCAGGAGAATCACTTGAATCGGGGAGGCTGATGTTGCAGTGAGTGAGATCGTGCCACTGCACTCCAGCCTGGTGGCAGAGCTAGATTCCGACTTAAAAAAAAAAAAAAAAAAGAAAGAAAAGGAAAAGAAAGCATATGTTACACTTGGTGGTGGAAGAGTGCATGTCAAGTCTGAGGAACCACAACAAAATGCCACTGTGACAGTTTATTAAACCAGGGAAGTGCTATATGATGAAGCTCCAGAGAGAGGCAGACATCAGATAACATACAGCTTTATAGGTCATGTTGAGCAATAATAAATTTTAAGCTGCATGAGTGACATCACAAGTTTGCAAAAATCATCCTAACTGCATTGTGGGGAATAGATTGGAGAAGGACCAGCTTGGATGAGGAATAGCACTGAGGTTATGGCAGAATTCAACTGAAAAACAATCACAGCTTGGAGCATTCTGCACACAGCCATAGATAAGATTGGCTACTTACATGACAAATGTGCCAGAATTAAATATGGAAAATGTACCCAATACTCCATAGTTCCCATTTGGAATAACTTGTATTGATAGATATCTTCGCACAATAAAGCACTACAATATTGCTCATGTGTGCCCATGTATGCTCCTTGTAATCATTAAAACCATCTTGTGAAGTAGCTATTTCTTCATTTTTTCCAAGTCAAGATAGTTTCAGAAAAGTTAAATGACTTGTCAAAGGCTACACAAATGGGAAATGGCAGAATCAGTCTTTCTGAACCCTTACATCCACTTCTTTCTCTCTCTACTTCATTATATCCATTAAATTTAAACTCTTCTCTTCCTTAAGCAAACAAACAAATAAACAACAACAACAACAAAAACTATATGCAGTATAGGAGAGTTAACACCTTTCTGCATATGCTCAGCTGCAGTTGCCAATTCTTCTACAGTTTCCTTGGCATCTTAATCTGCTAAACACTTAACAATGACAATAACAATGATGACAACAAACCCAGAATACAATGTTGAGCATTCTTAGTAGTTTAGTTTCTCCTCTTCGCATATGTTAATGAATAATTTTAATTCTACATGGTCAACAATTTAAAAGCATGATTGCAGCTCAAGCAATTTTGAAATGTACTTTAGAATCTGTAAACACATTTTGGACAGATATGATCTGGTGCTAATCCCAAGGATATGACAGAAGGCAAACACCAGTCAGCATCATTTAAGAGTTATTTTCTTCATTAAATTTTCTTCCCCAAATGGTGGGTAATTCTAATTTTTTAAACATCTAAAAAAGGCTCAAGACTCCTATCAGCTATGAAGTTATACAATCTTAAATTTAAATTTGTTACATACTTATGTGGAAAAGGGGAATAAGTTGTGTGCATTAAGCTAAAGTTGCTGACACAGTACTGGTAATAGGTCCTTTTCCAGAGGTTTTATTGCAGTCATATAAAAAGTCATTCATTTATGACATTCCAAAAAACTTTTGTGGGGTTACATTTTTGAGAGATGTAGCAGGAAAATATTAGTTACTGTTTGTAATAACTTAAGCAACAAACATTTGGGCAAGTAACAACACTGCTAGTTTGCATTTTCTTTTTGTTAAAGAATCAGAATTTAAAAAAATTCCTAATGTAAAAATTATTTTAAGTTCTGTAGGAAAAAAATTACATCACTACTGAAAAAGAGGCCCTGTTTCTTATTATTACAGTCATACCTTTTTCTTTTTCAGACATCATATTGATGTATACAGAAAATATTCTTCAATACAATTGCTTTGTAATACTTGGAATTTTAGGAAAATTAAATTTTACATGTTTCTTTGTGCTTCTGTCATATTCATCTTTCTTCTTCATAATTAATTCAGACTTGCCAGTAAGCTTTCTGTTATTTTTTGCCTCTCTTGAGAAGCTTTTGTAATGAAAAGAAAAAAGGGAGAAATTTCTCAAGGTAAACATATGCATTTCAAAAGAAAATCATCTTAGAAAATTATCATTGTGTCATACATTATTTTAAGAGTTTTCCTAGGAATGACCTTCCTTCTAGAGAGATGAGAGTACATATTAAACATTTATACTCTGAGAAATTAACTTTTGGCAGAGAGGAAAAGGAGAAAAAAAAAGATTAAGACGTAGAGTCTGGTTCGATGAAACTGGCTATGAATAATTACGTTAAATTTAGCTCTTTATATTTTGCACACTCTATAAAGTTATACATTTAACATAAACTAATTTTCTTTGTGAAATAAAGTAAGTAATTAAAATAGTAAAACAGAAAATAAATTATTTTAAATAAGATATTATGTGCTGTGTCTTTTATTTAATATCTACTTATAAATTATATTTCACAAAGTATATACTTTCATCCAGATTTACCATATCTCAAGACAAAATCCACGAAATGTTTAATTATCTCTTGACATTTATTATTATTATTTTATTTCAGTACCTTTTGTGGTATAAGTGGTTTTCTGTTACATGGATGAATTCTATTGTGGTGAATTCTGATATTTTAGTGCAGCTGTCATCCAAGCAGTGTACACTGTGCCCAATGTGGAGCCTTTTCTCCCTCACCCTTCTTTTGACCTTTCTGCCAGTTCCCCGAGTCCATTATATCACTCTGTGTGTCTTTGCACCCACATAGCTTAGCTCACACTTATAAATGAGAACATATCTTCTGGCCTTTTCTTAAGATGAGTCCTGAGACTCCCCAGTGTCCAAAGGAGAAGGGTCTACAATTACAGATGTTTTTGGCTATACCTGTATAACACAAATTTGTTTTTTATCCATATAGCTATGCACAAAATCTGGAAAGGTGATATGGCATAAAATTGACCCCAATTGTCTTATTTCAAACTTAAATAATAAAATATCCTTATTCTAATTTATGTTACAGTGTTTATGCTTTGAGATGTTAATGCAAAATTTCACATGATATTACAAAAAGATAAAAGGACTGAAATTATATCTGAAGCAAAGTTTAGCTTGAGGCTAAACTGCATTATTTTGCCATCATAAAGCCATGACATACTTTATAAGTTGCATTATTATATAATGGTGTCCCCCTTGCACCTGTAAGTTTCAAGTTGAAATCAATGCCATCCAAATCTAAAACTAGCTTTTTAATTAACTTCTTCATTTTAAAATAAACTGCAACATTATACCTTGCTATACATGATGAAGAATGTTGGCTGAGGTCCATCAAATAATTTCCAGATGCCAACCATATTTTAAGTAATTCTACAATACCGCTGAAATGAACATGTCTTAAACCTTTTGCATCCGAATTCATATGAAACATCACCATGGAAACATGTTTCTAAGGAAAAGATAATTTAGAGCTTAAGAAAGCTGAAGAGTAAATGTCAGATACCAGTAATTCTGAGTTTTTGCTCTTTGAAGAATTCCATATATTTGCATCAATATTTAAACCTTAAATCTTGGTTTATAAGATTAGCAAAAGTGCATTTACTTTTTAGTAAAATTACCAACCTCATCCCAACAATCATGTAAAATATGTTATGATTGTTGAGTATTTCTGAAATGAATATAGATATAGTATCACCACATTTTTGTTTATGAAGGTATTCAGTGTTCAATATTTGTATAGTGCTTTTAAATTTCCAAACAGTTTTGAGTGACATTATAGACATTTTATAATGGTTTATTTTATATGAAGAATATTAGACACCATATAATTGTGTAACTTTTGATCATACACCTGCTTGGGTGTTAAGTAGTCATAAAAGGAGTTTCAGAGAAGAATCTTAGTCTTTGGACCTGTACTTGCCAGTCTCATTTTAAAGCAAAAACAAAACAACAACAACAAAATGAGTGGGTAGTCACATATTCTAATGCTATCCTTATTAATTTCCTCTTTTTTCTAAAAAGAATCATAGTCATAGTCTCATATGCACAAATTGAAAATGTGTAAGTGTCTTCACTTCAGTGAACTGACTGCTTTGAAATACTTCTCAAAGTATCCCTGAAAGTGTAAATAAATTTTCACGACTTCTCAGCATACCTGTACCATATTTTGGTTTCTGTTTTTGTTTTTAATTAGTGGAGAAATTTCTATTGAAATATCCTGCAAACCGCATAAATACAAAAAATCTAAAATGCAGAGTAATTTATCTGAACACTTCTGAAAGTGCAGAGTCTTAGAGCATTTACAGATCAGTGTAGAGTGACCATGTTTTCTGAAATTTTTACAATCTTGATGAATAATTTACTAGTTTTATTTTAGAGTGTTAATAAGAACATAAGCAATGAATGTACAGTATGTGAAATGTATTTCTTTGTAGTTTTAATACTTTTAGAAAAGTGTTCAATAATGTTCTACTATAATATTTTATAATACCAATACATTAACTTGGAATTATGTGTGTTAATAGATAATTTGTTTAACGAGAAGAACAACATATAAAAACATGATGCCAAAGTATATCCTTTCAAGAAAGCCAGTTAATGTTTGCAAAAACTTTCTTAAAGTTCTTTAGGTTTTGAGATTATATTATTCTTCTTCTGAATATGTAATTTAAACGCTGGAAAAAATCTCTGACACTCCTCTAATTAAATGATTCTCATATTATTTCATCTAGATAAGGCAATACTTGAAATTATATTTGCAGGATGAGATAATTGTTTAAATTATACTGCTAGATAAGAATCTAGGATAATTATTCATTATTTGAAGGCATCAGTCTCCTCTAATTCTGTGGTTTAAACAAGCTAATTAATGATTGTCATAAGCTGGAAACTTATTAAAAACAAAATTTACAATAGATTTTTCACAGGGTTCTAATAATTGAATCAATAAATGCTTCCAGAAAGTTTTTTTTTTTAAAATCATTTAAAAATTAGCAAGAAAGAATAACACACTAAATTATCAAAAGAATAGAAAAGTTATATATGAAAGGCTACTGTATTAGAACTCTTCTGTCTAGAATAACACATACTAGGGAAGTTTGAAATAAAATTATGCAGAAAAATAACATGGCAAGTAAAGCAATAGTGTGCACTTGGCTTTGTTTATCAAGTCAGATCTCAAGAACTAAAAGAATCTTTTGAATAAAAGATATTTTTGGGGGAGGGAGTTGGGGGAGGGATAGCATGGGGAGAAATGCCAGATATAGGTGATGGGGAGGAAGGCAGCAAATCACACTGCCATGTGTGTACCTATGCAACAATCTTCCATGTTCTTCACATGTACCCCCAAACCTAAAATGCAATAAAAAAAATGCAATAAAAAAAAAAGATATTTTACAAATAAAAATCATTTTGCTTTGTTGTGAAAAAGCAACTTTTTAAAGAAATAAGCTCTTTATGGTTAGGATTATAATTTGAAACACTATGTTTTTAAAATTATTGTGTAAATTTTTTCTGGAAAGTTTTTCAAAGTATACATTATTGATTATAATTATAATTATAAAACTTTTAAAATTATTTTTCATTATAAAGACCTTCCACAAATCATTCATAGGAAAAGTAAAATAAGATTAAATCAAAACAACATTATGTATAACATATGAATTGTCATGATTTATTGATTAAAAAATTAAATATATAATCCCCTAAAAGTTATTACATCCTTATTAGTATCTTGTTTGAAAAAAGATTGAATAAGTTTGGATTTTATAAACAAATAATTTATGTATTTATTCGCATTATCTACTTATTCAACAAATATTTATTGAGAACCTACTGTGTGGTATATACTGCAATGCACTATGAAAATGAACATCACAGAACAATCTGTATCTCACAAAAAATTCTGTTTTTCTCAATTATTTAAAAATGTTGTATAAATACTTTTCTTTGACTTTCAATGGTCTGGAAATGCACCTTAAGTCTTGACTTTGCTTTGGTTATGTAGGTACAATTTCTATGGCCTTTATTTTTCCAAGTGTCTAAATTTCTCCTGAGTAGTATTTAGGCATCTAGGGCAGCAAATCACTTCAGTCCACAAGGGAACCACTTGGATTGTTATTGCTGCAGTTCATTAAGTGGTACCCTATTGGTATAGAGTTAATAGGCGTTCTAAGCACCTAAATCCCTACCTGTGACACATTTTGCCCATAGAAATGTTTACACATGGATAATAAAGTTAACTGTTAAAAGGTTAATTTGTCTTCTGTTCACGGGTAAAAGGAACTACTAAGCATATATTCAAATTAACAAATTGTGGGTTTTAGTCATCTGAACAATGGAATTAACTTGACTCAATCAGGATGCCCAGGATGCCAAGTATTGATAATATAGATATTGACTATTTTCAAATTTACTACAAATTTACACTGGTGATCATAGCTTATTATGTTAAAAGTCATGATTGTGGCCAGGCGCAGTGGCTCACGCCTGTAATCCCAGCACTTTGGTAGGCCAAGGCGGGAGGATCACGAGGTCAAGAGATCGAGACCATCCTGGCCAACACGGTGAAACCCTGTCTCTACTAAAAATACAAAAAAATTAGCCGGGCGTGGTGGCACGTGCCTGTGGTCCCAGCTACTTGGGGACGCTGAGGCGGAAGAATCGCTTGAACTCAGGAGGCGGAGGTTTCAGTGAGCCAAATTTGAGCCACTGCACTCCAGCCTGGTGACAGAGCAAGACTCTGGCTCAAAAAAAAAAAAAAAAAAGTCATGATTGTTTAAATATCTAAAATGTAGATTTATTGCTGAAAAGACCTCCATTATTTTAACTCCTCTTAATGTTTACTCTAAAATGATATTATACAGTAAAAGATTATATGCTAAAGAAAAGGCAAGTAATTATCACTATGTGACCATAGTTCTCTACCTAGATTTAGAAAGAGAGAGAAGGAGGCAAACAGAGAGAGAATGTACTGTATTCAACATTGTCGTACATGGCAAAGTACAGGAAGATCAATTCTTATTTGAATTAAAGTTATTTTACAACTTAATCTACACTTTACTTTCCATCTTTAATTATTTCTGAAAATGTAATGGAAGTTTTATATTTCATATTTTGTATATATATAATTTTGGTTTAGGGACAGGATTTGTTTCTATTCTGGCTTACAAAAAATACCCCCAAAGCTAAAATGCAATAAAAAAAAAAGTGTCATTAGTTTCTTAGTTCAAATTGATTTTTTAATTTGCCAGACAAAAAAGTTTCAACTTTGGATTTTGAGATGTAATATCACACAAAGTTTCTTATAAAAATTGCTTCAAAATTTTTTTAGAGAATGAAGTTTTAAAATTTGCCTCTAAATGTTACTTATAACTATCCTCTCTCAGCTATTTATTCATTTGCTTATTCAATCAACAAATATTTATTCAGTGCCTAATATGTACCAGGAAATACTGTTGGCATCAAGGATGTAGTTGTGAACTTTAAAGGTGGTTTTCTACTTTTCTGGTACCTATATCTAAAAAAGAACCTCAAAAGTAAGATGAACGAATGAAAGATTGAACAAATGAATGAATGAATAAATTAATGAATAAATGAACAAATAAGATAATAAGAAAAATGAATAGGGTGCTATGATAAAGAATTATGATGCCTTAATATTGGGTGAGCAAGGAAGAGGAGCTGTCTCTGAGAAAGTGACACATAAACTGGGACCTTAGTGACAGTGGGATGTAACCATGCTAGGATCTCTGTCAAGAATATAGTAGGCATGAGGCTCAGAAAATCCAAAGGCCTTAAATTTCAACAAATTTGGGGCTCTTCAGGAACATACCAAAGTGGAGTCTAGTTTGATCAATGCAAAGATCAGGGCCAGTATTACAACATGAGGTTGGAATGGGAGGTAATGGCCAATTGTATAGGGTCCTGCAAGTTAAGGTACAGAGTTTTTGATAATGTTTAAATATAGACAAAACTTATTTGATGAATTTAACTTGGAAGTAACATGCTTTGGTTGGAACTTTTAAAAGACTGTTCTGGTTACTGGAAAATGAATGACAAGGAACAAAAGAACAGAAGCAAGAAGATTAGTTGAAGACAGAAGTCAAGGAGGACATGGAGGTTTTTGGCTCAACCATCTGGGTATATTTTCTGAGATAAGCAATATTTAAATGGCTGCCTTAATTGAGTTTGAATGTTAACATTAATCAAGTTTTGAGTAATTACTTTTAAAGGTAATATAATCTAGAAGGCAGAATAAGGCAATTCTATGCCAATAGAAACTTAAAATTCTAGTGGCAATCCCCTAACTTTTACTTGTATAAAATCTTTGAGATTAAAGAAGTAGGCTAGATACACATTTCTCAAAATTCCATCTTTAAAAATTAATATATTGTAGATACAAAAAAAATTTAGAACATCCTAGTCTAATATTTCTTTAACTGTTCTGATGGAGGCTATTCAGAAATGAAATTTAGCTTCATATATTCCATAAAGAAGTAATGGTCCCAGTATCTAATGATTTAGCTCACAATTCTCTGAGGGTTTCACACAGCTAAAAGTTTTATAGGAAAATTACCAGCTGGGATCAATGTCATTCAAAGGACACATTCTGAACATCAGACGGCCCTTGATTTTTGTAGCTATGCTGAACCAAGGCTGTATAAAATACGCTCTTCCTAGGAAATGCCCTAAACAGCTTTGGAAATAAAGAAAGAGTACAGTAATAAAGATACTCAGGTTAACAATCAAAATACTCAACTTAAGAGAAACTTTTTTTTTGGCATCATATCAAGTTCAAGAAAAGACATCTAATTATTGAGGAAACTAGAAATGCTGTATTTCTCAGCTTTGTTCTTCTAAAACTCTATTTCACTTGCACTTTTACAATGCATTTTTTATTTTCCTTTTTTTGTACAAACTTTACATTGCTTTGAAGTTAAAAGTTCAGATTTTGAAGAAGTTAGCCCTTTGACAATAAGAATTATTTCTGATGTCCCTCCAGTTTTTTAAAGAAACATCCCGCAGCTTCTAATGAATGATGCACCTTTCCATGCCAAGAGTCAGCTTTTATTCAACAGTGATTCACACTAAAAGCAGGAGTTGCTCTGTTGTTAATGAAGTTTACTAAAGTTACAATTTTAAGTTTGTCAATAATACTAATATGTTTTAAATCAGTCTACTAGTGTTAGCTTGAAACCTTAAATATTTCATTGTTGTTACTTATTTTAGGAAAATAACTATGATCATTAAGACACACATCAAGTATCTTAATCCAAAGGCCAATGCTTGTGGGACAGACCATTATATAATATTGATTCACTGAAATGCTGAGATCCACACCTGGATTGGCCTTCCTTCTGCTTATGCATAAAGTCTAGCTAGTTAAAAATGCATAAATAAGAGGAAGTGGTAGAGAAACCATGATGGCAGTAGGTATAGTAACAACAATATGAACCCAAGTCTTAAGTAGCATTATTACCTTGGGGGAAGAAGATGCCAAAAAAAAAAAAAAAAATGAATTCAAATCCATTTCACTAGATGCAATTTTTACTTAGCATTATATCAGAGCTGGAATGGTGCTTGGATGGCACTACTGTTGGCCAACTTCCTTTCAACTGCCTAGATTAACTTTTCTATTATTGAATTTTCATTCCTTTGATTCAAGGGCTTGTGCTTTGTTGAAATAGAAAGACCACAGGAAAGGGTAATGCATTAGGCAGTTTACAGTGATTTTTTTTTTTTTTCAGTAAGACTTACTTGTTAAGTGGTTACTTACCAACTGATGCTTGAGTACATAGCTGTATCTTACAATAGGAGATAAGAGGACATGAATTTGAATCCTTGCTTTGCTTTTTATTAAAGGTAGCATCCTATGAAAACTTAAGCATTTGAGCTTAAGTTTCATGATATACACAAGAGATGAGTTATTATGTTATTGCAATGAATGATACTATTAAATGCATTCATATAAAAGAACTAGAATGACTTGTTTACTACAATAGGAAGTAAAAATTTATTAGATAAATTTATTTGACAAATATCAGCAAAATAAGGTTTATATATTGGTGATGTTTGGAGCATGGATTATTATCTGAAAGATGTTGGAAAACCTTATGAAATGAGGGTGATAGAATACACTGAGGTTTGTAGATTATATAACACAAATAAAAACATACTTTGCATATAAAATATTAGCACAGAAGATGAAATATAGTGAAAAACATAATGTACAGTTTATCTCAGGGAAGCAGAAATACATCTTAATAAACACAGGCACACAAATGATAATATTTTCTTGTTTAAAATTAATCTTAATCACAGAACTTACTGTAGCCTTCCCCTAATTCTTGAGTTTGCACAAAAATTTTGGAAGCTCAAGTTGTGCTCCCCAAATAGGAAATTAACCTCTATTTCTAGTCTGTTACAATCAGTAATGATGGCTGTTTTGTCCAGGGTACTTTGTGTCACTCCACCTCTGTTCCACCCCTGCAACATGGTTTATTAGTTTCTCATTGTGGCCATAACAAATACCACAGACTTTTTGGAGGGCTTCCAATTCCAAAATGGTGAAGAAGCAAGCTATCTTTACTCCTCCACACAGAAAACCTGAAACAATTACACAGTACCAATGTTATAACCAGCAATATTCCAGAACTCAAATATGAGGATGAGACAGTTTCCAGGACAACAGAAATTGAGAAAACTCTTAAAAGATGGTAATAGAATTAGACTTCCACATCTGTGATTCCCCCCCTCCCCATTCAGCCCATCACCAATGCATAAAATTTGCCCTAAACTCATGGTTTCTGAGTTCCCACATCATTTGGGTTCTCTGGCAAGAGACTGCTCCTGTCTTAATTCCAGGAAGCATTGCAAATGCCAGAAGCACAAAATATCCTTGAGGAAAACAGAGGAAGCGGGATGACTGTCTCCCACCCTGTATGCCCTTTGATTCAGCCAAATGAAAATCACAGTGGCTTTCAGCAGCACACACTGTAGGAGGTTTGCTCCACAGGTCCCCTGGACACAAACCCCTAGCCTGCCTTCCCACATTGCAGTATCCCCCTTTGGAACCTTTCTCATTTGGGAATGGTAGCACTCAAACCTTTACCATATGCAAAATTTATGATAGATATACTAAAAATTAAAAGCAGCAAATTATAAAACATACTTCTAGAGAAAATTGTTTAATTACAAAAGAATAAGTAAGAGAGGAAGAGAGGAGTTACAAAACCAGAAAACAAAATAATGGCAATAGTCTTTACTTATAAGCAAGGAACAGAATGCAAGTGGGTGCAATTCTCCAGTTAAAAGGCATAAATAGGTTGAATGGATAGCAACAAGACCCAACTATATGCTGCCTACAAACACACATGGACTGAAAATAAAAAGATGAAGAAATATATTTTATTTAACTACAAACTTTAAAGAAGCAGGAATAGCTATACTAATATCAGATAAAATAGGCTAAAATCAGATTGTACAAAGAGATAAAGAAGGTAACCATGTAATGATAAAGGGTTCAATTCAGCAAGAGCATATACCAATTATAAATATGTATGCACACAACAGCAGAGCTTCCAAGTATATAGAGCAAACATTAATAGATTTACAGGGAGAGCTACATTGCAATATAAATATAGTTGGGGATTTAACAGCTTACTCTTAGTAATGGACAGACCATCCAGACAGAAAATCAACATATAAACGTCAGAGTTTAACTATACAATAGATCTAATACGTCTAACGGACATTTTCAGAATATTTCACACAACTGCTACAGGATTTACATTCTTTTCATCAGCACATGGAACATTCTTCAGAATAGACCATATCTTAGACCATAAAAAAAGTCTCAACAAATTCAAAAAAGCAGAAATCATATCAAATATCTTTTCTGAGTCCAATGGAAAAAAAAAAAAACGACATCAAAAGCAAGAGGAACTTCTGGAACTTCATAAAAACATGAAAATTAAACATGTTCCTGAATGACCAATGACACGATGAAGAAATAAAGACAGACATTAAAAATTTCTGGAAACAAATGAAAATTGAGATACAACATAGCAAAATCTATGAGATACAGCAAAAGCAGTAGTAATAGGAATGTTTATAGCAATAAATGCCTATATCAATAAATAGGAAGACTTTGAATAAACAACTTAATGATGCACTTCATGGAATTAGTAAAACAAGAACAAATTAAACCACAAATTAGTAGAAGGAAAAAATGATAAAGATAAAGAAGAAATAAGCAAAATTAGGGCTGAAATATACAGAAGATCAGTGAGACAAAAAGTTGGTTTTATTGAAAGATAAAATTGATAAATCTTTACCTCTATAAAGAAAAAATGAGGAAAGACCCAAATAACTAAAATAAAAAATGAATGAATAGACATAGTAACTGAAACAACAGATATGCAAAGGTTCGTTAGAGATTATTATGCCAACACACTGGAAAACCTAGAAGAAATACAGACAAATTCTAGGATACATACAACCTCTGAAGATGGAATCATGAAGCTATAGAAAACCTCAATAAATCAATAACAAGTAATGAGATCAAAGTCATAACAAAAAACCTACCATCAATGAAAGGCCCAGGACCTGATAGCTTCAGTTCTGAATTCTACCAAACGTTTAAAAGATGGCTATTACCAATTCTACCCAAACTCTGAAATTTGCAGAGAAGGAAATACTTCTAAACTCACCCTACCAGGCCCACTTTACCCTGACACACAAATTAGAGAAGGACACATCATAAAAAGAAAACTGCAGGCTATGCACTGATGAACATAGATGCAAAAATCTTCAAAAAATACTAGCAAACTGAATTCAACAACACATTGAAAAGATTTTTCATCATGACTAAGTGGAATTTAACCCAAGGATGAAAGCATGGTTCAACAAACGCAAATCAATAAATGCAATACTTCATATTAACAAAACCAATAACAAAAAATATGATCATCTTCATAGATGCAGAAAAAGCATTTGATGTAACTCAGCATCCCTCATGATAAAAACTTTCATCAATCTGGGTATAGAAGGGAAAAACTCAAATTAATTAAGGCCATACATAACAAACACACAGTTAGCATTGTACTCAATGGGGAAAAATCAAAGGACTTTTTTTTCTAAACAAGACCAGGAGGCCCACTTTCAACTTGTTTATTCAACATGGCACTGGAAGTCTTTGGCCAGAGCACTTTGGGCAAGAGAACGATTTGTGCATCCAAATTGAAAAGGAGTAATTCAAATTAGCCTTGCCTGCAGACAATATAATCTCATACTTATAAAAATCTAAAGACTCCACCAAAAACCTGTTAGTATTGGTAAAAAAAAAAAATTCAGTAGGGTCACAGGGCACAAAATCAATATACAAAAGTTAGTAGCATTTACATATGCTAACAGTGAACAGTCTGAAAAGTAAATCAAGAGTTCAGTCTCAATTACAATATCTACAATTATAATACCTAAGAATCAATTTAAGCAAGGACAAGAAAGATATATACTTCTAGGAAAACTGTAACATACTGATAAAGTATATTAAAGAGCATGCAAACACCAAAAGGTATTCCACGCATGTGGTCTGCAAGAATTAATATTGTTAAAATGACAATACTGCCCAAAGAAATTCACAGATCCAATACAATCTCTATCAAAATTCCAATAATAGTCATCGCATAAAAAGAAAAAAATATTCTAAAGTTTATATGGAACCATGAAAGACCCCAAATAGTCAAAATAACCTTGAGCAAAAAGAACAAAGCTGGGGGAATCACAATACCTGATTTCATTATATTCTACAAAGTTATAATAATTGGAAGAGCATGACACTGGCATGAAAACAGACACACAGACCAATGGAAGACAATAGAGAGGCCAGAAATCCAAGTGATATTGTTTGTTTATATCCCCATTCTAAATCTCATCTTGAATTGTATTCCCCCATAATCCCCATGTGTCAAGGGCAGGACCAAGCAGAGGTCATTGGATCATGGAGTTTGTTTCTCCTATGCTGTTTTCACGGTAGTGAGTCTCAGGATATCTGAAGGTTTTATAAGCATCTGGCATTTCCACTGCTTGCACTCTCTCCATCCTGTTGCCCTGTGAATAAGGTGTCTGCTTCTCCTTTGCCTTCCACAATAATTGTAAGTTTCCTGATGCTTTCCCAGCAATCTGGAGCTGTGAGTCAACAAAACCTCTTTCCTTCACAAATTACCCAATCTCTGATATTCTTTCATAACAGCACAAGAAATGACTAATATGCCAAACATTTATAGACAATTAATTTTTGACAAAGATTCCAAGAATACACAATGGGCAAAGGACAGTCTAGTCAATGAATATTATTTAGACAACTGAATAGCCACATGAATAAGAATAAAATTAGCCTTTTATCCACATCAGTTACAAAAATCAACTCAAGATGAATGAAAGACTTAAACATAAGACCTGAAATTCTAGAACTACCAGAAAAAAGCATATGGACAAAACTCCATGCCTTGTTCTGGGCAATAATTGTTTTTTATATATATTAACCCAAAAGCACATGCAACAAAAGCAAAAATATGCAAATAGGGCTTCATCAAACTAAAAAGGTTCTGCACAAGAAATAAAACAATCAACAAAGTGAAGACATACTACAAAGAGATACCATCTCACCCCAGTTAAAATTACTTTTATAAAAAAACAGGAAAAAAAATAAATACTGACAAGGATATGAAGAAAGGAGTGCCATCATTCATACACTGTTGGTGGAAATGTAAATGACTACAGCCACTATGAAGAAGAGTATCAAAGTTCCTCAAAAAAACTTGTATCAAAATTTTACATGTACCCCATTAATATGTACAACTATTATTTATTCATAAAAAATTAAAAAATAGATTAGTGTTTATTTAGATAACCAGGGAACAGAAATCTGCTGGGACATCTACAGACTCTGCCTATCACACGTGAATATCTTGATAAGGCTGGAAATCTGTATGTCTAGGTTTTACCTCACCATGCGTCTGCACAATAAAATTAATTCTGAGATTTTATCCTCCTCAAGGGTTCTTCAAAGAGATGAGAATCCTGCTAATCTGCAAAAATTTATTATCCTCACTTTGTAGGAAATCTATACCCTCTCTCTTTCTCTTGTGCTTCCCCAAACATAATATTCTCAATGAAGTGAGACTACCTCAAATGACTGTTAGAGATGATCTTTAGTTGCTTTGCATTTTATAAGTTCTAAATTCCCATGCCAACCATTTACTTGAGATAAGAAAATAGAAAAATTCCAGCTACATTCCTGTAATAAGAAAGTAGAAGGAAAGCAAATACAAGTTAATAGCTAAAAAATTATCTCACAATATCAGAAAATTAGTGTTGTGGAATTATTAATTTTTTTTTGAAATTGATCTGAAATTATTGCTTTATTGACAGAAGACTAAATCTTAAACTATGGAATAATCCAGAATGAACAAAGTAGATAAAAGCAAAAAAGTTCTTAAAATATTAAGAAAGTCTTAGGTGCTTGTAATAGTTTGTGACAGTTGCTGTAGCAAAGTGTCACAAATTATATGATTTAAACTGTAGAAACTTGTCTCACAATTCAAGATGCTGGAGGTCTAAGATCAAGATGTTGGCAGTGTCATGCTCTCTCTGAAAGCAAAAGGAAAGGTCTGTTCCAGGCCACTCTCCTAGCTTTTGCTCCTTGGCTTCTTTCTGCAAAACTCCGATCTTCACATGGTGCTCTGCCTGTGTGAATGTCAGTCTCTGTGTCCAAACTGCACGTGTTTATGAGGACACCAATCATATTGGATTAAGGTTTACCCTACCAATCTCATTTTAACTTGTTTACCTCTATAATGACCTATCTACAAATATGGTCACATTCATAGATACTGGGGGTTAGGACTCAAATTTTATCTTTTTGGGATGGACACAATTCAACTCATAACATTGCCTTTCTTTACAATTAATACAACATGTTTTATTTGCAATATTTACTTTCGTGTCACTCTGAATGTTTTCCAGAAAGAGTATTATGTTTGGAGTTTAAAAATTTGGGTTTGATTTTAAGTTCTGCTATAAGCAGAATATTAATATTAATATTCAAGTTATCTCATGATTGAGAAGAAGGTAGGACCGGGGCGGGGGAACACTGAGGAAGGCTGAACATAAAGCAGACTCTCTGCAAGCTCCTGGCTTGCTCTCTCTTCTAATGCTCTTCAGGTATAACAAGACAACTCAATAACATAGTCCTATAACCAGAGCCTGTAGGGGAGCCCAAAGAGAGCTGGGAGCCAAAATAAAGCCAAATACAAACCATGTTTCCTAAATAAAAGTGTAATAATAGGTTCGTGTGTGTGTGTGTGTGCACGTGTGTGTGTTGTGGTTTTAGAAAAGTTGAAATCTTCATGGATTGGAATACTGTTTTTCAAGTTTAACTAAAACTGGTTTTTAGAAATCTATGCAATGGATTATCCTTGAGTGGATGTGAGCCTACTAAGGAGACCTAGTAAATCCACAATAGTGGAAAAGGGTACCTCTCAGTGCTGCTTGCTACTTGCTAACTCCAAGATGCTAATTGTCCCAGTTTTTGAATCCAAATATTTTTAATCCGATAACTCCACAGTCTGCACTGGTACTCCCCTCCGTCATCAATCATCATTCTCTACTTAGGATGTTGAGAACATTTCCTTATTGTTCCCCTTTCCTCCCGTCTTATCCCTCCTGAAAAATGATACACAGTGAGGCCAGAATTAGATGGCAAAAATATTAGCATGGACACTTCCTAATGTAATTACTATAGGCTGTGAACCTATCCATTTTGTGACTATATTCACACAGTTCCTCTCTCTACAATGGCACAGCCACTTTACGTCAGTATACATATATAGAATATTAAAGACTCAACTCAAAAGCCAGTTTTTTCCCCAAAGCTTTCTTTGAATTCTGCAGGCAAGTTTAGAACTTTATTTTTTTCAAAGGTTGCCATAAAATCATTTAGTTGTTACAGTGTTTTGTTTAGGGCACACAGGAACCTGGATTCAGGAGGCCTAGAGCTTGCCTGGAGTCTATGAACCATTTGGGAGATAACTTGAATCTAACCCATATTTGGAGTTTAGGCACGTACAGACCTGCTTAATTTACATAAAAATATGAAGAACATAAGAAAGTGACTCTGCTGTCTTTCCTTCATATTGCATAGTACACCTTTCTATAAACAGAAATTTTACTTCGTAGGGTAGCACAAATCCCTTTCAAGCAACCTTACCCCCCATCAACATGCCATGGTGCTTACAATTCCTTGAATTTCATTTTCTTTGGTAGAGCATTGTCTCTAGAAATCCTGTTGAAAGATATACAAGTTTTGTGAGAAACTGTACATTTCCAACTATGTTTATATCTATCTCCTTTCCTTCATTCTTCTTCCACTAATGATGCTTAAGCTTTATTCATACACCACTCATGGTTTATGAAGTATCTCTTCATCGCCTTTATTAAATGTTGATGGTACTGTAAGAGATAGTTTCTTAGAACTCTTACGAACATTTCAATTCTATGCTTGTCATCAAATATTTTCCAATATTCTACTGGGTAGAACCCAAATCTTTTTTTTTTCATACCTGTATAACCTACATTGTAGCTATATCAAATAGTTACTTAAAAAAAAAAAAAAGACTTGCTCTTCAGTTATCAAAGCAGGCTTCAGAATCATTCAAGAGGCATGTTAAACGCAGATTACTGGTCCTCCCTCATAGAGTTTCTCATTTTACAGTTCTGGGCTAGTCCCAAGAATGTGCTTTCTATCAAGCTGCTATATGTTGCTGATGCCCCTAATTCTGGGAACATGAATTTGAGAACCCTTTCTGTCTCCATTTGTTTATTATTGATAAATTTTTTGTTAGCATTGCTTTTCCTTCTATTTACCTTTACTCTTTTAAAAATGTGAAATGACACTTTTCTGAAAATAGAAAGTGTTTTCAATGAAAAAATTGATGCTTTTCTTTACAAATACATCTTTAAAAAAAGCATTTTGAGACATATTTCTGTTTCTCCTTCAATAACAAATCTTAAAAAACTTTGAGACATATTATAATAATAATAATCATTATCTAGTATTCCAGTTTTTTGTTTTTATATGTCTTTTACATCTTGCTAGATCTTTTTTAAGCTACTAATCCCTAGAAACCATGTTGTATCAGACACACACAAGATACACCATATCACTAAATGTATGGATAAATGATTGAATGGAAGATAAAACTATGGATAGATAATCTGACACTAACTCTTTAACATCTTCTAGGATGGATTAATTTATCACAACTTCTAGTATAGAATATAAATATCCAAGAAACAAAAATCTTCCAATTTTGGAAGAAGATAGAATAATAATTTTGAACAAAAAGGGTTGGTTAGGCAAGGATAGCCTGAGTACAAGCCCTAAGACATTAAAGTCAGAAAGATACTGGTAGGACATGAGCCCACAGGGAAAGGGCATTTGAAAGGGAGATAAAGGGTGAATAAAGATATACCTTCCACCACCTCTTAGTGTATAGCGGTTTCACTTTAGTCAAGCAGTAACAGTATGCAAATACCATCAAACGCTACGGAAAGCAGGATTTTTCCAGATCTCCCTTCTCTTTCTGAGTTGGGATACCCCTTTTATATTTAAACCATAAATATTGAGCTCTCATCATCTTACTCATTGCTTCAGATTCAACTCTTCTTCAAATAGACTATAACTTGAATGACTCAGTCCTGAAAATGGAAGAGATTTCCACTCAAAATATTTTCTAGACTTACCATTTATAGTAGATAAGCAAACTGGCAGAACTTGATAATTGATCATACAGGGGAAATTATTCCAGATGCCAAAAGCAGACACTTATTTATTTTAAAATTTAATTTGAAACAAGTGGTTGCTTATGTTTCATATTCATAATGGTTATCAATTAATCATTGAGAAATGTCATCCTTGAAATATACAATTTTGTTGCATTTAAATGATGTGGTAACAAAACAATTACTGAACTTTCTTCAGTTACTCTAATGTTTCTCCTCATTCATCTCTAATATTTCCCTCAGGCTGGTGATAAAAAATACCATTGAGGACAATGTATTCCACTCCTAGCAGCATCTGCTACTTTGACAACTAAATTTAGAACATTTAAAAAATTTCTTTTAAAAATAATAGATTTATTTCACATGCATTGTTCCACACTGGATCAACTCAGAAATAGTCACATAAAATTTCCTAGGAGATCAGTAACAAAATCTAGGTCATTTTCTGAGCATGTATTTTAAAAACAGAAGAAGCTAAAAAAGACCAGCATCAGAACAAACTCTTTTCCAAAAAATTCATGTACATATATAATAAAAGGTTTTCTGTCTCTTATTTAATCAGAAATTCTTCTTGTTTTTTTCTCTCTCTAGTACACATATATAGAAATATGCATATATTTATTCATATATAAAAATACCTACAGGGATAAAATAATAGTCTTTTATTTAATAAATTATATGGATAAAAGATAAAAATAGTCTTTTATTCCACTTACTATGCAAGACATTAATAATTTGCTGGGCGTTATTCTATTAAAACAGAAAATATGGCTGACCAATAAATATGATTGTGATATTGTGTGTGTGTGCATGTGTGTGTGTGTGCACATGCACATGCATCTGTTGTCGTAGAGCAGTGATAATTCAAAAACTCTTTTAGAAGCTACAAGGCAAAGTAGATTTAGAAAGACAGTGGAATTGAAATGCATCTTCTACTCGCTATGCAAACTTACTGCACATTCATTTTCTTATCTGTAAATTGAGGTAATACTACCTAATTTGCATTTTTCATTTGAGTAAATAATAAGTATGTATCACAAAAATTAATAAGTAGAAACTTTATTATCATTTTCAGTATTTAAAGAATTATTGCACACCTTGCCTTATACACGCAGTATTTCTGCTAAACTTTGCACTGAAAGGGTTAATTAAAATTCTTCTTAATCAAACTATCTACTACGATGATGTACATGAGAGAAAGAACTGTAAGAAAGAGAAAAGGAGGTATGAAATATCAGCTATTTTTAAAGTACCATGGTCTATGTCTGAATTCAAGGATTTCCTTGGTAGACAACATCTACAGATGGAGAAAACTCACTAAAAAATATGTTAAAAGTAATCAAAGACAAGAACTATCTCTAGATGCATCTATTTTAGGGCATATTCATGAAGACACCAATGTGAGAAGCTCCATTTTACTAGGCTAAAAAATAAACAAAATAGGAATGTAGCTGAAGTTCACAAACATACAAACTCATCATGTATTTTACTACTTTCACAGCAATTATCCTTTCCCTGGCCTAGCTCTTTGTTTTTTCTTTAAATACACACATTTTTTTATTTGAACCTGAAAGTTATCTCAATAAAAATATTTTTAAAATGGTAAAAATTGAACCACACTATAATTTACCATGGGCCATATATCCACAGACAGTTTTTATTTATTCTTTTTTATTTTTAAACACTTTTATGTTCATGGGTACACATGCAGGTTTGTTATATACACAAACTCTTGTTGCGGGGGTCTGTTGTACAGACTATCATGACCCAGCTACTAAACCTAGTACCCAGTAGCTATTTATTCTGCCTCTCTCCCTCTTCTCACCCTCCACCCTCAGGTAGTCCCTCGTGTCCATTTTTCCCGTTTGTGCCCATGTTGTCTCATCATTTATCTCCCACTTAAAGATGAGGTCATGTGGTATTTGTTTTTTTGTTACTGCATTAGTTTGCCAGGAATAATGGCCTCCAGCTCCAACCATGTTCCTAAGGAGAACATGATTTCATTCTTTTTTATGGTTGCATACTATTCCATGGTGTATATATATCACATTTTCTTATCCAGTCTACCATTGATGGAAATTTAGGTTGATTCCATGTCTTGGCTATTGCGAATGGTACTGAAATGAACATACACATGCATGCCTTATGATAGAACAGTTTATATTCCTTTGTGTATATATACAGCAATGAGATTGCTGGGTCAAATAGCTTCATTTTTATAAATACTTGCTATAGTAGCAACAAAGATAGAATGAACATATAATTAATACCACTGTATTCACCTGCAACATCGGAATGGCAAGTTAGAACACTAACAGGAGCTATAAGCTGGGTCCGTTAACCAATTGAGATAGTATTATAATTTGGCTCTGTTTATTTTTTCCCCCTCTAACTAGGTATAACAGGGCTTTTATAGTAAAAAATATCTTTTTATTTGAAGATATTAGAACTAATATAGTCTGTATATATTGATAGGAACCTCCTGTAGTTTTGTGTAACTAATTTTATACTTTCAAAGTAAACATGATGAATGGGATTTTGAAAAATCTGTTTGCATATGACAGGTTCCAGGGCCAGGGCAGAGGGTTTATATTGGGCAACACCAAAGATAGCAATGATAATTTCATTCTTTTTATTAATCTGGTTGGTATTTTGCCTTATGGTTTGCACCCCCCCCCAAAAAAAAAAAGTCCCAAGTTTTTACATGAGAATTCAAATTTGCATCACATTTAGCAACATTAAAAAGGATTTTAGTCCAGACAAAAAATAACCTCCTTGGAACAGAAACAGGAAGAAGTCTCTTTCACTTACTTAATTTTCCCATGTTCTGCTTCTAATGATATAACTCAGAGGAATCCTAAAATGGGAAAAGTAAATTAGCCTGGAGGAACAAGAAAACTAAACTGTGGATTGTTTTTATTTTATTTTCCATATGTTGATTCTTTTCTCTAGATTTTTGCTATCTCTAAAATAATTGGTATTTGTTTCCTCTCTCAGGGAAAATCAGTCTTCCAAGCTATAGCCTCGTCTTTTTTTTCTTTTAAAAAATATTTTGTGAGATATAATTTATATATCACAAAAAATCAAATGTTTAAAATATCAAATTTCAATAAACTTTTCATATGTGAGTATTGTTCTGAAACCATTACTATTACAAACCTGGAAATGTATAGTTATAAGTATGGTTTTATAAAAATCTTGTTTTTTAAAAATGCTAAGAGAATAAAGGAGAGCAAATATTTATTAACAGATATTTTACAATAACCTTCATATTTACCATTTCAATTTTTCTTCATTTTTCACTTATGGATTGGATTTATTATCTAGCCTTATTACCCTATTACAAAAGCACTTGGTTCTCACCCTCTCTCATTGTCAAATACTTACCTTTTTATAAGTTATACACTCAACAACATAATTTTACAGATATTGCATTATACAGTTCCTTTTTGAACTACATAGAGAAGAAGGGAAAATAAATGTGTAATTATACTGTGCTTTATATTACCTACATAATTACCTTTATCAATACTCCTCATTTTCTCATATGAATTTTAATCACTCTTTTGTGTCATGTTTTTTCCGCCTGAAGAACTTGCTTTAGTATTTCCTCTAACACAGACAAGACAGAAGTTCCCTCCATGTTTTCCTCTGGGAATGTTTTTATTTCACTTTAATTTTTGAAAGATAGTTTTGCTGGATGTAAGATTCTCAGTTGGCAGCTTTTTGAATGTATTTATTTATTTATTTTTTAGTTTCCTTATTTAATTTTTTATTTCAATAGGTTTTTTGGGGGAACAGGTGGTGTTTGGTTACATGAATAAGTTCTTTAGTGGTGATTTCTGAGATTTTTATGCACTGCCACCCAAGCAGTGTGCACTATACCTAATGTGTACTCTTTTATCCCCCAGCCACCCTCCACCCTTTCCCCTGAGTCCCAAAAGTCCAATGTATCATTCTTACGCCTTGGCATCCTCATAGCTTAGCTCCCACCTATGAATGAGAATCTATAATGTTTGGTGTTCCATTCCTGAGTCACTTCACTTAGAATAATAGTCCATTTCCACGAAGGTTGCTGCATATATCATCATTTTGTTTCTTTTTATGGCTGAGCAGTATTCCATGGTGTACACATATATATATATACACACCACATTTTCATCAATTATTCCCTGAAATACATTTTCCAAACTCTTAGATTTCTCTTCTTCCTTAAGAACACCAGTTATTCTAAGGTTTGGAGGTTTAACATTGCCCCAAACTTCTTGCTTTGTTTATTTATTTTTTTAATGCTTTTTTCTTTGCCTTTGACAAATTGGGTTAATTTAAAAGCCTGTCTTTGAACTCTGAAGTTCTTCCTTTTGCTTGTTTAATTCTATTGCTGAGATAGAAACTCATACAAACTCAACCTGGTAGCCAAAGACAAGTGCATTTTGCATTTCTCTAAGTGTGTCCTTGATTTCTTGAAGTTGTGATTGTTTTTTATTTATGCTATTTCACAGAATAATTTTCCTTTGATATTCTGTATCATGTTTTTTAATTTCATTAAGTAGGACATTATTTTCTCTGCTTCCTTCTTGATTAGCTTAATAATTGACCTTCTGAATTCTTTTCTGGCAATTCAGAGATTTCTTTGGATCTATTGCTGCTGTTATGATCTTTTGGGGGTGTTCAAGCACCTTGTTTTGTCACACTACCGGAATTGTTTTTCTGGTTCCTTCACATTTGGGTAGACTTTGTCAGAGGGAAGATCTGGGACTCAAGATCTGCTATTCAGATTCTTTTATCCCATGGGTACTCCCTTAATGTAGTGTTCTCTCACTTCCCCTAGGAATGGCACTTCCTGACAGCTGAACTGTAGTGATTGTTTTTCCTTTCCTGGGTCTAGCCATCTAGCAGAGCCACCAGGCTCTTAGCTGGTACTGGGACGTATCTGCAAAGAGTCCTGTGATGTGATTGGTCCTCAGGTCTTGCAGCTGTGGATTACCAGCACGTGCTCTGGCAGAGGAAGCAAGGGAGTGAAGCGGTGTCTGTGATGGTTCTTGGTTGTGTTTTTGTTTATTGTGCCTCTAGTTTAGTGTGTTTGTTGGCCTCCAGCTGTTGCACCGGAGCGAGCAGAAAATCAACACCAAGACAAAAGTATGCCAAATTGCAGGGTCTTTATTGCCGGTGGCCATGGAGGACTCATGTCTCTCCAACCCATGGCCCTGAGCTCAGGGGGAGCAAGACATTTAAGTTGCAAAACCACATCCTTGTTCAGGAGGGCACAGGGGTGTGCAAGACAAGCTATCTGTACAGAAGGCTAAAGTTAGCGGTTTGTTGCAAGGGAAGGAGGGTAGCAGTGGAAATTTTTAGTCTTAACACTTCTGAGAATTGCAGTACAATAACAGTTCCGAGAACTACACCTCTGCCCAGGGCCCAGGTGGCTTCTCTGTAAGATGGCAGTGCTTAGGCTTCTGTTTAGCCCCTATCACACCGCCAAAAGGTGGCACTTTCGAGAGCACATAAGCTGTGATCTTACAGGGAGGACAAAAACTTGCCCTAGGGACTCCTGATTAAGTATTCAGTTTCTCAGGCAGTGGGCAGGGCCATAGAGCTCCCAAGACATGATGACCTTTGTCTTTGGCTACCAGGGTGAGTAGAGAAAGACCACCAGATGGAGGCAGGGATAAGAATGTCTGAGCTCAGCCTCTCCTTTGGCTGAGCTTGTGGTTGATGTGGGGGATGGAGGTATGGTTCCCAGTCCAGTGGAGTTATGTTGCCAGGGGGGATTATCGCTGCCTCCGCTGAGTCATACAGGTCACCAGGGAAGTGGGGTGGCAATGGAGTGAGGGGCACACAGAAAAGGTATGCACCTCAAAACCCTTTCAGTGTCTACCCATTACTCAATTCCAAAGCCATTTACACATTAGTCAGCTCAGGGTTCTATACAACTGAGTGGTTCTCTTTTTTATAAGAGAAATTTATCAGGTGTGGTAGTTTGTGCTCATAGTTACAGCTACTCAGGAAGTTGAGGTGGTAAGATTGCTTGTGCCTAGAATTTTATGACCAGCCTGAGCATTATAGCAAAACCCTCATCTCAAAACAAACAAAAACAACCAGAAATGTGTTTGTCACAGTTCTTGAGGTTTAGAAGGTTATAATAAAGGCAACAGTAAGTTTCATGTCTATTGTGACCGAATTCCTGGTTCATAGAGGGCCATCTCCCTGCTGTAACCCTGCTCGGCAGAAGGGACCAAGATATGTCTCTGCAGTCTCTTTATAATGGCACCAATCCCATTTATGAAGGTTACTGCCTTCATGACCTAATCCCTCTCAAAGACCTCAACTCCTGCTACTATGAGATTTGGGGTTAGAATTTCAATGCATGAACTTGAGGGGAGACACATTCAATCTGTGGCATGTACTAATAGATTTTTTTGTATTGGACTAGTCTTACATTTCAGAAATAAATCCAATTTAATCATGGAGTACTATTTTTGCTTTATACATTTTTGGATACATTTTGCTAAAATTTTCCTGATAGGTTTATGTTTTTGAATCTATGAATATGATGAGTTTTACCTATAATTCTCTTTTTTCATGACAGTAACTTTTTATTTTTGCTCTACTGTTACTCAAATAATAATTATAATTGTATTAATGTTTCTAAATTTTCATCAAACAAATGAATAAACAAAAATCTGTCTCTGACAATTTTGTTCAGTTTTGTTTATCTTGGGGAGATGTGTTGGTGGTAGTTCATTTTGAAGTATAGAATTAACATATGCTAAAGGGGTTTTGATGCACTACTGTTTAAACTGCCTTCTAAGATTTTTTATTTATCTTCTGGTTAATGTAGGCAAGTTCTAATCTATCCAATTCTGTTTTCTCTTTGACGTGGGAGATGAGGTTATATACTGGTAAAGAGTGTGGGGAGAGGGCTGATGGGATCACAGTTTTGAGAAAAGTTTAGACCTGGAGAATGTGTTAAATAGACTCTAAAAAATTGTCAAAATAATTTTTTAAAGTAGGATATTTCAAAGCAGAATTTAAGGGTCAGCAGAAGATGGAAATCTCTAATTTATTTTTTCACTGCCATGTATGTTTGTGAGAATTTTCCAGAAGTGTTCAGCTGCTCCAAATACAGACTGACCAGGTAGAACAAAGGACTAAATTGAGATTGTTTGTCTTTTGTGTATGTGCATCTGAAGAAATAAACTGAGATACAAAATGCATTCAGTGAGGTGCATACATGCACAAATTGCAATTATAATATTTAATTTTTAAAATATACACCCAAGCACCACTATCCAGGTCAATATTCAGAACATCTTTAACACCCACAAAGTCCTGTCATGCCTCTTTCTAATTCACCTCTAATCCAGCTGTAACGACTGTTCTGAGTTCTATCATCATTGATTAGGTCTATAATTTCTTGAACTTTATATAATGAAATTATATATTATATATCCTTTTGTGTTTGGCTGATTTTTCTCCAAAAAATATCCATGAGATTTTGTTTGAGTAGTTTGTTTTCTATGCTGCGGAGTGATCCATTTTATGAATACATAACTATTTATTTATCATTTACTACTTGATGAATGCATTTGTGCTGCTTGTGTTCTCTGGCAAGCACATGCTAAGAGAGAATTTGTTGTGCAAAAGCTAAAATAGAGAATAACATCTGTAAGAAATAGAAAAAGTCACTGGACTGCAAGGCAGAGTAATTAATATCTTAACCAGACTTCTAGGAAGACTCAAAGCAAAAAATACCCAGCAGACTGAACCCTTAGTTGTTCATTGGCTGGGGGTTGCTCCCATAAGATGGTGACCTCAGCTACTATTGCCTTGCTCATAAGATGGCTGGAAGCTCTTCAAAAAACCTCAGATACCACCACATTGGTCACTCAATTGCCACAGGCCACACTAATAAGACCATGACATAAGCCCAAAAGATAAGACAGATTTTAAAAATTAGGCAGCAAGATTTTTGTTGTTGTTGTTGTTGTTGAAGTTGAACCCAAATGGTGCATCTGTATTTCAAAGTGTTTTTTTTCCTAGTATTTGACAATTAGGAACAAAGCTGAAAAGAGCATTCTTATAAATGGTTTTGACTCTAATAAATAATTTATCAGGTAAAATTGTGAGTTTAGCTAAAACTTTTTTATCTTTAGGGGATACTGTCAATTTGCAAAATGTTAGTACCAATTTACCTAAACACAAGCAACACAGAAGTACCTGTTGTTTTCTATTCTCATCACCTCTTAATTTGTTCAGTCTTGTTCAGCTCGTTCCTTTATACCACCACAGTTTCTTTATCCATTTACTGATGGGCCTTTGGGTGTTTTTGTTTTGTTTTGTTTTGTTTTTCATCTTCCATTATTATGCATGCATATATCTGCTGGGTTGTATGCTATGCATATGTTTAATCTTTTAAGAAACTACAAAACCATTTTTAAATTTGCATGTTTATTTCACATTTTAAGTAGAAAGGTAAAAAAATCCAGTTGTTCCACATTTTTATTAAAACTCTACAAGGTCATTCTTTATTATTTTACAAAGTCCGATAGGTGAGTTGTAGCATCTCTTTGTAATTTACATTTGAATTTTCCTAATGAATAGTGAAGTTGAGTATTTTATCTTGCATTTATTGACCATTTATATACATTCTTTGATGAAGTATCCATCAAAACCCTAATCATCTTGTTAGTCAGAATATTAGATTTCTTATTAATGAGTTGTAAAAGTTTTATACATTCTAAACAAAATCCTTTTGCCAGGTTTTTTTTTTTTTTTTGGCAAGCATTTACTCCAAACCATAGCTTGCGTGTTTTTACTGTCATAGCAGTACTATGTGCTAATGTCTGAACAATTTTTTAAGTTTTGATAAAGTTACTGATTTAGTACATAATTCATACTTTCTACTTTATATAGGTTTGTAGAATTCAATGTACTCAGATTTTTTTCAGTGTTTCATTTTAAATGGCTTTGGTTGTAGTTCTTACATTTGAATCTATGATTTATTTTCAGTAGATTTTTGTACATTGTATGAGGTTGGAGCCAAGTTAGTTTGTTTATGGCATTACTATGCGATTTTTCTACCACTGCTTGTAGAGAAGGTTGTTTTTCTTGATTGAATTGCATTGGCAACTTTGTGAATAATTAATTGACCATATATATGTGGTTAAATTACAGGGCTTCTGTTTCATTGCTCTATTTGTCTTTCTTTATGCCAATATTCCAGTGTCTTGATTATTTACAATAAGTCTTAAAATCAGATAGTGTAATTCACCAATATATTTTTTATAAAGTCATTTTGGTTATTCCTAGTCCTTTAAATTTCTATGTAAATTTTAGAATTCTCTTGTCACTTTCTAGAAAATAAAACCTGCTGGGTGTTCTGCAAATAAAATATATGATAGTAAATAGGACCTCAGAGCAAAAGCCAATTCTGTACTCAGTTCCGTAGGAAACAAATGCACATGTCCTAGCATCACACTTCACTGTTACAACATGTACAATCGACTTCAGATCATTATATAGTTATATTTGGGTGGAAAGTGGAATTTGGTAGCTGGAGACCCAGCTCAAATAATTCTTTTAATAATTTAAGATCCAAATATTTATATACAGTCTATGTCAAAAAGCATAATTAAAATAATGTAACAGAATATGAAAGAAAAATAAACAATAATAAATAAGATATAATTTACTCAAAATGTCTGAGGCAATAAAGTGAAGACTGAAACACCTAATGATCAAGTGATGTAGAGTGAGATTAAGAGAAAAATTGCTGATTTCTGAAATCAATTTCCTTAATAAAAATGGTGCGAGATTTTTTGTCTCTAGTAGTGGTCTTTTTTGTTTGTCTTTTGCTTCTGTTATTTGCCATCAGTTACATATCTACAAACACATATTGAATGTCCTGCCTCTAGTTACCTCTTTTACATTTCTGAGCAGCCAAGCATCTGTATTTTGTAAACCTAAACTTTATTCTTAATACTTGATTAGTTTCTCCAGTGAAGCCAACACGCATGCAGGAACCCCGCGGTTCCTGTGGTTATTGTTATGTTATCTGTAGACAGTCTCTCCACAGGGGCTGCCGTATCTCTGCCAGTCCCATGCCTCTGCCACTTACTCCTACTGATTTTCCTGCCAAGTTCAATGCTCTAAAAAAAAGAATAACCAGCTATGAGCAGCATGTTCTTTTTCTGCAGACTGACAGGACTGTGCTTTAATCTCCTTTTGTGTCTCCTAACAGAAGCTTTTATAACAGTTTTTGCTGACTGTCAGACTACTGTAAGCCACTGCTCATGATACAGTGAGGGGGAGAAGAATTTAGAATTATTTACATTTAGTTGTCAAGAAGGATGTTGAAAATGAAACATACATATGGTAAGACAGTAGGGTATGCTTCAGAATTGGTATTCTGAATGGAATGTTTTTCCTTAAAAAATGCACACATATAGAAGTTTTTCCTGTATTTAAGGAACACAAATATGGCTTACTTCATAAAGTAGAAAGATGAATTCTAAATTAAATTAATCCTGGATGTTTTCAAGAAAATTTATATAACATAATTTAAATAAATCATCCTTCTACTCTAGGCCTGGCTCCAGCATTTCACTAGCCATCTTACTCTTCTCACTTATTATGAAATGAGCTGAGGAAACCATCTCTTCTTAAGTAGGTAGAATTTGATTATGGAAAGGATACTGAAATAGGTTTAGTATGATATAAATTGTAGAATGCAATAATTATTTGTTTATGTGTTTTTCAACCTCACTAGAGTCTCTTGGAAAGAGAATCTGTGACTGGCCTGTGAATCTATCCAGTCTAAATACAATATTTAACATCTGCTAGGCACTCATTAGTTTATAGAGACTAATACGGTAGTCTGGCACTACACTACACTATACTAATTTTAAGAACTTACCACTTAACCTCCTAGATGTCAATTTCTTCAATAAAATGAGTTTGAGCTGGATTAAATGTTACACATTCTATATCTATACTGCTTAGCCTCTATATGGTCATAATAATTGTACTTTAAAAAAATTGAGTTCACATAAAATGTGAATCTTAGGGATTTCTCAATTATCTTTTTTACACAATAAACCACCCTAAAGTTTATTGATTTTGATAGTGTACGATTAGAGGCCAGGGTAGTTTATAAAGTGTAAATATAAGATTGGGAGACTGGCTGGTGCCATTGACTGGGGTGTTTGATTCTCTTCTGCGTAGGCATCTCCCCTTAGCTGTTTTGGCTGCTTCATATAATGGTACAGGGGTTCCAAATGGAAATCCTGTGAGAGAACAGGCCCAAAGAGCCAGCACTTATCACTTACTAATGCTTCACTTGGATCACCCTTACAGATATCCCACTGGCCAAAGCTAGTCACATAACCAACTCCAGAGATTCTGTGGAAGGAGATTCCACAATGACATGAATAACAGAAAGTGTGGTTATGAATTTTCCCAATTCCTTTGTCTTCTCCCAGCCTACTACATTTGTATATACACAGTTGTCACTTGAGGTATACAGAGTTGAACTGCACAGGTGCACTTATACATGGATTCTAATCCACTGAAATCAGACGGAAAATACAGTATTTGTGGATGCTAAATACTATATACAAAGGGCAAATTTTCACATACACATTTTCAATAGGGCCAACTGAAGGACTTGATTATGAGCATTTTGGTATACATGGAGGTCCTGGAACCAATGCCCCATGTGTGCTAAGGGAGGACTGTACTTAACTGCCCTGTTTGCATTGAAGTTTCCTGTCCTTATATTAAATGATTGCTATGCTCTTGTTATTTGATTCTGGGACTATCTTAGAAGAATTATAATATGGTCTAAAAAATATGCTGTAAAAGTAACTTTATAAAAAATTTGGCATATGATATATTCAAATGCTTTAAAATCTCTTAATGCTTATCTTTATCAAAACATTTTTATTAATAGTATTGGATACTTAAAGCTTTAAAAGAGTTCCATTGATTTAAATCTTTGCCAGTGAATTACTTGTGCGTGTCCTAAAAATAGTGTAGTTTATCAGGCATGCATAATTTCCTGTGATTTATTTCCCTAAATTCGACATATCCATCTGCATATTCCAATAGGACAAAATCAAAATGTAAACTTTAAGGGAAAATTCATTTTTTTAATTTACATTATTTGCAAGCATTTTCTGATATGAATGTACTTATATTTTGGTATATAGTCAACATACATAATTTCACATTGTAAAAGGAAAGTGTAGGAAAGTGCATGTATATATACGTATATGTACGTATATATATATATATATCAAAATAATTATATAGGTTTAAGTTATCACTACTTTGACATTTTTATTGTTTGGCTTTGCCCTTGTGCCTACTCCTCTTTTAACCTGTGGATTACGTATAGTCGTCACATATGTCATAATAATTTTCAAGTGGAAAAGGAGCATGAGTTCTGTCTTCTTGTGTCTCTCCTTTTGCGGCAAAAAATGCTTTTCCAAAGGATAACCGGTGTACTTCACCTTAATTTTGATTGGCAATAAATGGTTCATGTTGCTATTCTTAGACTTGGTATTAGCAAAGATAAAGAGAAAAAGATTACCAGGAATAACTTAGATTAATCATTTGAGATGGAATGGGTTTGGAAGAATCAACCACCATGGATATTATAATAAAATAGCTATTTTTTGTCAGATACCCATATACATTTTTAATTATATGATCTGATGCATTTTTGGATGGGAGCTAGCTTTGTGTAACAGAAAGAACGGGGGAATTGGAGTCAGAAATACTGAATTCTAACCACTCCTCTGTCTTATCATGTTCACACCTTTTATTTAAAATACTTGTAATGAGATATGTTTTTTAATTCATGAGTGCTTTTAAAATATTAGATAACAGCACATGGACTCTATATTGCTTAACATCCCAAACAGGAATGAAGTCGCTCTCCCATAATTGGATACATTACTATTTTAGCAAGAAAGTTATGAATAGTCGTACTAAGAGGAATTAAAATAAAGACAGTAATTTGCATCGTGTCAGTTCAGGGCAGAAATTATCACCTGATATGTTGTTTTTAAAATTAATTTCAGGTTATTTTTTGTTTTAGATTTTAGAATTATGGATAATATATTTTGGATCTATAACTAGATATAATGTTTGGTATCACAAGGTTTCTCCCAGATAAATTTATGTATATGAATTATATAATTTCTAAGTTTCTTTACAAAACTGATACTCTATGAATCCATGATCTAACAAAAAGCAAAGGCAACTGTTTTATTTCACTTGCTTTATAATATATATGAAACCCACAAGCAACATTTCCATAGATAGGCTACACAAATGTCTCACAGAGTAGACAACTGTCAGGGCTTGGCTTACCTCTTCTTAATGTCACCCTGTTGGTCTAGGTGTGGCTCAAGATAAGAGCCAGGAGATTTCTGATTTGGATAACAGTTTTACCTTTGAGAAAAGATTAAAACAGCATAATTAAAATTAAGGAATGTTAAAGTAGGTAAAATATGTATTTTGCTTTTTCTGTTTCTTTTCTCTCCTGTCCATCTCCAGTTGGCCTCTCTTCTGTATTTCTCAAAACCTTGATAAATTATGCCCTACACCAGAGAACCCCATATTCCAAAGGTAGCACCTGTGCCTTCTGTGCTCTCTTTGAAATGCACTCTTTTCAGTAACTGACAGGTGAAATTACAGGCACCTGGATTGAGGTGGCCTGAGGGAAGTTAACATAGAAAATCAGGAAATGTATTGAGGCTTTTTTGAAAATTCCTGAGTGTAATATGCATTAGCATTTAAAATGGCCCTGGATGGGTGAGAAGAATGGGGGTTGGTAATCCTACCCTTTCTCCTCACGAACCCTTTATATAAAACACAAAGTCCAGGTTTACACATTGCATGTTTTTCCTCAATGAAAGAGCATGGAGAAAAAAAACAAGATGTAAGTGGACATAAGATGATTGTCACCATCAAAGCAAATCTGCTTCTTAATTTTCCAAAGCTTTGAAAACACCAAAGGGTAGATGCAAGTCAGTGGAAACTTCTATTTCCATTTCTCTGAGAATTAGGGGGCCAACTGGCTTCAGAAAAAAAAAATGCAATGAAATGGAATTTATTTGTGTACTTTTTTGAACTCACTAAATTCCGGTGTCTGGTTCTCACTCAGCCCTGCAAGTCCAGAAATCTGGTATTTTAGAACAAAGAAAATGCACCTATCTACCATCCCTATCCTAACTGTCATACACTGCACACATAGGGATGAGCGCTTAAGAACTAGAATGACAATTTATTAATTTAATTTTCTTTCAGCAGAAAGTCAAATTATAACCAGGGTACCAGTTTCATAACCTATAACAACAAAGAGAAGCAATTATTTGCAGAGAAGCACATGTATCCATTTGTTCAGAGCATTTTCTTTCCTTAAAGACAAATTGTATGAGAAGCTAACCTCTCAAAAAATATTTTTGTGAGAAGCAAATCAGAATATGTCATAAGATGACATTCAGCTTTGTGTCCCAGATGTGGTGGCTTAAAACACATGAAAGAAAAAAAAAAAAACAAGGAAACTATATATTTTTAGTCAAGACTTGTATCCTAGCCAGGGCTTAAAGTTACCATCAACACTGACCTCTACAAATCACTTTTTCTATGATTCCAGGACAGAACAATCATCCCTTCATCTTTATATAGGTCCATTAATGAACTTACTTTGAATTATTTTGGTACTGAAAAGCAGTCTGTTTCTTGGGAGACACTGTTTTTCTCTGTTCTAATTCATATGTTCATTTTAATGTTATGCAATGAAGATAACATTTATTAACTAAGAGTGCCCAGAATCTCACTCCTCATTACCCATGAGAATATTATACAGAAATAATAATCTTGAGTTTTGTTTTGAAGGTTGAGTAAGGTGAAATTCTATCAGTTTTTATTTTTACATACAATTAAGAACTGCTGATTAACACAGTGACCTAGTTGTCTCCTTATGCATCTTTGTTCTTTCAAAAAAGACTCAAAACTTCCTAAATCTTCTGAGAAGCCGATAACCCTCCCTAAGATCTCTGTGAATTCCGAGGAGTTAAATTAATGAGGTAACTTCAGACTTGTACATACTTATTCCACTGATTTCTTGTTCTTCATTCTGTATCTTTCAACCGTCATTTTGACACTAACTCTAATACTAACCTGAACATGGAGCCCAGCCTCATATCTTATTGTCTTCTAAAAATAAGCCAAATACAGTCAGACAAAAAAGGAAGGATGGAAGGAAGAAACAAAGGAAAAAAGAAAGGAAGAAAAGCCAACCTTTTTGTGACTATACCAAATATAATGTGGTGAGAATTGTTATTTCAACATTAACATTTGTATATGTCTTATCAAACAATCTTGTTCTGGTGTATGTGTGTGTATGTGTTTGTGTGTACCATTGTTATTAAAATAATACGTGCTTCTAGGTTTGTAAGATGAATGATAATGGCTTATAAAGAAAAATAACAGTCCCTTACACAAACTTTCCTCATTCCTGATTGCTGTTCTCCAAAACTGTTTTCAACGTCTCATTTCCTCTGGTATTTAACCCCCACATTTTTAAGTAATTTGCATCTCTCCCTTCATTATTCAGTTTTAAAACTATTATTTGTACATAAAAGTTACTGTAGAAGATAACGATTTATTGCCCTTAAACCTACCCCACTCCCGTTTTCACATGAACAGAAAATGCACAGGCCTCCTCCCATCCTCCTAGTCTCTTCCTATGTCATTTTTCTTAAGTTGATATCTAGTGTTTATTAATGTTATGAACATATTGTTCACTATATGTTTATTTAAATTATAAGTGTTTTGTTCACTATACATGTCACTATAGTAATACATCTATAATACGTAGCATAAATATATGTGTATTTACTTTTTATTATTCACCCTTGAACTTCCTAGTTTACTAAAATTATATTTACTGTAAAACTTTTAGATTTACATAAAAATTTAACAGTGACATCATTTTTCACTTTTCTTAGATTTCTTGGTTTCTATTGCTCATTCCTAATTTTTCTAATGAAACTGAAAATATATGTTAATATTACACTCGAATACAACAGATACATTATTAGTATATCTCCCTCTACCCCCACCAAACCTTGGAAACATCTCTCCTGGATGATTAGTCCTCTTGATTCTGTGTGCCCCAGTTGCCCTACGGGACAACTCCACAACCGTTATTATGAAACCTGATCGATTTTGGATACTTATTCCCTCCAAATCTAATGTTTAAATGTGATTCCCAATGTTGGAGCTAGAAACTAGTGGGAGGTGTTTGGGTCAGAGGACATATCCCTCATGAATGGCTTGGTTTTCTCACTATGATAATGAGTGAGTTCTACTCTCTCAATCCACACTAGAGCTGGTAGTTTTAAATAATGTGGCACCCCCCCCCCAACTCACCCTTCTTCTCTCCTTCCTCCTTCTCACTGTGTAATGCCTACTCCCCTTTACCTTCTGCCATGAGTGAAAACTCCCTGAAGCTCTCACCAGAAGCAGAAGCTGGCACCATGCTGCTTGTATAGCTGGCAGAACTGTGAGCCAAATGTACCACTTTTCTTTCTAAATCACCAAGCCTCAGATACTCCTTTATGGAAACAAAAACAGGCTAACACAGAACCCTTCTTATTTTCCTGGGAATTACTTATGTGTTCTTCCTGGGTTGAAACATTTATTCCCTGCATACCATTTTCTTTCTCTTTTGATGTGTTCCCTGGTTTTGATGAAGCATTTTTCTCAGAATTTTTCCAAGAAAGAATGAAAAGAAAATAAATTGAGAAAACATTTTGCATGTCTGAAAATGTCTTTACTCTATTTTCATGTTTTTATAATAATTTTTCTGCATATAAATCCTGATTGAAGAACAGTTTGTCTCACAATTTAAAATTATTTCCATGACATCTTCTACCTTCCAGTTTTGCTACACAATTGCCTAGTGCCATCTTGATCCTAGATATTCTGTATGAGACTCAGTTTTTTCCTTCTGGAGGATTTTATGTTTTATTCGTTTTTCACTGATGTTTTGAAATTCAAGAATTACTCATTTTGTTGTGGGTTTCTTTAAATTCGTTGCACTGGGCACTCAGTGAAATGTCAAATTTAGAAACTGTATCCTTTGGTTTTGGGATAGTTTTATTTCTTTGATCATTTTCTCTCTATTTTTCTTTTCTTTTGTTTTTTGTTTTTTTTTGTTTTTTTTTTTTTTTTACTGGACATTTCGTTTTATGAATGTTTGCTCTCTTAGCTTAATCCTATTAAAAACTTCTTCACGATGTTTTTTTCTCTTCTGTCTCAGAGATTAGAGGTTTTGTTGGTTAACTTTTGCCTTATTGTCTTGAAGTTTTATGCTTTATTTTGTTTTTGGTAATTTTTTTCTCCTCTGTGCATTGACTTCATTTCTTCCAATACCCTCTTTCTTGCCCGTAAATTTATTCTGTGATGCCTGCTAAAGGATAACACACTAAAATGTTTATCAGACCTCTTCATATCCGAGTAGACTTCATCTTAATATGATTTTGATGCAAACCATGTAATTTTCTGCCAATCATTATTTTCCCTGGTTTATAACCCTGAATGCCAGCATTCTGGGAGACAAGAAGGTGAAGGGTGAAGGGAGTCTCACCATTAACTATTCAGATTTTCACTTAATCTTCCTCTTTCCAGTACAGCATCTCACTCCTTGCTCCCAGCTTGCCTGATATATCAAGCTCAGAAAGCAAAGCTCTAGTTTTACACTGAGGAAAGACCAAACTGCCCTTCAAGAAGTAGGGTGATTGGTGTTTCCAATCAGGGTCTACTTCTTGTTTGCTTGACCCTACAGGCTGGCCCTTATCTTTCTCTAATTTGTCAGTTACCATTTGTCCATCCCATTCCATAGAATCCAAACATTGTCATCTCAGCTGTATCTTCACTTTCATTCTCTTTGTTGTTCAGTGTAGACACACACACATACATATGTGTGTGTATATATATATGTGTGTGTATGCACACACACACACACACATTGTGTTAGTTTGCTCTTCTGTTGCTATAAATAAATACTTGAGACAGGGTCACCAATAAAGAAAAGCAGTTTTATTTTGGCTCACATTTCTGCAGGCTACACATGAAGCATAGAGTTGTAATCAGCTTCTAGTGAGGGTCTCAGGAAGCTTACAATCATGGTGGAAGTTCAAGTGGAAACCAGAACATCACATGACTAGAGAGGGAGCAAGAAAGAGAAGGCGGAGTTTTCAGACTCTTTAAACAATCAAGCCTCACATAAACTCAACTGAGCAAAAAAATCAGTCATCAAAGGGATGATGCTAAGCCATTCATGAGGGATCTACCCCCATGATCCAATACCTCCCGCAAGGCCCCACCTCCAACATTGGGGATTATATTTGCACATGAAATTTGGAGTGGACATGCATCCAAACAATATTGTTGCACCCCTACCCCCTCCAAATCTCATGCTTTTCTCACGTTGCAATATACAATCATCCCTCCCAATAATTCCACACAAAGTCTTAAATATTTTCAGCATGAAGACCAAAGTACTAAGTCTCATCTGAGACTCATTACCTCCCACTTATAATCCTGTAAAAGCAAAAACAGTTATTTGCTTCCAAGATACAATGGTACTACAAGCATTGGGTAAATATTCTCATTTGAAAAGGAAGAAATTGGCCAAAATAAAGGGGCATTAGGCCCCATACAAGTATAAAACCCAGCAGTGTAGACATTAAACTTTAAAGCTAAAAAACAACATCCCTTAACTTCATGTCCTGTATCAAGGGCACACTGGTGCAAGGAGTGGCTTCCCAAGGGCTTGGGCAGTTCCACTGCTGTGGTTCTGCAGTGGGCAGAACTGGCTGTGGTCACTTCGTTGTAGTTGAATGTATGTAGCTTTTCCAGGCCCAGGATGCAAGTTGCCAGTGGCTCTATCATTCTTGGGTCTGGAGAGCAGATGCCCCTTCCCACACCTCCAGCAGGCAGTGCCCCTAGAGACTCTGTGTGAAGGTTACAATTTCACTTTTCCCTTCAGCATTATCCTAGAAGGGTTTCTGTGTAAGGGAAGGCTTCTCTCTAGACACCCAGGCTTTCCAATACCTCCTCGGAAATCTAGGGGGAAGCTGCCAAGCCTCCTTTGCAGTTCCATAACATCCCATGGAATATACCAAGGCTTATGGTGGTTTGCACTCTCCAGAGCAGCAGTCCGAGTTATACCTGGGACTCTGAGCCACAAGTGGAGCCAGAGCTGGAGTAGCTGGGATGTAAGAGGCAGTGGTCCTGAGGCTAAACAAGGTAGTGGCACCCTGGACCTGACTCTCAAAACCGTTCTTTCCTCCTTGGCCTCTTGGCCTGAGACCTTATCAGCCTGGCCTTCATTGCTCATATTTCTATTAGCAGTTTGGTTGCAACAACTTAATCAGTCTCTAAGAAGCTCCAAATGTTTCCTCATCTTCCTCTCCTCTTCTGAGCCCGCAAAACTCTTCCAAATTCTACTCACTACCCAGCTCCAAAGCCAATTTCACATTTTCAATTATCTTTAATGCAATGCCTCATTTTGTGGCATCAATTTTTTTGTGTTAATGCATTTTTGCATTTCTATAAAGAAATAAGTGAGACTAGGTAACTTAAAAAGAAAAGGATTTTATTTTGGCTTATGATTCTGCAGGCTGTACAGAAAGCATGGTGCTGACATCTGCTTCTGGTGAGCGCCCCAGGAAGCTTACAATAGTGGTAAAGGCAAAGTGGGAGCCAGTTCATCACATGGTGAGAGAAGGAGCAAGACCAAAGGGGGAAGTTCAAGACTCATTTAGACAATCGGATCTCATGTAAACTGAGCGAAAACATATGTATAACAAAGGAGATGGTATCATTCATGAGGAATATACCCTATGACTTCCATGATCCAAACACCTCCCACCAGGCCCCACCTCCAACATTGGAAATTACATTTTAACGTGAGATTTGAAAGGGACATACATCCAAACTACATTACACACACACAGGCACAGACACACAAACACACATGTATTTAATTCCTTGACTATCATTTCAGTGAGATTTTCAGAAAATAAAGATAAGCAAGTATCTACCATACTTATCCTTGAGTTTTTCAATGTTTTTCATACATAGGATATGAAAATATATATGTAATGTGAAAAATATATATAATATGAAATACATACACACACACACACACACACACATATACACATATAGTTGAAGAGAATTTTTAGGAAATACCATTTGCTAAAAGGCTGCCAGGTTATTTGCTAAGAAGAAGGATGACCTTTCCTCCAGTTCACAATAACTCTCATTTCCGAGACTTCATCATCCTAGCCTTCATTTCACAAGGTGTCTTCGTTTTTACTTCTGTTTCTGTTTTTCTTCATGAGCTATTCACAAAGATAAGCATAAGCAGGCACAGAACATTCCATCAGAGAAATCACAGCTTCCCTTACCTCTCAGCACCCTCTTGTAACTCTAGAACCAGTTTAATCTGGTTCAAATTTAATAAAAGAAATTTGCAAGTTGCATTTCTGTGCAGCAGAGCCCCACATTGCAGGTTACATAATTGGAACGTACCCAGGTAAGTATCCCAAATGCATGACCTAAGAGCCAGCAATAATGAAAAAGTCACCCAGAAGTAGAACTAGTTGGTTTGAATCAAGGAATGGGGCCCAAACTGAGAAGCAAGGGATCCCTTGTTTTGTTGCAGTATGGATTTAAGAGCCAAGGACGTCAGCATGACCCAGTGAGATCACTCCTCATTGCATTTTCCTATCTCTTTCATTGTAACCCTCTACCAATAAAGCCTGTCCTCATACCCCCCACCTTGGCAAGACAGTTTTGAGCATTCCCCCTCTCTTCTCTCCAATAACTGCCATAAAACTTTTTCTTTTCTCAAAACCGTGTTGTGGTATTGGTTTCTATGTACATTGGGCCGCACGCCTTTGCTTGGTAACACTCTATCATTACACTTAGAAAGCAGAAGCCAGGAAGGTAGCTGTGTGGTGGCAACTGTTTTATCCTTGAGTGCTACCTCCTGGGAATGGCTGGGGTCAAAGAGGCACAGGGGTGCACTGGTGACCTCAGGGATGAATACTCTTGTGTGGCTGTGCACCGCAGGCAAGAACCACCATCAGCCCAGGGCAATCCTGCCAAGTAGGTCACACAAGCCTCAGTTGCCCAGCCTGCCTGTACTTGGATAAAGACCTGCTCAACCAGGGGGAGCTGCCCGCGCTAGAGATGCTGCTCACATTTTCAATCTTGATCTTAAATGTTCGTTGGCCATACTGCCATGTTGCTGGAACAATCTCTTCTGTCTTCTACTGTCTGATGAACTTATCCCCCCAAACTGTTGTTTCATTTCATGCAGAGGAGTTTAGCTACATCATATACTGTTTTAAAATTTCTCATTGACTCATACTCATAGACACACTTTATACAATCTATGTTTAATCTAAATTTTCATTGATTGTATGATGCTTCACTATATAATTAGCCACTAAAGAGGAAGGCTGCTAATTATGACTTTAAGACATCTTCAATTGTAAGACAAGTCTTGATTTTAAAATATAAAATTATTAATTTTGGCCTCAATGAAATATTGTAAATGGTTTATCCCATAATCTTTTCAAATGAAACATCGCAGAGAATTCTGGTATTAAAACAAGAAAGTGTTGATTGCAATAGTCTGAATGAGGACTAGCAACTTAAGTGGCTGTAAACCAAATTTTTTTACAGCTAGACTTTACTGAGATCTCTAATCATTATAACTCCTACTCCACAGATGCAGATAATTTGAAGATATGGTTTTTGTGAAGGAAATTATGCTTTGCTTCCAGAGTAATAAGAGTGTGGTATTTGATTAGTTGTACTTTAAATTTTTTCTATTAAAAATAAGCATTAATTTAGCTTTACTATTAGCTATTGAATTTGATGTGGGTTATTTATTAATTTAACTCTAAAATGTGTGAAGAAGCAAATATTTTTCTTCCAAATACCCATAGAAATCAGATGTATTCATACATATTCCCAAATTTACTTATAGAGTGAGATTTCATTTTTGACATGATACTATTTGAATAACATGAGATAGTCTATTAAAATAAGTAAATTCATAAATAATGAGTTACTTGAAGAAAATGGAACATGTAATATAATATTAAGTATATAATCTAACATGCATCTTATATAAAATACTAAATGACCATATATGTGGTTAGAAAACTTTTTGCTAAAACTTTTTATTATTTTTCTGTAGAATTATTTTTTGTCATATTTCCCACATAGAAAATGGAAATATATAAAAAAGGTAAAATTGGGGTGTCCTGCTTAAATCCCACTGCTGTGGGCAAAAGTCGTAAATGAGAATGAAATACAATAATAAAGTCACCTTGTCTTTTCACTTAGAATTACATAATTTGAATTTTTTCCAGTTATGTTCTCCCCTACTCATAGGCATTTTTGTGGTGAGTATATATTCATATGATGCATTAACCAAGAGTAGATATTTATTTAACTGTTACATTTAATATAAAATTAACATAAAATCCTTACTGACTTTTCATATGTATTTTAAATGCAAAACACATATAACAAATGGAGAATCAGGAGTTTACTTCAACTAGATCAGATAAAATGGCTTGTGGTATGAAAATACATTCTGTAATGAGTTATTATTTATCAATTGTAAAATATACTTTGCATTGACTCAAGTTGTAATTAGGTCATGCATACTGGATGTCTTTTATCTTTTTTATAGTTTAGAAAATTTTTATTAGTTCTAAGAAAATAACTTTCAGTGTCCAGCACAACAGATTCTGAAGAGTAAATACTGATAGAATATCTTTTTTTTTCCTAAGACAGACTCTCACTCTGTCACCTAAGCTGAAGTGCAATAGCATGTTCACAGCTCACTGTGGCCTCGATCTCCCAGGCTCAGGCTATTATCCCACATCTGCTGCCTCCCCCATGCCCTGTAGCTGGAATTGCATGTGTGCTCCACTGCACCAGGGCTAATTTTATTTATTTTTATTTTTTGTAAAATAGAAACCGTAGGTCTCACTAGGTTGCCACGGTGGGTCTTGAACTTCTGGGCTTAAATAATTCTCTCACCTCAGACTCACAAAGTGCTAGGGTTACAGGCATGCCTGGCCTAAAATATATTTTTAATTCTTAAGAAGAGTCACCCAGAGAGTCAATAGCCCTGTTAGCACTGGCCTCTGCTTTGAGTATTGGAGAAGGATTTCCATTATGACAGTGTGAAGATGCTGGTAAACCCTTCCCACACACAAAGAAAGTATAAAATTGGACAAAGTTGGCAAAAAAACATCTTTTCAGGATTGCAAGTTGCCAAAGGCAGATAACACATGGAAGAACATATATTCTTGGGAAACTAGTAGAGCTTTGGGAAAGCTCTGCTGCCAACTTGCCTTGGGCAGCTCCCAATGCTCCCAGTTCAGTTGCCAAGAAAAGTAGCTTTACAAAGGTGAAGATGGCAAGGGAGGAGAATGAATGGGGAAGGAGATCAGAATCATTGCTTCCAGGGGAGTGGAATTGATTTGCAGTGGGGCACAAAACTTTGCAGTTTTGTCATTTAAAAGTGACAAACTTAACAGAAAAATAATGGAGGGGGGAAACCCACAGTTTCGCTAGCCCAAGACTGCAGTCCCAGCTGTGGTAAGCAGCAGACCCTTCAGAAAATTAGCAAAAAGATCCTGGAAGTAAGAGTCACAGACGAACGTAATGTATTTGAGCACAAACTCTGGCTAAATCATTGGTTGGCTAATAGGCTAGACAATCACTGGTAAGCTAGGCTAAAAGAAAATAATAAGGAAAAAACGGAGCAGAGATATCAGCAACTATACACCATAGGGGAAACGTTTCTGCAGTTTGAAACCAGGCAAGGTAATTAAAAAGTAAAAGTAACACAGAATCCGGATGGATCAACTACATTATATGATCAAAAATTTGTAGATTCCAAAAAAATATTACAAGATACACAGGAAATAGGAAAATATTTACCCATACTCAAGATTAAATGCTGTCAATAGAAACTAATCCTGAGTAGACACAGATACTGGATTTGCTAGACAACGTCTTCAAAAAGAATATTATAAATATGTTTCAAGAACTAAAGCAAAATGTGAAAACATTTAACTCATAGGAGAATTTAACAGGGAAAGGTTAGCTATAAAAAAATCAAATGAAAATTCTAGATCTTAAAGAGTGAAAACAAAACTAAAAATTTGCTAGATTGGCTCAACAATAGGTATAAGTGGGCAGAGAAAAATCAGTGTACTTTCAGAGGAATCAATTGAAATTACACAGTGCATGAGACAAAGAAGAAAAAAAATTGAAGCAAAAACTTTAGTGACTTGTGTAAAAATCTTAAGCATTACAACATGTATGTAATGGGATTCCTAAAAAGATAGGAGAGAGAAAGGGTATAAAAAATCTGAATAAATAATCGTAAAAAAAACTTCTAAAATTTGATTTTAAAAGCATATTATTCCAAATAATTTATGTAGATTCTCCAGCTTATAAGGAGATGAAATATAATTCTTCGTACCTTAAGTGTATGGTATATCAGAGACTGTCTTTCCAAGAATACAGTATGGTGAGGAAGAGAAAATAAAGTAATTTTCAATGGGAAAACTTTATGAATATTACCTAAAGCCCAGTGATGGAGGTTAATATCAACATTAATAAGACATTGGTAATATACATTCTAATATGATGTGATAAGAATGGTAATTTGCTGCTGTGGTTTTCCTCCCCCAAGACAGATTACATCAGTGTAATAATGAGAAAAGCATCAAACAAAGCTCAATCGAGGGACATTTTACAAAATATCTGAACAGTAATTATCAGAACTATCAAAGTCATCAAAAACAATACAAGTTTAAATCGTTCTATTATAAAGACACATGCACAAGTATGTTCATTGCAGCACTGTTTACAATAGCGAAGACCTGGAACCAAACCAAATGCCCATCAATCATAGACTGCACAGGGAAAATGTAGCACATATACACCACGGAGTACTATGCATCCATAAAAGAAGATGACTTTATGTCCTTTGTAGGGACATGGATGAACCTGGAAACCATCATTCTTGGCAAACTGACACAAGAACAGAAAATCAAACACTTCATGTTCTCACTCATATGTGGGTATTGAACTATGAGAACACATGGACACAGGGAGAGGAGCATCACACACTGGGGTCTGTTGGGAGGCACTAGGGGAGGAGCGGGGGGTAGGGAGTTAAGGGAGGGATAACATGGGGAGAAATGCCAGATATAGGTGACGGGGATGGAGGCAGCAAACCACATTGCCACGTATGTACCTACGCAACAATCCTGCATGTTCTTCACATGTACCCCAGAACCTAAAATGTAATAAAATATCTATATATTAAATAAATAAATAAATAAAATAATTTAAAAAAGAGGTTGGAAAGGAAGAAAGGCAATGGGCCTGGGGCAGGGCACTCTTATCTGTCATGGTTCAGTATAGTGTTTCATTACTTAAATACTTTTTAAACTCAGGGGCTTGACAACACGATAATCTTTGTTAATTCTGAGTGATGGGTATGTGGATGTTTATTATACTACCCTCTGTATTTTTCTATACTCAGATTATTTTTTCCAAAGTTTTAAAAAAACACACAAATATATAGTAAGTAAAGGAACTACTCACATTACTATTTGTGTTATTCATGTATCTGTTGTTAAGTGTTTTCTTTAAAACTTTGTCTAGAATATTGTCTTAATTTTGTTTTGTATATATGCTTCTGCCTAAACCTTATTGTCCAATTCCCACAGCCAACATTCTGAAATTTCTAGGTCAAGCCACTGGCCACTAACTACTCTGACCAGATAATCTGGTCACCATTGCCCACTTAACTCAAGTGAAAATATAGCTTTCTCACTACATTCTGATAATCTTTTCCAACACAGCCTGCAGTTTCTTTCTAAGGGCAATTACCTTCTCCTCTTAAATAAAGTGGCATAAGAAATGTTAAACTAGGCCAGGCATGGTGGCTCATGCCTGTAATCCCAGCACTTTGGGAGGCCAAGGCGGGTGGATCACTTGAGGCCAGGAGTTTAAGACCATCCTGGCCAACATAGCAAAATCACATTTCAACTAAAAATACGAAAACTAGCCAGGCATGGTGGCGTATGACTGTAATCCCAGCTACTTGGGAGACTGAGGCACAAAAATCACTTGTACCCAGGAGGCAGAGGCTACAGTGAGCTGAGATTGTGCCACTGCACTCCAGCCTGGGTGACACAGTAAGACTGTCTCAAAAAAAAAAAAAAAAAAGAGGTGTCAAACTAATCACCAACATTTGTCTCCAATGGAGTTTCACAATCCCAAAAAGAGGCCAAGTTGTAAAATAAATTCTCTCTCACATACACAAACACACATTTGTATATAACAAAATGACTTATAAAATTATAAAGTAAAACTTAGCAATGGCTAACTCTGTAGAATTTTTATGTCTTTTTTATTATCTCTACTGTATTTTCTACAATGGACATGTATTTTACAATTTTATAGTAAGAAATTTTATAATAAATAATAAGAGCCATTACAAAAAAAAAAAAAAGAAAAAAAAATCGTCAAAGGCAAGAGAAAGAAGGAGAGCCTAAATGGCATGTGATATTCTAGTTGGGATCTTAGGGTAGCAAAAGGACATTAGAGAAAAACTGAGAAAATCTGAATACAGTATGGATTTTAGTTAATAATAATGTATTACCCTTGGTTCATCAATTCAGATAAAAATACCATATTTACATAAGATGTTAAGTCACTAAATTTGCTATAATTTGTTACATCACTAAAAGTAACCTTTTAAACTCCACATCCTCACCAACACTTGGTATAACCAGTTTTTTCAATATTACCATTCTAACAGATGTCTAATGTCATCTCCTTGTGGCTTTAATTTGCAATTTCTTAAAAAGTATTGGTGTCAAACATCTTTGCATGTTCTTTGTGACATTTGTATGTCTCTGACATTTGTATGTCTCTGCTTTGCTTAATATGGGTTCAAACATTGTCCCTATTTTGATTAGGTTAATTATCTTTTACGGCTTGAGAAGTTCTTTATATATACTAGATACAAGTCCTTTATCAGATATATACAAATATTTTCATCTATTCTGTGACTTGCCTTTTTAATTTTTAATGATGTCTTTGAGAGATTTAAAAACAATTTGATGAAGTCCAATTATTCAATTTGTTCTTTCATGGACCATTCTTTTGCTGTCATAGCTAAATAATTTAGCCAGACAAAATGAATGAATGCATAGGTGAAGGAATAATCTAATCATGCCTTCAACACTGCCAGTGTATTATGTTTATCTTAGGCATGAACTTTAGATATCCAATTCTTATACCTTATTCATCCCCAAACTCCATACTTTATAAGTAGTCTTCTTAAATTTACTTTTTAAGGCAAAATAGGATAACTAAAAATACTCATATTATCTGTGCCAAGAAAGAAAGGACCATATATTTCAAATCAGGAGACTTAGCTTCAAAGAAAGAACATCAGGAAGTTAAATATTCTTTCAGCAATCCTTCCAAACCATGGGTATACACTACTATTTTTTCTTCATAGTATCTACCTTCTTTACCACATGCCTTTAACTAGATTGAGGTGGGGAATACATGTACTTCAGGACAAGTAATAATTCTTTCAAAATATTGCTACTCTATGTTTCTCATAGTTAATAATATTTGCAGTCTTAAAAAAATTTGATAAATGTAGCTAATTAAAAAAGGAAAACCAGACACCAATTAACCCTGCCTGTATTATGCAGTTAATGAAGAATCATTATCTGGTTTTGTAGAGTAGAGAATAATAGATACGAGATGTACTATGTGAAGATTAATAATCTGTGTATTAGATAAGTCAATATTTGTGGGAGTAAGAATCAGTTTATAGATGTCTGCTAAGAAGTAATTTTGCAGCAATACCAGAATGTCCTGATATCTAAAGGCATATTAAATTTGAATGAATAAATGCTTGGTTGAATGTGAAAAATGAGGTAGAGAATTCTTAGAGCAAAGTAAATGAGAGAATGGGTCATAGGCAAAATCAGAAACTGTAAATAGACATCACTATGCAACATTCCCCCTATCTTATCCCAAATTACTTCTGCCTTGTTCTTCTCCACTCAAATCCACAGAGTCTACCAAAAAGAATTATGTGCTTTTAATGAACGTTACAAACTTTTAATCTCTGAAGACATTTACTTAGGATGCTCCCTACACATTGGAATACACAGAACTTCTAGATTCCACTATATCATTCATTCTTAGAGTAACATAAATAAGTATTTCTTAATGCTCTACTTGAGGAGATTGTACTAGGTTTTATGGCTGGCAGCTGGGAAATCAACTAGTAAACAATTCTAGTAGAGTTTAGCAAGTGATATGATAAGAGTATATAAAAGCCTAGTGCAACAGCACCTATTTCTATTAAGTGGGGAAGGACCAATGAAGCTGGGGACAAATAAGAAAAACAAGAACTTGATTCCATAAAAACAAGTTAGATTTTATTTTTCGTGATGCATTTTTTCCAAATTTGTTAATAAAAATCACCAGGAATATTTGAGTTTTGATATTGGGAAGTGATTCTGGCAGATATAGAGAAAAAAATGGAGGTGAGTTTACCCTATCCACAGATGGAATATTTGCAAGAAATAATTTAGGTATTTAAAGTTGTAGGATTGGAGGTAAAGGGGGGGAAATTTACAATACACATTTGGGGGGGTAGTATAAATGGCACCTACTCATTGAGATTTTCATTGATCATTTTTAGGTAAAAATAATCTCTCTATTGCTTATGTACTTGCATGTCTGTATGTGTGTATAGGTACATTTGTGAGTGTATATGGGTGAATGTGTATACATATGCATGTCTGTATTAGTTTGTAAGCTCTTTATTAATGCAAGATAAGTTCATCCAGAAATTAAGTGCTTTATAAGTTGTTGCTCAATTACTACTTACTGAATATTTGAATAAACTTAACCTACATGATTTTAAGGCTATTAAAAGAAAACTTTGGTTGAGGACAGAGCTGTGTAATAGGCTGGAATTCAGCTTCAGGGTTCTGACTGACTCACTAAGAGTTTTTTTTAAAACTATTTTTACTATTTTTTCCCCAAGTGTAAAGTGAAAATAATAATGGTTACCTGACTCAAAGGGGTATTGTGAGGACTAGCTTGTTGACAGTTTTAAACTGTTTTGAAGATGGAATGTACTATAAATACTCTAAGGAAAAAAATCGCAATGGAATAAAACACTTGAACCAAAGCTTTATGAAAGTTTGTATGTCTTTTAGGCTGGCAATCTCTACAAATAAAGAATTCTATGGGAAATTAACTACACAATGTTCCTTATTTTCTTGTCTCTTTTCTGCTTTCTTATGTAGCTAATCTCTGCCTAGTGACTCAATTCAACAGAAAAGTTCTAGTAATGCCATATGTTGTAATAGATGTTACTCATAAAGAAAGAAATTTAATGAAGATTATAAAGTGGTTGTTAGTCACACTGCAAACATTAATCTTTTCAAAGACAGCACTATATTCAGAAATTACCAGAACTATTTTAAAATTAGTCTTATCCTTGTAAATTCTGGATATAGTTGTAGAGAGCTCAAAGCAAAGTTCACTTGTGTATGGAAATAACTGTTAATTTTTCTGAAACATTACTATCAGAGCTAAATAGGAAGTTCATTTTTCAAAACAATTATTTTGCTTAGTCATTCTTGTTGAGAATATTTACACAATTATCCATTTACATACCCTATTTTGTAAACTCAAATCCATACACATATAACTTAAAACAGAACAAAAAAGCTGCATGCCACAAAAATTTGTGAGAAAAAACTATTTAAAAATGAAACAAGTGACCAGTTTTACATATTCTTCGATTGGGTTGATACCAGATGTACTATGTGAAGATTAATCTAATAGTCTGTGTGTATTAGATAAGTCAATATTTGTGGGAATAAGAATCAGTTGATAGATCAGAAGTAATTTTGCAACAATACTAGAATATCCTGATATTCATCATTCTATATTCTATATTTTAGAATATTGGCTCATGAATCTAACATTTCAATCCGTATTTAAAAACAAACAAACACAAAGGTTTTTTTTAAATACCAAATTTTTTTTAAATATCAAATTTCTTTGTAGAAATAAGCACTGCTTGTGATCATCTCACTAGTTGTTGCCACAAGAAACATATCATATATTATTAGGTTTTCAACTTGAATAATAAAGTCAAAAATGGCATATTTATTTCTCAAGTATATTATTGTACATCATTAAAATATCAGAGCAGAAAATGCTACAGTCTTTTTATTATTTTTAACATTTAGTAACATATTTTCATCTTAAATCTGTATTAATATTGTTCATTGAAAGTATCTTCTGATTTTAGAGATCAATGATTTAATAGATATTAGATCAATGGATTCATCAAACAGTAAATATCTAGAAATTAAGTACACACAGGGGTGAGTATATTACAATGCTCTGACTATACACCTCAAATCCAGTAATTTAGGAAGATAAACAGATGTGAACATATTAACAAACAATTAAATGATAAACTGGATTTTGGTGACTAGCGAAAAATGTGTGATGCAGAAAAAGTAAAAATTAACTTTGTAGAGAAAATAGGCTGACAATAATTTGGATGGGCTAAAGGAAGAGAATGGGCATTTGGGTAAAGATTGAAAGACAAGTTAAAAGGTAGATAATTTTAAAATTCATATTTTAGTAAATGGAATGGAGTCAGAATAGACAAAAATGCAAATAAAATTTTCATAATATATTTAAGTTAGTTATATTAGATATATTTAACACATTCTGACAAATGTGTTGAATAGGATATAAGGCTGTTGAGCATTTGTCTGTTTTAATCATCACAGCCCCAAGAACAGTTGCTTTCCTAGGGTAGGAGCCCAAAAAAATTTGCTGAGACTTTCCTAGGGTAGGAGCCCAAAAAAATTTGCTGAGACAATAAATAAATAAAAGATGAATTTTTAACTGGAAGTGGTAAGCTGTATGGATCAATTGCAGCTCCTTGAGCAGTAGCGTGGCAGGATGAAATGTATTTGGAAAGTTTATTTTGGCAATGGTTATGTGAGATGACACTAGAGGAATAATTACATGGCATTGTTGGTGGAACAATTTCTTTTATTTATTTATTATTATTATACATTAAGTTCTGGGATACATGTGCAGAACACGCAGGTTTGTTACATAAGAATACATATGCCATGTTGGTTTGCTGCACTGATCAACCCATCATCTACATTAGGTATTTCTCCTAATGCTATCCCTTCCCCTAACCCCCACCCGCAACAGGCCCCTGTGTGATGTTCCCCTCCCTGTGTCTGTGTGTTCTCATTGTTCAACTCCCACTTATAAGTGAGAACATGTGGTGTTTGATTTTCTGTTCCTGCATTAGTTTCCTGAGAATGATTGTTTCCGGTTTCATCCATGTCCCTGCAAAGATATGACCTCTTCCTTTTTTATGGCTGCATAGTATTCCATGGTGTATATGTGCCACATTTTCTTTATCCAGTCTATTATTGATGGGCATTTGGATTCCAAGTCTTTGCTACTGTGAATAGTGCTGCAATAAACATACGTGTGCATGTGTTTTTATAGTAGAATGATTTGTAATCCTTTGGGTATATACCCAGTAATGGGATTGCCGGTCAAATGGTACTTCTGGTTCTAGATCCTTGAACCATTTATATTGGAGGTGATTGCTTGTGCTTGATTTGACCATGGTTTGAACATCTTATCATGTATGTGTTCAAACATTAAAAAAATCCAACATTACAAATATTACCAATTGACTCAATCTGACGTTTATGCCTTATGATATCATGCTGAGCTATCATAGCATTTGCATTATACACAAGCAGTGAAGCAAGAAGGAAAGGCTTTGTATTCACTACATTTGGCAGCAAAGTTACATAAAAGAAATTTGTTCTACATTTATATTAAAGTTGACATCAGTGTGCCTCTGCCTGCGGAAAATGAAGGGCCAAAAAAGAAAGTGTTTCTTCTTAAAATTTAGTCATAAAACAAATTAAATAAAAATGGCAAAAATAAAAGCATGAATGATTTGTGTAATTATTTGTTTAGTGATGATTGAAAAGTGAGATAATAATTTATTTATTTATTCTTATGTTTCAGCTTCGTCTCAATTCTCTGGTACCAAATAGATGCAGAGTTCTTAAAATCTACATGTCCCAATTTTACTATCATTATTATTAATAAAGTTTGTGGATACTCTTATAACTATATTATCAATAATTTGTTTATGGATAGCAATACTTTTCACTAACATTTGTATAAGGTTCTAATTTCATGTACATTATTTTAGTTAGCCTCAATAAGCAAGTTGTTTGGATGGGGCATGTGTTACTGTATTTTACAGATGAAAAATCTAATAATCAGAAAAATAATTCAATATTGTCCAATAATTGCAGAACTATAGTATGTTAACTCATTTATTTTACTCTATGACACTGCTCTGTCTCATACTGCTTTTCTTTCACTGGGGACTTCTTTTTTACCTTTAATCTCTTGCCAAAATTAAAATTTATCTCTGAAATACTACACATGTCCAAATTCATTATTGATCTAATTGAGAACAAAACATTTTGTGTAAGCTTCAATATATGAAATTCTACTTTTTGTACAACTTGGGAACAAAGGAACCAAATTAGATAACTTAATTATTTCTCTGCAAAAGCACATGTACTATAATATAACCTGATCATGTTCCTCATAGTCATGACAGTGAAATGTAGAAGCGAAGAAGATTCTCTGGACAATTTTTAAAAGTTTTTATGAAGCCATATTTTTAACCTACGTATACTTTAAGCCTCGGCATAAGTAATTCTGTGCAGTCCCAACTAGTAACAAATTCAGATAATTAACATTCAATGAATATTTTGCTACTGTACAGGAAAGTTCTTTTCTTCTATCTTTATCTATTTGAGTAGTCAGTGTTAAGGTATTCAATATTAGCTCACTAACACAAGAGTTTCAAAAGATATCATTTACTAAACAATTTATATTATTATTTCTTATAGTATTAATTACCACACCAATGATAGAGAAAAATGACAAAAACTAGCTCTGACCTAAAAACCTTGCCTCCCCTCATAAAACAGAAATAAAATAAATCTTAAGCAAAATTACTAAATTATCCTACAAAGTCATGTCAGAGATAGGAGGAAATCATTCTGAAACAATTACTTTAGCAAGAATGACTAAAACCTCATTAAAGTAATTAACATAATTAAGAAAAAGTGTATTTGTTAATATGGCTCCTTGACTTCAGAAACATAAAGAAAGCAAATTTTGGATGTGCCTATTCAAGCACCATGATACTTGGTTGTTTGGTCTTAATAAGCACAAAATTCCATATTTTGGATTTGAATGAATAAGGTTGTCTTCGTAGAATGGTGCTTTCACACATTCAAAGCACAAAGTGACTTTCCTTTTTCTGATTCTATGCTTACCAAACACATTTCTGATTGTAATTTGACTATTAGTCTAGCATAAGTACAGATAGCATTTTAGTTATATTTGAGTATAGCTTGCCAAAGAAGAGAAAATATGCTGATCTACCTTTGAGCTCAGGCTTTGAACATCTGTCTCTCGGGACTTGGTTAATATGAGCCTTTTCCCATGATACAAATCTATTCTTAGTATGTTGATACATCCAGTTCTTGTGCTTGCCAAGGCTTATGAACTGCCTGCAGACAGCTGCAGTGAACATGAACACTCAAAAATAATGAGGACAAATGAGGCATCTTGTAGAGAGCCAACGCCTTTCTAGCAACTCATGTGCCCAAGGCAACTTTCATTTTGACTTTAGAATTGAGCATTTACTATGTATTCAGAATCATGCTAATTGTTTCAGAGAATTCAGAGTTAGAAAGCTTAGGCTTTTTTCAAAGGAACCTAAAATCTCACTTTTGAAAAAATTTTATACTTGTCCTATGAAAGGCAGTGATTGAGAAGTCTAAATACGAAAGACAACATAGGGTTAAGATTAGAATATCATCATAAGAGAAAAATTATGCCAATTCTTTTATTTTATATTAACAGGTGAAAGAAAACTATTCCTTTTCTATTTCTATACAGTGACTAGTGTTATCATCTTAAGTCATTTTTCTTAACTCCTCTGTTAAATACACTTCAATGGCTTCTTATTGCACTTAATTCTATGTGATATCTTCAACGTGAATTTGTATGTCTTGTGCCTAACTGCCCAGGCTCACCTGAGGCTGCTCTACCCCTTTTCAACTACCCTCTATTACAATGGCCTTTTTTCTTTCTGGGCTCTGTAGTTTCTGTATAAATAGACTGTAAGTCAGAGACTTGGTCTCAGGTTTATTATGGAGCTCTAAAGTGAAGGAGGAAGCAAGAGTAAGCAAAAGGAAAAATAGAATAGAAATTCAGTCCAAGAACAACCTCAGTTGGTACCACAGGGTACTCTAGGGCCTGGATGGCCTTTCAAAATCATTGCAAATTGAGGCAAAAGGCACAAGCCTCTGCCTCCATCCTAAGACAGAATCTAGGTAGTTCCTCACAGCATCCACTACTCTTGATTTATCTCAAACAGAACATCTCTCCCAACTCAGGGCTTTTGTGCATGTTATTCTCATCTTTTTGCCTGGAATGCTCCACTCTTCCTCCATGCCACTACCACTGCCTGAAAGTTTTGGTTTACTTTTCAGGTCATCGTAGAACTATAAATTCCTCAGAAATCTTTTTTTTTTTTTTTGACTCCTGAATCTAAATCGTCTTTCTTTTAAACCCTTTCATAGCAATTTGTACTTTGCTCTACATAAAAGTATAAAATATGTACTTATATTTTGGGTATATACTTCTTCTGTTACTCTTTCCCATTTGTATTATATTGTAAGCTCCCAGAGCACAGATTTGTCACTTCTGTATGGTTAGCACATAGTCCCAGCAACTTGAACATCACAGATGCGTAATCAATATCTTTTTTTTTTTTATTGCATTTTAGGTTTGGGGGTACATGTGAACATGCAAGATTGTTGCATAGGTACACACATGGCAGTGTGATTTGCTGCCTTCCTCCCCATCACCTATATCTGGTATTTCTCCCCATGCTATCCCTTCCCAACTCCCCAAATGAATGAGCGAGTCCCCGGTTCTTCTCTCCATTCAGCCCTAGTAATTGCTGACATTTCCCACTCATTATTATGATTATAATTTAACTAATGTATTTTTTTTGTAAACTGTATGCTGGTTTGTATTAGAATTGTCTCTGATATTATCACATGGAAATTCTTACATTTGGCTTGCACTAGAATCACCTAAAGGACTTGTAACGTACTGAGTTCAGACCCCAATATCTCTGCTTCACTAAGTTGCATTGTTGATGCTACTATTCCAGGAATGGCTCTTTGATAATTGTCTGTGAATACAGATAGAGAGTTATCTGTTTCCAATATTCAGTTTTTTAAAAAATGCAAAATCAATAAATTTTAGGAATTTGTGTTTGGAAACTCAGGTAAATGAAACTGGGATAATCTATAATACTTTAGAAGAAACAGGTAGGTAAGTATAAAGCATTTTATTAATGTACACTATAAAGCAATAAACATTATTTACTGAATATAGAAAAAGCAAATCTGTAACCATTATGTTTACCTTCATTTGGATATCCTGCAAGAGAAAAATACCTGGATACCTTATAATCTAAATGCTCTATGAAATTATGTTTTACATAAATAGCTGTAAGTTCTGGAAAAATGCTTTGTGAAACATAGTAAATTCTTTCTTCTTAAATTTAAAATTAATATTTGTATAATTTAATAAACTAATATCTTTAAAATAATTATTTACACAATATTGGAAAGCATTAACTCTTCCTCAGATAAAACAGTTACTCATACAATTCCTAAACCATTCTGTCTAAAAAATTAAAGACAGCTACAGTGAACTCAATCTTCTTTTAAAAAAAGTAAAAAGATTTTACTTATTTATATTTTCATTTAAATCCGTATAGTAAAATTCACATTTTGGTGTATAATTCCAAACTTTAACACCACTACTACAAGCAAGATTTAGAATTTCATCACCCTGAAAAATTCCGTGTGACATTTACAAACTAATTTTTACTGATTAAATTACAAGTTATTAAGATCTGTGTTTTTACAATTTCCATATCTGTTGGATATTGATTTTTGCATGTAGCATATTATTTCCTGGAGTTGTAAAGAACAATACATATATGTACATATTTCTATCTATGTTATTATTCAAATCAGAAATCTAGACTAGGGACAACAACAGTGATACCAAAAGCCTCCTATGAAGTTTATATTAGCTCCTTAATTGGTAACTCAGGAGTGTGCCTTTTGAGATTTTTATGTGTCCCATTAGATCACAATTTTCTATTCTGGCCTAAATATATTTTGTTAGAATGTTGTTAGGAAAAATCTGGAGACAACAGATGCTGGAGAGGATGTGGAGAAATAGGAACGCTTTTACACTGTTGGTGGGAGTGTAAATTAGTTCAACCATTGTGGAAGACGGTGTGGCGATTCCTCAAGGACCTAGAAATAGAAATTCCATTTGATCCAGCAATCCCATTACTGGGTATATATCCAAAAGACTATAAATCGTTCTACTATAAGGACACATGCACACGAATGTTCATTGCAGCACAGTTTACAATAGCAAAGACCTGGAACCAACCCAAATGCCCATCAGTGATAGACTGGACAGGGAAAATGTGGCACATATACACCATGGAATATTATGCAGCCATCAAAAACGATGAGTTCGTGTCCTTTGTAGGGACATGGATGAACCTGGAAACCATCATTCTCAGCAAACTGACACAAGAACAGAAAATCAAACACCGCATGTTCTCACTCATAGGCGGGTGTTGAACAATGGGAACACATGGACACAGGGAGGGGAGTATCACACACTGGGGTCTGTCGGGGGGAAAAAGGGGAGGGATAGTGGGGGGTGGGGAGTTGGGGGAGGGATAGCATGGGGAGAAATGCCAGATATAGGTGATGGGGGAGGAAGGCAGCAAATCACACTGCCATGTGTGTACCTATGCAACAATCTTCCATGTTCTTCACATGTACCCCCAAACCTAAAATGCAATAAAAATATATATATATATAAAAAAAAAAAGAATGTTGTTAAATATTTCTGAAATGTAAGTATTTATAACATGGCTTGACTCTATTTATCCAGTGACATTATAAAAAATTTATCCAGTTTAGATTAGCATATTTATTCTGTTTTTAGATACTTACAAATTATCTTTGTATAATAATAATTTGTTACAGATTTATGCTTGGAATTAATGTCATAATCATCAATCCACACCAGTTAAGTAGGATTTTTCTCTTGTCCTTCTCTTCTTTGCTACTCACTCAAACTTTAGAGCTGTCATATACAGCCTGAGAATGGGGGAAAAGAAGTGAAAGAATAAGTTGAAAACACAGACCTCAACGTAGAAGGAAAAAAGCACATATACATATACACACACACATATATATATATTCATCTGGATACCAGAGAATGATTAAAGAAGATTGATGACAACAAATAATTACTTACATCGTATTCTTTACTTACTCCTTAGACACTGTGTTTGCATGCTTAGAGTCCAGTATGCAATCAATTGTTTTGTAAATTGAAAATCAAGTTATTTTAAATATAATTTAAGCGGGAGCTAATTTTCTTCAAACCCTGATTTTGGCATGTGCATAGACTGAGAGCACTGCAGGAACTCCATTAGTATATAAGCCTCCTGACATAGGTTTTGCCGTTCTTGCTTAATTGCTGCATCGCAGTGCTTTGTGAACACAGTACATTACTCAACATTGAATCAGCTTGAACAGACTATGCAGAGCTGGCTTACTCTCCTATCAGTCTCAGGAGTTTTCAAAATAAATCCTTCTTATTGTGTACTTGAATTTGGTGATTAAAACTATATTCTTAAAATGTTTTAGAATGGGGTTTGTATAAAATGTTTTAGAATGGGGTTTGTCCTGGCAGAGGACCTGGCAGCAGGATGTGCTCCAGAAGCATGAGCTGCCATCATTGCAAAAGCGCTGTGGCCCATACAGAGCTGCACCAAGGAAAGGGGGCTGTGGTTGCTGCTGGGGAAAGCATATAAGTTTGTATAAACTTATACAAACCCCATTCTAAAACATTTTAAGATGACAGAATTATTGCAGCAAAATAGAATAATAATTCATTTATAAGAAATTTATTCAGATCTCCTCTGGGACAAAATACTGTTTATGATTCTATAGAACATGCAAACCTGCAAGAGCTGCAGTCCTATTTTTAAAGATCTATGGATTTAATTGTCTAATGGGAGTTTTAAGACTACCCGTAACTCATTTGTGAGGATTAATTCCTATTGACTGGGGGAAAGTACTTTACTTTATTCTGTACAACATATAAACATGTACATGTCAGTCGTACTCTCAGGGATCTAATAATAGCCAAATTGTCAGCACCTCTGGCAACTTGGTAAGTCCATTTGATTGAAGGTCCTATGTGGGACTTAGTCCTGAAGGCAAAGAAATCCAAGCAAGACAAGCTGATTAATTAACAATATCTAAAATTATAAGTGTGCAACTTGGTGACTGTCATTAAAAAATTGTTTCACAGCTTAAACTCTGGTTTGGGAAGAGTAGGTCTAGGTAAGTAAAAGGAAAAGTTTTTTCCATACACCTCTATTAGACATTTGTGCTATAAGCAACACTGCTCTGGTGCTCAACTGGAAGAATGAAGTTCTCAAGGAAGAAAACACTGCCTTTTAATTTCTGCACAAAATAGAACATGCCTTTTGTACAAAAATACAGCTTCAATCAATATACATAGAAATCCGGAGTATTGGCAGAAATAAAAGCATTTAGCACAGGTTGGCAATCACTGGAAAAATTCAGCATACTCCAGAGGAAGCAAAATGAATAAACAGAGAAAAAGTTATATATGGCAAGAAACCACAGTATCTGTACCTGATGGGACGTTATATTACAAAATGGAAGCCACACATGATGTTTATGGAATTGCCATTGGAAAAGTCCAAAAGAAGAGAGTTGAAGGAAAAAGTAACTGAAAACTTATGATAGTGAATGCGTAAATGTTTGAGGAATGCCAAATGTATTTAGATGGAGACTTCACAGGGATTGTTTGGTGGGTGACTAAAAAATTATTGAAACATAGTTTAGCTAAACTGATAATACATCTATCACTTTAAATATACAATTTCTTCCTTATTCATATGTCCTTTCTTCTTTGTACCATTATCTCATCAACCACTATATCACCCAAAACCTGAAACCTGGTAGTCCGGTTATAATTACCTTGTTTTCTCATTCCACACATGGTGCTGGCAGCAAACACCATAGATTCTACCTTCTAAAATGTCTTGGAAAATGCTTTAATTTAAGCCTTTGTCACTTATCACATGAAATGCAATAGACTTTGGGTGGCATCCCTGCTTTCAATATTTTCTCCATCATACTCCAGTGAGATCATCATATAAATACAATTTTTACAACTTCAGTCCCCTGGTTAAATTCTTTAAGATATTTTCAATAATTTCAGCATGAATTCCAAATCCTCAACATAGCCTTAAAATTCTTTTTAAACTAACTCCTACCTATGACTCTTTTCTAGAACGTCTCAGCATGCATAAGTTCTTGAACACTTTCTTATTTTGTAATTTACACAAGCTATTCATTTTTGTTCGGGTATAGGGCATGCCCACACCCACTCAAATATCAACTAGTTTATTCATAATTATTCTTTATGTTTAGCTTAAATATCTTCATTTCTAGGATGTTTTCCTCGCCATCTTTTTACTCCCACCCATATTAACAGGACATTTTCAATAGCAAGTAAACCCATGAACTATCTTTATAAAACAAGTTGGGGTAGAATTAGAGACTCAGATTTTCAGAAACCTTTCACTCATGCATAAATCTGGGGACTTAAAAATGTGACCAGAAGTCTATCTCTTTGGCTTTCTTGTCTTTTCTGGTCTCTGGTTTTCTTCTTCTCCAGTGTGGGAAATATGACTGTTGACAAACCTACATTCACTGGCAAACCCACATCCACATCATTTCTATTTAGTAATCTCAGCTCTTTTCCAGTGATTATATCTCAATCTGAATCTCTGAGAAGAACTGGATAAGACACCATTCCACACCTAAATACAATGGCTTTGAAGGTGAGAAACACATCTTGGTTGGGGTACAGGCTCACTCATAAGTGGTAGGGGGAACACAGTAATGGACGGTATCAACAGAACCATATGGAGTGGAGATGAAGATATCCACATAAACCAGAAGATAAGACAGATTAAAACACACTCACACATACACTGACTCACTCACACACATATACATATATGTGCACACACAAACACAACTCGCAGACACAATTACGATACTTCAATAATTACTTTTACTTCAATAATTACTTTTACTTCAAAAGGAGGGTTAGTCCTATCTCCTCCATGTGCTTTGTGGTACCTTACACAAAAACCTATTATGATGCGTATATCATTGTTCCATTCAAAAAAAAAAAAAAGAAACCTTTTTCAGACTCCAAGGTAGTAAATTCCTCAATAACATTTAATTTTTATACATGTATCAACAATACCTTGTAAATGCTGGCAAAAAAAAATAGACATTGCACAAATGTTTAATGAATGAATAAGTGCCCAAATCACAGCACGTGCCCTATGTTTTTTCTCCTAAATTGTATTTAATTGCAATCCTACTTCCCATTTGTTTTCCTGTCATATAGTCAACAATGGATAAGACTGGTTTCATACTTGATAAAATATTTACTATATGATTCATATATTATGTTTAACATATCAGTGTTATTGTATATAACAGTGACATTCCCCAAAGAAAAACATTCTAACAGATCCTAATATTAAAAATGTTCTTTTTATCAATCTCAGGACCACAGGCTTAGAAAATTTGAGCACTGCTATTTAATCTACATGCTGCACTGTATATTAGAAATAGTTATATTCTTTTCTTGTTTTTTGGTTTCTTTGTTGTATCTTTGTTGAGTAACTCTGAAAAAAGAACATGAGTTTAGCTATAGTCACATCAATTTTTCTGATTGTACAGAATAAGAAAATGCTTGTGCATTAACAATTATTAAGAGTACATTTAAGTCATTATTCATTTATGGAATTACATTAATTTCTGAATAACATGGCACCATAGATGGATGATTCAAGGAAGGCAATGCAGTGTTTCTGTCTCCTGGATTCATTTTGTTCCTCATAGTATCAACCTGTCATGCACTGTGGCCACCCACAGACACTTCTCAATCTGAAAAAAAGTCATTACATTATCAGTCAGATGACTGGATAAGATTTTTGAAAAAACAAATACACCTATAATTTTAAAGTATTAAATTCCAGGGACAAACAAAAATTTCCAATTATGTGAGATTATTAGCTATGGAAATCCTAAAACATCAATAAATTCATTTCTTTTAAACAGTAGATAACATTAAGTTTTGTTCTGTTGAAAACAAATTCTGCATGTTCACTGTTTGTATGTGCCATTTACTTTAAGGAAAATAATGTCAACACAAACATAAAGTTTTCCTCAGAATATCAGGAGATTTATTATCCAGAAAATAAGAATGCCTAAAAATCTTTAATGCATTTAATGCCTTATCACTCATTTATCCATTTGTATAATGTATATTTATTGGTTATAAACAGGAACTAAATTCTACTGCTAGATGTTGAGGTATTTAGTTGATACAAATTTAAAAATCTATGGAGTATGTGTTATTAGTCACTTGTATTATTGTAAAATAACTTTATGTTAAATGAGTTAAATATTTTTATTTTTGTTTTATTTTTAATTGGCATGTAATGATTGCACATATTTATGGAGTGCAGTATAATGTTTTGATTCATGTATATGATGGGTAATGATCAAATTAGAATAATTAGCATGTCTATTACATTTTGTGTTGTGAGAGCATTGAAAATCCTCCATGCTAGCTATTTTGAAATGTATAGTGTATTATTGCTTCTATAGTCATCCTGTTGTTTGATGGAAAACTAGAACTTATGTCTACTAACCATAACTTTATACTCTTTGATAAACTTCTCTCATCTTCCCCTCCCCTTTCAGAGATTCATCGTTACATTTCTTTCTTGCTATATAAACCTCTAATTTGTCAGAGAGACAAATTTGAAACTGATCTCCCATCTCCTTGGCTGCAACACCCAGTAAAAGGTTTCTTTCTTGGCACTACTTGTCGTCTCAGTAATAGGCTTTCTGTGCAGCAAGCAGCAGGACCTAGACCAAACCCCTGGTGTTTCAGTAACATATATTTTAATATGTTTTATCAATGTTTTATAGTTTTCAATGTATAGATCTTCTTTATTTAAATTTATTCTCAAGTATTTTATTCTTATTGATTTTATTATAAATGGGATTATTTTATAAAATTAGTTAGTTCATTTTTAATTATAAAAACAATTCATTTTCAAATATTGATATATCTTGCAACTTTACAGATTTGTTAATCTTAGTTAATTAGTTCTAACAGTATTTTGGTATTATATTTAAGGTTTCTATATACACCATGTCATCTGCAAACAAAGACAATTTTACTTCTTGTCTCTTTTGAATGCCTTTTATTCCTCTTTCTTGGCTAATATTGCTCTGGATAGGTGTTTTAGTACTATGCTGAAAAGACGTGGTGAGGTTAGGCATCCTTGCCTTGTTCCTGATCTTAGAGGAAAAGCTGAAAGCTTTTCATGCTTGAATATAATGTTAGCCATGAGCTTGTCATATATGGTCTTTATTGTTAAAGTATGTTAATTCTATTCCTAGATTTTTAAGTGCTTTTACCCCAAAGGATTGTAGAATTTTTTCAAATGCTTTTTTTTTTTTTTGCATCTATTGAGATGTTCATGTGATTTTTATCCTTTATTCTGTTAATGCAGTATATCACATTTATTAATTTTTTGATGTTGAACCATCCCTGTATCCCAGGGAGAAATCTCACTTGAGCATATTGTAGGATACTTTCACATACTGTGGAATTTTGTTTTCTTATTAGCAAATCTTACTAGCAAACGGAATAAGACTTTTACATCTATGTTTATCAGGAATATTGGCCTGTAATTTTCTTTTCCTGTAGTATCCTCGCCTGGTTTTAGTATCCGAGTAATACTGGATTGTTAGAATGAATTTAGAAGTGATCTTCTTTAATTTTGGAAGAATTTGATAAGAATTTGTGCCAATTATTCTTTAAATGTTTGGTCAAATTCATTGGTAAATCCATGTGGCCTGGGACTTTTCTTTCTGGGGAGATTTTTGATTACCAATTTAGTGTTCTTATTCATTATTGGTCCATTTAAATTTTTTATTTCATCGTGGTTGCATTGGGAAAGTTTTATGTTTGTGGGAATGTATCAATTTCTTCTAAATTATCCAATATGTTAATATATAAGTTTTCTTAATAGTCTCTTATGATTCTGTTTTGTAGTATCAGTTTTAATGTCTGGCCTTACATTTTTAATTTATTTGTTTGAACCTTCTTTTTTTTTTTTTTTTTTAAATCTAGCTAAAGGTTTGTCAATTTTGTTCACCTTTTCAAATATTTTTTGTTTTTTTGTTCTTTTTTATGGTTTTTCAATACATTTCTGCTCTAATCTTTATTTTCTTCCTTCTGCTAACTTTGGACTTAGTTTGGTTTTCCTTTTCTGGTTCCTTGCAGAATAACCTAAAATTATGTTGTTTATTTGAGATGTTTGTTTTTTCTTACTGTAGATATTTATTGTTATATAATTTCCTCTTAGAACTACTTTTGCTGCATCCTCTAAGTTTTGATATGTTGTTTCCATTTTTATTTGTTTAAAGGTAATTTTCTTTTCTTTTCTTTCCTTTTTTTTTCTGTTTCTTTTCTTTTTCTTTTTTTTTTTTTTTTTTTTTTTTTTGAGACAGGGTCTTGCTCTGTCATCCAGGCTAGAGTGCAGTGGCAGGATCTTGGCTCACTGCAACCTCCGTCTCTTGGGTTCAAGCAATTCTTCTGCCTCAGCTTCCCGAGCAGCTGGGACTACAGGCATGTGCCACCACTCTCAGCTAATTTTTTGTATTTTTAGTAGAGACAGGATTTCACCATATTGGCCAGGCTAGTGTCAAATTCCTGACCTCATGATCTGCCCACCTCAGCCTCCCAGAGTGCTGGGACCACAGCTATGAGCCACCAACACCTGGCTTCAAGGTGATATTTAATTTATATTTTGATTCCTCTTTTGTCCCATTGATTGTTCAGAAAGGCATTGTTTCATTTCTACATATTTGTGTATTTTCTAATTTTCCCCCTATTTTTTTGCCTCATTTAAAGTTAATGTGGTCATGCCATTGGGTTCTGGCACATGAATCTGACTGGAGTTGATGTTGCCAGTTCCAGATAACCTGTTTAAATGTCCTATTTGCCTAGGTTTTCTTCTAGGGTATTTACAGTTTTAGGTCTCACATTTAAGTCTTTAATCCATCTTGAGTTATTTTTTGTGTGAAGTATAAGGAAGGGATCGTTTCAACTTTCTGCATATTGCTAGCCAGTTTTTCCAGCACTTTTTATTAAATAGGGAATCCCTTCCCCGTTGTTTGTTTTTGACAGGTTTGTGAAAGATCTGATGTTCGTAGATGTGTGTCATTATTTTGATTTTTTTTTTGGAGTTTTCGGTACACAGATCTACTTCTTGTTTAAATTCACTCTTGTATATTTATTTTGCTCTTGTAAGTGGTGTTGTTTTCTTAATTTTTTTTTTCAGAGAGTTTGCTGTTAGTGTATAAAAATGCTACTGATTTTGTAAGTTGAATTTATATCTCACAAATTTACAAAATTTGTTTATTAGTAGCTATGGTTTGAATGTGTCCCTGAAATTCCACATGTTAAAAACTTAAGCCCCAAATTTATGTGTTGATTGGAGACTAGGAGGTAACAGTCATCAGACAGGCTGAGGCTCCTTTGATAGTACTGATTACTTTAAGAGGACAGGAGGAGAGACCTGAGCAGGTGCACTCCCTGTCTTTCATCATGTGATATCCTTCTGCCACGTTATGTCACAGGAAGAAAGCCCTTACCAGATGTAGCCTCTCAATTTTGGTCTCCCCATCTTCTGTAACAGTAATAAATTTCTTTTCTTTATAGATTACCCAGTCTGTAATATTTTGTAACAGCAGTAGGAAACAAAGTGAAATATCGGTTCTTCAGTTTTTTGGTAAAGTCTTTAGGTTTTTTTGTAGATAAGATCATGTATTCAAACAGAGACAATTTTACTTCATCGTTTCTGATTTGAATGTTTTTTATTTTTATCTCGTGTGTAGTTGTTCTGGCTAGGACTGCCTTTTCTGGGTTTACCAAAATTTGTGACACTGAGAATTCTTATCTTGTTCCTGATCTTAGAGTAAAAATCTTCAACTTTTCACCTTTAGGTATTTCATTAACTGTTAGCTTGGCATATATGGCCTTTACTGATTGATGAACAGCTCTTGTACAGCTAATTGCTTGAGAGTTTTTATGATGAAAATGTTAAATTTTGTCAAATACTTTTTCTACTTCTTTTGAGATCATATAGTTTTTGTCATTTATTTTGTTGATGTGGTGAATCACTATTTGTTGATTTGCTTATGTTGAACTAACCTTGTATCGCAGGTGTAAATCCAACTTGATCATGCTGAATAATTCTTTCACTGTACCATGGAATATGGTTTCCTAGTATTTTGTTGGGGATTACAAAATCTATTTTTATGAGTGATATTCACCTGTAGTTTTCTTTCCTTATAACATCTTTGGCTTTGGTGTCAGGGAAATGCTGGCCTCAAAAATGAACTTATTCCTTCCCTATGCATTTTTGGGAGGGTTTGAGAAGGATTGCTATTCTTTGTGTGGTAGAAAGTAGCCATGAAGCTAACTGATCTGGAGTTTTTCTTTGATTAAAGACATTTATGTACTGATTTAATTTTCAACATTGAATAATGTTGACCTGTTCAGATTTTCACTTTTTTGTGATTCAGTACACGTAGGTTATATATTTCTAATAATTTATTTTATTTTCTTGATTGTTCAATTAGTTGGCACATAATATATGGCAATCTCTTATAATTTTTTGTATTAGGTGTAATGTCTCTATTTCTGCTTTTATTTGAGTCATCTCCCTTTTTTCTTAGTTTAGCTAGCATTTGTCAAAAAAAAAGCATAAAAATTTCTTTGATGGATCTCAGCTTTCTCAAATTTAGCTGTGGAAATACAGCATTTTGAGACTCAAGTGATTTATTTATAACAGGGTTATTCTGGCTCAATTGTTCTCAACAGTAAAAGGTATTGATTAATTAAGAATGAAGCATAAAACTAGAACTGTTACTTCTTGGCTTACTATATTTTAGAGCAATGAATCACATTCTCACAAATAAACATATTATTGGCTTGGTTCCTAAAGGAATACATTATCTAAAAAAATCAGAACTGTTTATAAATGATTTAAACTGTGAACTCATTAGGAAGACAGCAAGCTTAACTTTCTGTCCTGAGCAATGATATTATTGTTACTTATACTTTTTTGTTTTCACATTTGTTTTAAGTAATGATATTTAAGATATACACACGTAAAATAGACGTATTATTCATGTAAAAGAAAAAGACCTCTTGTAGACAGAAAATATATGTTTTCTATTATACTCATCTCTAGACAGGGATCTCTTTTCTTGTCACGTGCTTTGGGCAAGACTTCCCCAAAAACCTCTGGGCAAGCTGATGTAAATCACGCATTTTATTTGGGGTGTATTTTCTCATATTGGTGACGGTGACTGGTTCCAACCAAGATGATCCAAATGGGATAGAATTCCGAACATTTAATTCACTAAAAATTGAATAAGTAGCTGAAGAAAGAGAGAACTTCTCTTAAATCATTGTTAAAGGATATAGCATTTTAGCACCCCACATGTGACAAAGAGAAAAGAACCTATGACTTTGGAGGAAAATTTCTTTGTAAGAAAATTTTCTCAATGGACATTTTAATTTTACAAAGTGAAGGCAAAAAATCTGTTCAGTGACAATATAAGGCTCAAGGCATCTATCTACTCTACAGAATAATAGACATTACATTTTAAATTCTAGATAATAATGCCCATAAGCTAGTTATGTTTTCTTTTAGATATTCTTAGACCTTTGTAAAGTACACCTCTTTCTTCTTTATATATATATATATATATATATATATATATATGTTTATGCAATATATATATATATATATATATATATATGTTTATGCAAATCTTTACCAATGGAAGAAGAATCCTAAGTGGCAAAGCCCGTCTTTGATTGCAACTCTGAAGACTCAAAATATATCCTTTCATTTTATTGATTGTATTAATAAAATGAAACTCCATGAGGGAGTTGGAAGGAAAGTCCATTTGGCTTTACGCAATAAAGGCACAGACAAACACACAAGCATTGATTTATATGGTAAATTGTTAGTTTACATTTTTTTACTAATGTAAAAAACCTATAAATTGCTGTGATATTGTATAATTGTGTGTGTATATGTGTGTGTGTGTGTGTGTGTGTGTGTGTGTGTGTGTGTATATATATGCAATTATAGAAAGTATCACTAATTTTCCAAATATCCTAACAATACATTCAGCCAGTTGGGAACATTAAATTTTACAAGAGAGGTAGGGTGTAGATATTTAATGTCTTATTACTTAAATTATATCTTTTTAAGAATATAACATGTACGTTACATGTAATAAATCTGAAATGATGTACATAGGTATAAAATTTAATGCTAACTTTAAAGAGGTTTCTAAAAAGCCACAATATAATATAAAAATATATTTACTGTTTTCTTTATGTTCGTTAAATAAAAAGTCTTAGACTTTAACACATACATTGTGATAAAGATCCAATGAGAAAAATTTTCCTAGATTTGTTGATATGCTTTTTTAATATGTCTAGAATATATTCTTTATCCTTAGGCAAAACATTCCTTGAGGCTAAATCTGTCACAATTTAAAAATCATTAGAATATTTTATATTAAAGAGCCTTAGGCAGATAAGTAATTAATGAGTATAGTTTACTGTTAGAACTAATGTTAATATTAGTGGAAATCATGGACAAAATGGGACTATAAACTGTCATATTCATTTTAGGTTTTGTGACTTCTAATTTTCAATATACCATTATATGCCTAACATTCAAAGACATAATTCATTTAACTTATTTTCTGAGTGCTATGTATTATATAATGTATTATATACTATTCTAGACATTGGTAACACTTTGTTGAATAAAACTGATATTCCTTTCCCCTTACAAAGTTTACACTCTATTGACAAAAAATTAAATTGAATAAAGTTAAACAGAGAACACAATAAAGTGAGGAAAAGAACTACACAGATATCTGAGTAGAGAGAATTTCTTGTAGAGGGAATACCAAGTGAAAAAGTCATACAATGGGAAAATGTTAAGCAAGTTTAATTTTTAGCAAGTTTGAATGACCCAGTCATTAGGTTAAAACATATTGCTTTCCAAATCATTATACATCTGCTCATTGTTTTCTCAGTTTTGGTTGACATACCACTGTTCCAGATAATATTTAGTTGTTATATAATACACATCTTTATTTTTTACAATGGAAAATAAAACAAATTTTTTATCTTCTAAAAAATTCTAGACAATATCATGATCAGCATTTCTAAACGGCATTTGTGTGTGTGTGTATATATATATATATATATATATATATATACACACACACACACACACACAGAGACATTCTGTCATAGAAATAATGTATTGAATTCATTAAAAATTTAGTATATATGTGTAAATATTCTACACACACACACACCCCACATGCACACACACACACACACATATATATACATATATGTACACACTCACATATATATATACACTCACATATCTGTGTGTGTCTATGTGTGGTGTGTGTGTGTGTGTGTAATGTCTTCTGGCTTTTTATATATGCTCTGACACTTCTTCTACTAACTGAACATTCTGGAGCACCATGTTTTAGACAAGCTGATTATTATGTATGCTTTGCTTTTCAGCGTGACTTATTGTGCTTCTTCCAACCACATGAAATCTAGCACATAATGACAACCAAAAATGTGGCTTGTAGCTTGACATAAACATCAAACTGAAAACAATTCTTCCACTACTCCCAAATTTGACACATGACAGTTACATGTTTTAAGCAGATTCTCTTAGAAAATGTATTTCTTTAAGAATATCTAACCAAGGGCAATTTGTAATAAAATCATAATTTCTCTAAAATCTTGATTATAAAAAAAGCCTTAGAGAATTTATATTCAGACCAATTAGATATTAATAAACCAATTGTTTCTCTTTAGCATCCACATCCTTCACTCTTCTATGATACAAAAAAAAATCAAAAACCATATATTATTAGTATATAGTGAGCATTTTACTGATAATAAAAAGATAAATAAGACCAAAGCACTGTTTTTATACTTGTGAATGAGAGAGAAAAAATATGTATATTATTTGAAAATATCTATGAAATTAGAAAAATGTGTTGCTTGAGATACCACATCCAGTCAATCCTTGTTATTCACAGTAGTTGTGTTTTATAAAGTCACTGCAAACAGTTAATTCTAAACCATTGTTCATAGGGGAGATACAGGGCTAGGTTTCTGTGAGCCTTTGGTCACAACATTATTAAAAATTATTAAATAACATAAGCTTGTTTTTTTTGTGTTACTGATTAAAAATGCACTATTTAATAATACAGGCAACTGGAATATAATTTATATCTAAATGAAGCTTATCTAACATACAAATTGTCTCCAAAAAGTAAATCAATGGTTTCTGGTATTTAGGGAGATTAGAAAGAACTTCAGCACTATGCTTGGGATTGTTTTACACAGTGAAATCACCAACAAAACTCACAAAATTGTGGCTTTAGGTCGACCTTTTATAGCACACATTTACAGTATAAGGACTGAAATAATAAGGCAGAGCATAGTTTTGTCTGACTTCAGTGAGGACCATACATGTCGGGAATCTTAACTCTTTTTCATTCTGCACGTATCTTCAAATGTCCATAACATTTTCACAAATATTGACTCTGGGGTTACACATGAATTTTAATGAGTAGGCAAATTCACAAATATGGAATTAACAAATAATGAAGATCAACCTCATTTCTAATTCTGACTTCTATTCCCTTTCCCCTGATTCTGTATTCCTAACTTTTCTCCCAGGCCCTCTTAGAGTTCACCAGTCTTTCTTTTATGCTTCCAGAGCACTTTGTTCATACCTCTCAGTGTTACACTTACTCTACTGCAGTGGAGTTTTGTGATTAATCTTCTTTTTTTCAAACTACACAGTGGTCACCTCAAAAGCATAGATCATAAATAACCCATTTCTGTACCCCCAGATCCTCGGTATCTGACACACAGTAAGTATTAATTTAACATCAGTGGACAGAAGGAAGGAGAAAAGAGGGAAGGAAGGTTTTAGGATGGAAACTGAGCAATTCAATTGTAATAAACCATTAATGAACAACTATCTCAATAAGTCTACAATTTACTGCTATATTACATATCCTCCAGAAATTCAATTTCTTTAATTTTTCTATATTTGAAGTACTAAGAGTTTTTACTTATTTTGCAGGAATCTCTGAGGACATTCAGGGAAAATAAAATTATTTTGAGCTCATTAGAAAATTTTATCTAAATTTGAGGCCAATGATACTATTAGTAAATTATAATTATTTTTGCCAAGGGGCCGTAGAAAAATATATAAGTAAAATCCACTGAGTTTTTTTAATTTTGCTTGAGGTGGAATAAAAAAAAGTAATAAAAATGTTTCTTCTATAACCAGGATGACTTCAAAATGAGGATTTTGGATTAAGAAAGGAAAAACTAAAACAACCTCTTCTATGATAGAAAACATTCACCTATAAACAACCCCCTATCATCACTAGCAGCATGCTTGACATTTTTCTGAGTGTAGAAAGCAAGTTTTCTACTAGTTGTCCAGTTCTTTCTAGCTCTCAGTCTAAGCAATATGATTTTGGAGCAGATTGAATATGCATATGCAGAGTACAAACTAATTCTCTTTTCCCTCTAGGATAAGATTAGTAGATTAGTTCCTGCTGTTTAGCTGTATTATATTACAATCTCAAAACGAAGAAATGAACCAAAAGCGGTGGTAGCTTGTGGAAAAATGGGTAAAGGGAGAAGGTGTAACTCCATTTATTTAGGATACAAATTCTAAACTATCCATAGATACTCTAAATTTTATGTTAGGGACTCATGTCATGATTATATAAAAGCACAGCCCAGCTTATCTTCTCTAATGAAATAGGTGGTTTTATTTGAAAATAAATATAAGAAAAAACACATGTAGAAACATTGTCATACTATCCTCTATGCATCATATGTTTAGAGTTCAGTTGATTTACTTAAAATAGATCAGACATTTAAATATTTGAAATTAAATTTACCATAGGGCTGGTCTGTGCTTTAGAATAAGTATTGCAAGTATGAGTAAGAATATAAAACAATATTTCCCACATTCTGAGGAACACAAAGCAATTAACTGTTAAGTATTTCAAGACAAGTTCTTGAAATAAAGCAATCTTCCAGACAACATAAAGGAATAAAAGTTTAACTGTTACACCATTTTAGATATTTATGATTAATAGAATTATGCTATATTTGACCCAATTTATGTAATACTGGTTGCATCATTATAAAACTGATGATTATTTTATTCTGTTATGTGTATATGTTTTTTGCTCAGGTGGGGATTTGTAGACTTAATATTAGTTATGTAAAATGTGTGCAAATATCATGACTATGAGTTAGTAGAGATAATCTTAGTTTGTAGTGTTTCTACTCTGAATATTTAAATAACAAGTCTATCCTTGTCTCAAACTTGCCCTAAATTTCATCTGTTTGTATTATTTGTTGCTAGATTTTAAAAAATACAAATAAAAAACACTCTAGAAGGTAATAGCTTAAAACAATGACATGTATTTTCCTCAAATATCTGTAATTTAGTAGACTTCTGTGGGGAAAGCTCCTATCTATTCTGCTTGACAGAGAGGTTTGAAGGCTGAGGGTTGAAATAATCAGTGACTCACTCACAAGTCTGGTACTTGAAGCTGTTTATCATCTGGCATTACTACCAGAAAACTGACGTGTTCTTTCTGTGTGGCAACATGTTTTCTTCAGACCACAGTGACTGTGATCCCTGCATGAGCATAACCTAGGGTGAGATAATCATATGAAAGTTGTATTATCTTTTATGATCTATAGTGAGAAGTCATAAAGCGTTGCTTCTGCTGCATTCCATTTATTAGAATCACTACTAAGTTTAGCTCATATACAGTGGGAGAGGTATTCAGTTTCATATTGCCATAGCATGTTAGGGTGGAATATGTGTGGGTGTGACCATCTTTGGAAAATATAATTTGCCATTATCTCAGCTTGGTTAAATTCCCCGACTTATTCTAATGCTACTCCTCTATTTTTATTCCACTTTTTGTTTCATCATTCAGCATGTAGAAAGACAATTCATCTTGTTTCCATTACTTTGGGTAAGAAGAAAGTATTTCCTGAACAAGTGCCAATAGTCCATGAAATAAGTAGCTTCATTATGTAGTTGGCTATATTCAGTTGGATAAAATTATTATAACATTTTAAAAAATTCCAGTATTTCTTTCCTACATCTTTAATGTCTGAATTATACAATATTTATTACAAAAAGATTAGTATAAATAATACATGTTGAAAATAGATCATAAAAATTAAATTTAACAATAATAAAATAACATTCCCAGGCTTGTAAACACAATAAATCACGCAAAGATAAATTGTAAATCAATCTTCAGTGTGCACTTTTTAAAAAGTTTGCCATAAGTGCCTTTTCAGGTAGATATGAAATTAATACTATTTTTTCAGGAATATTTTAAACTGGTAATTTTGTTATTTTTTGTCACCTGTAGCTGCTTCCATATAAATGAATGAGAGAAGAAATCATAAAAGATTTATTCCTCCTGGTTCATTTTTCTTATTTATTTCTAACATTCTGCCCATTTACCATGAGCTTCCTCACATTTCAAAAACAGCCAGTCGTCTTTGAGAAGAAATTGTGCTATTTACTTCTGTCCTCAGAGAAAATGTATGGTTTAGTGGGTGAGATGTCCAGAACAATAAGGAAAACTTGTGTTCTGTATTCCCAATAGAAGAAATAGATCTGTAAATAACTCCCAGCACAATCATGGCGGGTCTGAGAACTGCACAGAGTTATATAAACTGTGAGAAAAAAAATCAACAGAATGCTGTTATGCAGACACATAAAGCTCACCTCAAAGTTATGAAAACAGAATACTCAAAACAGGGTTTTAGGTATATTTTCATATTAATTTAGTGTACATACACATACACATATTGATTTTCAGCAGCAATGACAGGAAATTATTTAGGTTAAATTAGTATAACATATAAGAAAAGAAAAATAATTTTTAGTACAAACCAAAGTTAATTATAAAGTTTAAAGAATTATTATGGTATAATATATGTGATTTCAGTCTTAACTGTGCTTCAAAGTTATTGCAGATATATGAAAATTTTGAATTATAATCATAACACAGGTTGTATTATATAAAATTTAATACATTAAAATAAGAGTTATTTTCTATGTGATTTTCTCTCCTAAATCACATTCTAATATAAAATAACTACATGATAAATAACTTGAAGGAAAATTTTCAACAAAATGTGTTGCTCTTATTTCTTCATGTTTCATATACTATTTACATATTGCAAGAGGTTTAACAGTGTAAAACATATACCTCCATAAAAACTGTTTCTATTAAATATTTTTTGTTTTTTTCTAACATATTACTGCCTTCCTATAAGTGTTCTTGAAGTAAATTATGATTTTATAAAATAAAAAGTTAGAAAGAAATGTTAGATTCTAACATTTACTGAGTTCACACCACACCACATGCCAGGTTTATTTTACAGAAACTTTACATATTTTTAAAAGCTTGGCCAGGCATAGTGGCTCACGCCTGTAATCCCGGCACTTTGGAGGGGCCAAGGTGGGCGGATCACTTGAGGTCAGGAGTTTGAGACCAGCCTGGCCAATATAGTGAAACCTCTTCTCTACCAAAAATCAAAAATTAGCCGAGTGTAGTGGCTCACGTCTGTAATCCCAGCTACTCAGAAGACTGAGGCAGGAGAATCACTTGAACCTGGAAAGCAGAGCTTGCAGTGAGCCGAGATGGCACCACTGCACTCCAGCCTGGTGACAGCGCGAGATCCCATCCAAAAAATAAAAAATAAAATAAATAAATAAATAAAACTGAATTGTCACAGGCATTTTATGTGAAATGCACTTTTATTCTCATTACACAGATGAGAAAATGAGATTGTTAGATTGAAGCAATTTCTTCTTTACCCGCCACTTGCCTCGCAAAAACAGAAAATAAATGATTATTCCTAGCAAATAAATTTAGTTCATGATTTCATGCAGTTAAAAGGGGAAGTGACCTCTGATGTTGTAAAGTTTGAAAATCCCAAGATCACCCTCAGACCTGACACCAAGTGCAAATTTGGAGGTTTTCAAGACCACCTCTCATTTTGAAAATTTACTAGGAATAACAGAACTCAGAAAAGCTGTTTTATTCTCTGTTAGAACTTATTATTGTGAAAGTATACAAATTAAAACTGGCAGAAGGAAGAGACACATAGGGCAGGCAGACACTAAGAACAGTTTCCAGTTGTTTTCTCTTAGTGGTGTTGTATAGACAACACTTTTCCTCCCTGCAATGATAAGCAGCAATATGCATGGAATATTGTCAATCAGAGATGCTCCTCTAAGCCTTGGTGCCCAGAGTTTGTACTGGGGCTTGGTCATATAGGCGTGGTTGACCACCTATATTGCTGACTGTAGTCTCCAACTTGTGCAGAAGTTAAGGTGACACTCAGTGGTCCAAGATCCCCCACCATAAACTATATTGTTAGCCACTCTATCAGGCAGGACATTCCAAGGGCTTTGAAATAAAATTTCAAAAGCCAAGGGCAAAGGCCAGAACTCTAGTTAATCATTTTTTTTTTTTTTTTTTTTTTTGCACACATGTCCTGACAACATAGGTAACTAATGGAAGTATACTCAGTGATACATATTCAAAGATTAAGCAAAAATAACAACAAAGTATTTTATGATTTTAAAATTAGATACTTTGGATCTTCATTGTAAATTATAAAATGATTTATTTCCTTAATTCTTCTTCTCAATTTACCAAAGATTATTTCTTAAACTCGAATTTGTCCTCAAGTGTATAACAGAAAGGATTTTTATAAACCTCACTATAAAACTATATGATAGAGAAATGCCATTTCTAACTTTACAGAAAACATAGAACCATGTACACTTTGAGTTAGAAAATAACTTATCGGTTATCATAGATGTATCTTGCTTTTTAATGCTCTGACTCACCGTTTGCCATTGTGGTCAAATCATAGGTGTCCTACAATGACACCTCCATATTAGATATCCCTGCAAAGAGGCATAAAACAGGTTGGGAGTCTTACATGCAGGAATAAGATTTGAATAGGGTCTGTTTGTATCCTTCTATGTTTGCAAGCCCAATTATCCCAAATTTTTGCATTAATTTTATTTGAAAAATTAGTTAATATTTCAGTTGAGTTCATATTTATGAATGACAAGTTGTAGTAAAACTAACAACTGTAAAAAATTCCCTGTGGCATTCTGAAACAAGGTTTTTTAAGATGCATTTTCATATAGAAGATCAAATTTAGAATATAGTTCTCCCTGACTCATTGGTTTTATCCTACAGAAATATCATGTCAGCAAAAATTTCATCTTCATAATTAAACACTGATCTATTACTGTGAACGCATGTGTGTGTTTCAAATAAAGTGAGCACTTGGGTGTAATACATCTGATTATATAAGTGTGTTTCGGTTAAAGAATAATACTATTTCACAAAAGTATAGATTTCAGAAAGAATGAAGAAGGTTTCTAGTAAAGCAGCACATAAAAAATTTCCACTTTCAATTTCTCTTTCTTGGTTAGTAAAGAATCAAGGCACAATGGCATAAAATTTGTGCTTTTATTTATTTTTAAAGCTGTTATTTCTTCTTGTGAAATAATTCTTATTGAAACTAATATTTAATAAAAGTATCAAGTGAAGTTGTCAAACTACAACTGTACACATATACTCCTATGCCTCATTTTATTTCTGACAGTTTCTTTTATGATGGAGCCATTAGTTTTAAAAGCCATGACTAGTTTCTTTCATGTCTATCTTCCTTCTGATTACTCAGTAATAGAAAATGTTGTGTGTTGTATTCCTATATATTTGAATTGCGAAGAGAGCAATTATTTGGAGGTAAGGGCGCTAGAGAGATTTCTGGACTGAATGGAGATAAAGTTCGCTGTTACCAATGTCAGATTACATCAATTTATTTGTCATCATACATTGTAAAAGGATAATGGATCTTGATTCATTTTGACATATATGTCTGGCCTGAATATAATCTGCAAGGTGCTTCATGCTGCCTTTCAAATTTAATGGAACACTTTGCTTTTTTGAGAGTGATAACATATGCTTCATGAGTGTTCCCAGATATATGATATGGTTTCTGGTGAGATTCTGGCAAGAGACATTCAGTTTAGTACAGTAACTGAGATTATTACATGCTTGACTTTTGTTATTTGGTGGAGAAGTGGAGGAAGTGTTGGCCTTATATCACAAATACTTCAAACTACATATTAATTGTTAGAAACCCTGATATAATTAGAGAGTAACATTTTAATCTTACTAAAACAAAATCATGTACTTGGAATAAAAGGATATCGTAGACCTCTGCCCAGGTGGTATTTTACATAAGAAAAATTACAAAAAGATTCCTGATAACTTTAAGGCTGTAGAGTATCCACAGTTCTGCCTAATGGTAGTGTGATGAGCTTCTGTATGAAATGAAGCTCTCAAGTCCTAAAAAATAGACTAGAAAGAAAATGTTTCATACATAATTCAGAGTGTTGCATGCATAATACAGTCTTAAATGATGATCATATTGGGCCATCCAAAACTGCTGGTGCTCAACTATTTTTTAACTTTTATTTTGAATAATTCCAAACTATAAAAAGTTTCAAAGGTATACCAAGAACTCTTATATTCCTTTACCAAGATTTACAAATTTTTGATACCTTGCCATATTTGCTTTAACTTTCTATCACTTTAAATATATACATTATAGGTTTTCTTTTTCTGAAGCACTTGAGAGTTTATTACATTTATCATTTTCTTTTGCACCTTTATATTTTGATGTGCATTTACTAATAAGGATATTTCCTTTTATAACGACAGATTCAGACACTTGCATAATCAAATTCAGAAAACTTAATACTGATACAATCCTTTATGTCAGTTCATGAGCATGTAATGTGTTTAATTGTTGTGTCTCTTTTATCTCTTATTCTGGGACAGTTTTCTGTCTTACCTTGTCATTTGTAACATTAATATTTTTATATTATAACGTTAATATTTTTAAAGTGAAGACATCAATTATTTTATTGAAAATTTGTAAATTTCCTATAGATCCACTTAATAAAACCAGGATGGATACTTGTCTACAAGGCTCCATTTTTCAGAACTGTCTTTACCCAAGCTTTGTCCAGTTAAGTTTTTATCAAATGCTTTTTGTTTGGTTGCTTTTGTTTGTTTGTTTTGAGACAGTCTCACTCTGTTGCCCAGGCTGAAGTGCAGTGGTGCAATCTCAGTTCACTGCAACTTTCGCCCCAAGGTTCAAGCAATTCTCATGCCTCAGCAACTTGAGTAGCTGGGATTACAGGCATGCCACAACACCCAGCTACTTTTTGTATTTTCTGTAGAGACGGGATTTTACCCTGTTGGTCAGACTGATCTAGAACTCCTGACCTCATGATTCACCTGTGTCGGCCTCCTAAAGTGCTGGGATTACAGGCATGAGCCACTGTGCCTGCCAACAAATGCTTTCTTGATGACAATGTTAAAACCTAGTTTAAAGTATTTCTTATGAGAAATTACAACATAATTGCATCATATATAACAGCTTTCAATATAACATTTTCTCTTTTATTTGTCATCAGTTATTTGACAATAACAGAAATATGTCTTGGCAAATACTTAAACTAAAAAAAAAAAAACCAACTATCTTGAAGACAACCAGATTTTTTTTTTTTTTTGAGACAGGGTTCCATTCTTTTGTACTGGCTGGAGTGTGGACTATAATGACATGGTTGCACCTCACTGCAGTCTCAAACTCCAGGGCTCAAGCAATCCACCTGTGTCAATCTCCCAAGTAGCTGAGACTACAGGCTTGTACCAACAGGAGTTTTGAACACTTGGCCTCAAGCAATCCTTCCATTTCGGTCTACCAAAGTGCTGGGCTTTCAGGCATAAGCCACCATGCCCAGCCTCTTTTTTTTTCATAATTGAGGAAATTGTTTCTAGAGGATCTATGAATATCAGGATACCCGTACACACTGTGATTTAGAATGTATCACCATCATCACTGTCATCAATTTCTTAATCTTTAATAATATAGCATTGTTTTACAGCATGTAAGCATTACATTTTGGAAATATAAAATGTTAGGAAATAAAACTCACAATTGATAGAAATTTTAAAAAGGTAATCATTGATTTCAAGTTGTGATTATAAGCATTTAATCATCCTCAAAGAAAAATTTAGATACTATGTATATATATAAAAATAGATAATTAAATGCCAGAATAATTTATTGACTACCAATTAAAAACTAGAACTACATGTCAATATTATAATACCTACAGAGATTATCACATTAAGATGCTGATTAATTACATTAAATTGTACCAAAAGTGTAAGTGTGGCTTTCCTTTCTAGAACACTGAAAATGAGGTTTATTAAAAAAAAAAAGCAGAAGTAACACTCAGGTGCTGTCTAGGTTCATAGGTTAAGCACTGTTTAATCAGTTCTAAAAATCACTGGGAGCAGGCGAGAAAGACCTAGGCCTAATGTAAACAAAACCTCAGTGGCTAACTCTCCTGTTCTATATAGTTTATGTAGTAAAGTAGTAAATAATCTACCCCATTTACTAATTGTTTGTCTGAATATTTATTGAGTCTTAAATACAATTTAAGACTTCACTTAGAATGTACTATGTATTTAAAAATGTACATTGAAAAATACATTGTAATTTTTACAATGGCAATGTTCTTCGAGTTTAAATTACTTGCTAAGCTGTAAATCTATAGAACTCTGTTTTTAAAAATTGATTAGACAATTTTTAGAAACACAGGTTTCAGAATTAATAATACTATGTTTTTCATACCTATGTTTTAAATAATCATAATTTGATAAAGGTTTATTGCTCCACCATATGTATTTATCATCATTTCCATATTGGTCAAAATTATTTTATAATTTTAGGTTTTAAGAAACAAAGTATTATATTAGATGGTCTTTTTAAGTCACAAACCAAAGCTAAAACTTGCTATTTAGAGGAGTGGTGAGTTTAACCATTCTAGAAAATTTAATTTAAGAAAACACTGAACTACCAATTACAGTGACACTGAACTACCAATTACAGTGACACGTAAGGTAAACATACGCTTACTGTATTACCAGCATTTAACTAATGTGTTGACAGAAAGTAATCTAAATTTCCATTAACAAATAAATCGATAAAAATATTTTTTGTATATCTATATAATGGTATATTCCTCACCAATTGTCTTCAGCTTAACCTTGACTTATTCCACATGGTTTATGCCTCCATTGTTGAAGTGACTATTATTTTTGTTTGTTTGTTTCCTGTTGACAATAGGGTTGGGGTTCACTGGCCCCTGCCCCCTGCAACTTCAAGTTGACGGTTAAAACCAGCTTTATAGTCTGGACCTATGTTTCTCTTCTCTCACACTGTTTTCAAGACTGGACTTTGTTCTATGTATAGAGTATTTTGCAATATTTAGTAAGCCTGACACCCTCCTCTAGATACCTGAACTCCCCTTGATTATGCAAGACCATGGGGATATCTTTAACATATGGATAGATTTAAGATCAAAATTTGTCACATTCCACTAATTTACTATACTAAACTCTTATAACCAGGTAGCCATCTTTAATTTTGCTTTGTATCTGCTAAAAGTACTTGGGCAGTATTTAAAGAGTACAGAGATATTGGGACTCACTGGATAGGGTTGCTTATCATAGAATATTAAAGCCTGAAGTAGAAAGATATTAGTTTACAAAAAAAATCACCTAAATTTACTTCCTCCTTGCTCTTAATAAAGTGTCTTATAATTTAATATAGAATATTTATTTTGTGGTGTTGAGAAGAGCACTAATTTTGCAGTGATGTAAGTGATGTAATCAATGAGGGTTTGTTTGGACTATTTAAAATTTATTATTATTTTGTGCACAAGCTTTAGAAACCATAGTAACTATATACATAATGATAGAATATATCAAGAAATAAGATTTCCAAAATTCAGGAGACCATACTGCTTTTTATTGTCAGAATATTACCTACATAATCATTATGTAGACATAAGGGTAATAAAACCTCTAAGGTAATTATATTTTATAAAAATGAACTGTCAACTCAGCTTCTGGTTGACTCAATAACTTATACTGTATTGAACTTCAGTTAATAATTACAAACTCTGAAAAAAAAATGTTTTAAGAGAACCAGTAAGTACAAAAGTGAATCTAATGGATATTTTAGATAAAAAAGTTACAATATCTTAAATTAAGAAAAAAATACCCTGGATTGTGTAAATAGCAGGATGAAAATGACAGGGGGAAAGAGTCTATAAATGTCAATAGATACTTATGCAAATTGTCAAATAAAGTACAGTGAAAAAAGAAACTGAAAGAAAATTTTAGAATAATTATATTCAGACATGCTACTCAAGAAATGAAAAGGTTCGAGTGAATTTTTCCTAATTAATACTAAAGTTTAAAATATCAGTGTGCTATTACATAAAATGTATTTCAGCAATATTTATTTCCTGTTACTCATTTTTAAAATAATGATTTACAAAAAATCAAAATGACTTTATCAACACTTACACACTTTAATATTATAAATAATTTGTGTATAAACATTTTTCAAATATACCAGATAGCTGCACTGTTTTTTGTATGATATTGAAATTGAAATAATTACGAATGAAGCCCAAGAAAACACATGGCAAGTATTTTCAATTGTATTTTCCAGATATAGGAAAGTGTAGTGAATACAAAATTTAACAAGAAATTGACATTTAATTAAATTAAATACTTATTTGCTTTTGCAATGCTCTTTGTTTCTTTATTTTGAACTTGTTTTGATTTATACAATACTATTATATTATCTAACACAAATTATTATCTAATATACAGTCTATATAGTTAAAGGAGTTATAAGTCAGAAGGAAATTTTTTAGGAAAAACTTTGATAGTCTCTGAATCTCTGTCCCCTCCTTCCCTGTGAAGAATGACAGAAAGTGCTTTTACTTTCAGCTCAAGCCTTAAAAAATTTGCTAATGCGACACCTATAATATTTTATTTATATTTTGGAGTGACTGATTTTTGTTTGGGGAATCAGAAAAAATGGGAATTGTAAATGGCCAATGTTCTAATGATACGGCTGTTCTTGAATTGGTGACTGCATATACTTCCAACTTTTGGGGGGATAAAGGGACAGATAAAAAAGGAAATTGTGGATCACATGTAGACTACTCAAGACAGCTAGCAAGAGGTTGTTTTGGATTTCGACCAATATTTTGAACTACAGTTCAAGAGCCCTTAGTAAAAGAAGCTCATTCCCAGAGGAAACAATTGCAAGTGATTGAGTGGGGGAAATTATGTTTTTCCATGTTAAAAAAACAAAACTGCAGGTAAGACATGACCAATGATCGTGTCTTCAAAGAACATGTAGTAGGAGGCATCAGAGAGAAGGTTTAGCTTTAAATACTAGCCAAACCCCCAAAGCACATAAAATATCTTATGATAGCATCACTCAATAAGTACATTTTCTACCTTCACTACTTGCCTGTTTCAAATTAAACCAGGCAAATAGCCTATTGAGTGGAGAATGTGAATAAGCACTACTAATTTTATTAGTAACACTTTCAAAAATGTAGTAATGGATAAGAATTCTGAGCATGTGATAAAGAACTGTCATAAACACTCTGGTCATGTTATCTCTCAGTATTTTTAAACCCCATGAAACCTATAGCTCATTGGCTACTTCTGTGTTTGAGACTGCTGAAGCAAATTACCTGTTTTGATGCAGCTGTCTTCTAAGTACGTTGCTCTCGGACTTTGGGATTGTCTATGTGCCACTGCTAGGTCTTCTTATTTGTAGGAGTTTAGTTTGTGCTGTAGATTACTGCAAATCTCATTAACCCTAACTACTTTTCTTCTTAGATCATGCTCCCATTTTATAAGCACTTTCAAATCTCATTCCGATATATTGGTGTTGCTACACTAATATAGTGTTTCCTTACAAAAATGTTGTGCTTTAGAAAGTCAGTTTTCTTGACTCTATAACCTTTCTCTTCACACTGCACTAATGACTTTTATTCAGTCATAAAAGAAATTTTCAGAGTGCATGTCTTTTCATTAGGAAGGTTGGATGTCTTTTTCTTCAAAAGCTAACCTGTATGACCGTGGTCTTATCTTATTAAATTGCTACATAAAACTGTTACCTGTACCCTTCAAATCACAAGATGATAAGTACCATTCTGTTAAGCACTCCTTATGATACACTAAAGGTTGAACAAAGATAATGTGTCACGTTTCTAACATAATGTTGAATATTCAAGTCTTTATATTTGTCAAGGCACAGTGTTAGTCACCTGAGAAAACTCAGTTAATGTAAGTTAAATATATTGCTATTGCAACTAATTATGATCAAAATTAATTAACAGATAACTGAATATAGTCATGCATCACTTCAAGAGGGGTACATATTCTGTGAAATGTGTCATTTAGTGGTTTTATCTTTGTGCAAATATTATAAAGTGTACTTACACAAACCTAGACGGTATAGCTCACTAAACACCTAGGCTGTATAGTATAGCCTGTTTTTCTAGGTTACAAATCTATATATCATGTTACTAAACTAAATAATGTAGGCAGTTGCAAGACAATGGTAACTATTTGTGTATCTAAACATATCTAAATACAAAACGGTACAGTTAAAATATAATACGATCCAGTGAGATTATCATCATACATGCAGTCCTGACATTGGTTGAAATCATCATATGGTTCAACTGTAAGTAGGACACAAGCAAGAGTCAAGGACTAAAAACAACATGGACACTTAATGTGTTGAAGTAAAACCAAAATCAGCCATGCCTAATGCACAATTCAGTCAATTTTATATTGATTTCTAATGATGATCCATTAAATTTTCAAGAACTTATTTAATTTTTAACTTTGCAGAACAACCATTTGCTCTATACAGATGACAATCCTCATGTTACATTGAAATGATCAGTGGATTCATGTACATTATATTTCTTTCTTTCCACCTTCAAATTTTATTAAATTTTTGTTCTTACGGTAAGGATTTTTTTCTTCACTTTTTCAAGTACTCCATTTTAATTCTTTTGACTTTATTAATAATTTTCTCTTTTTGTATCTTTCCTATTCATCTATCAAACAATTTTGAACTTCAAATGTTTATAAAGTTTAGCTATAATAAATGAATCATTGATACTTATTGACTGAACTTAGTCATTATACATGAACTTCAAAACCTTGCTTCTTGGCGTCTATCTCTACCACATTGTAAAATGTTTTTCTTAAAGCTGACCATTGTTTCCTCTTCTCAGTTCACATCCTTTGACTACTGGGAGCCATTAACACTACTGATCATTTTCTTACAGTTTAATTCAGTTCAACAAATAACAATCGACCAATTATGTTTCTGGAGCTAACTGACCCATAAGGCCACTGATTTTTTTTTCTTGCATACAGCCTCAGGTTGCTTTAATAATTTTATAGTTGAAGAAAAATTGAGTATCAAATGAAACCTTAACTTTCCATGTATAATTTTTCAGAAAGAAGGCTTTATCTTATGCCTTTAAGGCTGAAATATGTAAGCATGCTCACTGTGATACTTTCATGGTGAGGAAATTGACTTACTCTGGTGGACAACTCTAACTCACACATTAGCTTTTCAATTAAAAGAGATTAAAAGAAGAAACATTTCTGTTGCACTTGAATTTCCTATAAATATATAAATATTATGATGCTGCTTTCTAATATGCTAATTTATATACATTTAATTTCAGTATTACTTCAAGCTCAATCCCCATTTCTTTGAAGTTGCATGTTTTTTTTCTAAAAATGCGTTTTAAAAACCCTTTAAATCAATTTAAATACTTGCTTCTTGAAGAGATGATGCATATTGAAAGTATGGTTATTGTGAAATTTACATAAAATTTTATACATTTAATATAAACTTAACATGGCCTCCAAAAGTTATTTATAGTAGTCCTTATTTAGAGGGATCACATGGTATTAGTATATATTATCTGAAAGATTAATTAACAGACATTTAAAAAGCCAAATCCTTTATTTCCTTTTATGGTATAAAAATCTGTAAGATAACATGTTCAGGAATACTACTTATTGATTGTATAACTTTAATACAATCTATACCCATTTTGCATATCTATGATGATTTTAAAATTTCACAATTATATATCACCACGGGCATTTTCCTATACCTAGCTCACTTTTCTTTGCAGATTTAAATAAATGGGTTATTCAGATCTATAACACACTACAGTATTTATCTAAACTTGTGCTGACTCTGCAAATGCCATTTGGAATTTTTAAAATGTTCATGTTTAAACAAGAAACCTACATAATCAATTTGCAAATCACCCTTCATTATTTCAACTTTAAATTAAGAAAATAATGCCTAAAGGAAATTCAGACTAAAAGCCTGGTTCTGGTCACACTGTTTCCACAGGGGAATTATACTCTATCAGTTTCTGTAGGGCATCACTGTCTTAATTTAAATGTGAAGAAATGAAGGAGAGTTCTTAAAATTGCTCTGTGTATTTGCAGAAATGGGCATTTATATTTTTCCTTCATGAAATACAAGTAAAACTTTCCAAACACTGATCTTATTGTCATATTTTGGTAATATTCATTGTCATATTTTTCTCAAATTTCAGAATGGGAAACTTAATAAAGCCAACAATAAATAACATTTTTGCCTTTTTATGAAGTCTTTTTCTTCAATAAATTCGTTACTAGGCACATGCTATCTCTTGTGACATGCAATGACAAACAGCAATAAAATGGGACCACTGAGAAATATCTTAGACCTAGAACTCCACAATTCCTGTGAGCAGCGTAAGTTATTGAGAACCTGCATTACCTTTTAGTGACTGAAAGTCAGACACAAAGTTATATCCAGAAAAGATGTGTCAGAAAACAGATGGAAGTTCAGACAAACAGTATGCAAAAGGAATGGGCAGACATGACAAATACTTAAGAGTATAGCTAATGGAGTCCAGCAACAGGAAGATTAGGAATAATCAAGAATGAAATACTTGATAGGCAGCAAGCTTTCCATAGGCTCTGAGGTCAGACACTTGATTCTAAAACTTGAAGAAATAAGCAGGAGGTAAGAGAATAATCTTCAACGATAGAAGTACAGGGAAACGATGAAAACAATGCCCAAATATAGGAAAATAAAAAGACATGGGAATAACAAAAGAAGGACTAATAAGGTAGACTATAGATCTAAAAACAAGATTCATTGTTACAACTGGGATATGAAGACAGAGTGAGAATAGCAAATTTAAGTTGATGAAATTTCTTTCAAATATGAAAATAGATGTTTCCTACAGATACTATTGTAACCAGAGACTCAGCATGGATGGATTACTAATTAACTATCAAATACATATTGATAGTAAGAGCTAAAGAAGTTATGTGGGATACGAATTTGAATAAACCATTTAAGTGAAAATGTTAACAATCTGAACAATATAATACAAAATATTTAAGTCAATGAGAAATATAAAATATTTTTGTGCTCATGTGAAAAACAATTTTAACTCTTTAAAAAATGTACAGTTGACATACAATTAATTGCACGGAACTGCAATTTAATACAATTTGACACATACCCCATCACCACAATAAAGATAATGCACATATCCATCATCCTCCAAAAGTCTCTAAGTTTCCTTATTAATCCCTCCTTCTTTCTACTCCCTGCACCTTTATCCAGACTCAAGGAAAACAGTGATTTGCTCTCTGTTACAGATTTGTTCTTATTTTCTAGATTTTAATATCAAGATACTTATAAAGTATATATATTTTTGTCTGATTTTTTTTGACTTAGCATAATTATTTTGAGATTTTGAGATTCATCTATATTGGTATGTCAGGAGTCTACTTTTTACTATTGGTGAGGAATATACCATTATATAAATTTACAAAAAATATTTTTATCGATTTATCTGTTAATGGAAATTTAGACTATTTTCTGTCAACACATTAGTTAAATGCTGGTAATACAGTAAGTGTATGTTGACCTTTTCAAGAAACTGCCAAATTATTTTCCAAAATGTGTATCACTTTCCTTGTGCGGCAGTAGTGAATTCTTCAATAGGTCTGTATCTCTATTAACACTGATTAGAGTGAATCTTTTCAAAAAAACTTCAGACATTCTTTTTTGTGTAATTTGTATACAGGTTCAACACAATCCTAATTACATTCCCATGGTTTTATTTGTAGAGATCAACAAGCCAATCTTGTATATAGAAGTGAAAAGGAAGTAGATTAACCAAAACAACTTTGAAAACAAAGAGCAAATGTTGAGAACTTACATTTCCCAATTTCAGAACTATATAAAACTGCAGTATCAAAATACTGTCGTATTTGTGTAAGAACAGACATATCAATTAATAGATACATAGATCTGGATGCAAAGTCCGAAAATAGACTTCATGTTTATTGTCCATTGATTTTTGTGAGTGGGTCAAGGAAATTAAATGAAGAAGAGAAACTCACTCTAAGAAATTGTGCTAGTCAATTGAATTTGCCAAAAATTGAGCTTAGTCTTAAATGTAAACACTAAAACTATAAATTATCTAGAAGAAAATGTAGGAGAAAACATTAGTTGTTTTGCATTAGTCAAAGACAGACATATATTCACACATATATATGACACTAAAAATAAAAAAGAAAAATCTATGAAAGAAAAAATTATAAATCAGACTTCATCAAAGTTAATATATCTGTTTTTCTAATAACACAGCTTTGAGAAATTCATGAGATCGGTCGTAGCCTAAGTAAACATATTTGCAAATCATATATCTGACAAAGAATTTGTATTCATAAAATATAGGAAAAACTTACAACTAAACAATAACAAGAAAATAAATCCAGTTTTAAACAATTATCCAAAGAATTAAATAGATATTTTACCAAAAATATTTATAAACTATGAATAGCACATGTTTTATTGGATAATTTCTATACTTACATGTTCAAAGTCACCAATCTTTTCTTCTGTATTTTCTACTCTGTTGTTAATCCTATATAATGGATTTTTGAAAAATCTTAGACATTTTATTTTTACAAGTTTTATTTGGATTTTTTCCACTTCTCCTATGTCTCTACTGAAACAGTTTAAATGCTTTCTCTACCTTCTTGAACATGTGTAATACTATTAAAATAATTTTAATGTAATTGTATACTAAACCTAACATCTGTTTCATTTTTGTATTAATTTTCATTTTTTTCCTTCTATTTAAAATTTTTTTTATTTTTATTTTTATTTTTATTTTATTTTTTATCGTTTCTTCACTCCCAGCAACACTTGACTGCCATATAGTTCACTGATTTGATTTTCTTCATCCATTTAATTTCTCTTTTCTCCTTTTTCTTCCGCTGGCTACTACTTAAACATAAGAATCTTGCAGCCATCTCTCTTTAACACTATTTTCTTCTCTTCATAATATACCTAGGTAATATTGTTTCTTTTCTTGACTTCAGAGATTTCCACAATTTTATTTGCTTTCTGTGTGCCTAAAAGAAATGTTTTACTCAATCTTCTCTTTGCTTTTATTCACTTTATGTATGCATTTTTCTTTGTTTCTGTTTTATCATCCACGAGATGTGTATCCTTTTATGTACAAATAGAACTGATTTTTGTCCTTCCAAATCTATTATCCCTCCTCCATTTATTCTTGATCTGTCTACTAGATTACAGCATGTTCTTATGATCAGTCTTATTAACTTGAAAAGGGTTGCTAAAGTTTTCTATTATAATAGTAATACCGAGTTACCTCATCTGTGCAATTTGACATTAACTGTATTATTTCATTCATTGAAATTATATTATTTCATTAATTATTCATTGATTATATTATTTCATTCATTGAAATTATATTATTTCATTAATTATTCATTGATTATGTTATTTCATTCATTGAAACTGATATAAACCTCTAATATTGGACCATACTAGGATTCTATCCTCAGGTCTCTTTGTTTTGTTTTGTTTTGTTTTTTTATTGCATTTTAGGTTTGGGGGTACATGTGAAGAACATGGAAGATTGTTGCATAGGTACACACATGGCAGTGTGATTTGCTGCCTTCCTCCTCATCACCTATATCTGGCATTTCTCCCCATGCTATCCCTCCCCAACTCCCCACCCCCCCACTATCCCTCCCCTTTCTCCCCCCCGACAGACCCCACATTCAACTCCTTTTGTGACCTTATCCAGAATAGTGGGTTTAAATTACCCCTTTATACTTCCAGTGCAACACTCAAAATCTTCACTAAAGGCCAGAGTCCTTTATATGATTAAACTTACGATTGATATCAAAGACTAAGTCTAAAGCAGAGCTCCTAACATTCTCATTGAACTTGTTCCTCTCGCGTGGTTCCTCATCTAAATAAATGCCAACTCCATCATTCCAATTGCTCAGACCACAAATATTGAAGTCAACCTGTCTTCCCTTTCTTACCCATTATCGAATCCATCCATCCACAAAATCTGTTTGCCCTAATTTCAAAATATATTAAGAAATCTATAACGTCTCATAATCTTCACTTCTGTAGATTGGCCTAAGCCTCTACTTTAAGTAGTTAAAAGACAATGTTAATTTGTATCTGTGGTTCCACCCTTTCTCCTCTTCAGTCTCCAGTTATCTTTTTAAAGCATGTATTCAAACAAACCACCTTCCCACCTCTCTGCCACGTCACATGCTGTTTTTCCCTCTCACTCATTATCCAGCCACTTTGGCTCCCTGCTAATCATCTGCCTGCCATGCTTTTAATTTGGGTATTGGAATGGCTCAATCCCAAACTGATTTCATATTTTGCATCAGGTGTTGCTGAGGCCTTTATTGTCTACTTGTATAAAAATAAAACCTCCAGATGGATTAAAGATTTAAACATAAGACCTAACACCATAAAAATCCTAGAAGAAAACCTAGGCAATACCATTCAGGACATAGGCATAGGCAAGGACTTCATGAATAAAACTCCAAAAGCAATGGCAACAAAAGCCAAAATAGACAAATGTGATCTAATTAAACTTAAGAGCTTCTGCACAGCAAAAGAGACAATCATTAGAGTGAACCAGCAACCAACTGAATGGGATCGTTTTTGGCAATCTACCCATCTGGCAAAGGCCTAATATCTAGAATCTACAAATAACTAAAACAAATTTACAAGAAAAAAAACAACCCCATCACAAAGTGGTTGAAGGATATGAACAGACACTTTTCAAAAGAAGACATTTATGCAACCAATAAACATATGAAAAAATGCTCATCATCACTGGTCATTAGAGAAATGCAAATCAAAACCACATTGAGATACCATCTCACACCAGCTTGAATGGCAATCATTAAGAAATCTGGAGACAACAAATGCTGGAGAGAATGTGGAGAAATAGGAATGCTTTTACACTGTTGGTGGGAGTGTAAATTAGTTAAATCTTTGTGGAAGACAGTGTGGTGATTCCTCAAGGATCTAGACATAGAAATACTATTTGACCCAGCAATCCCATTACTGGGTATATACCCAAAGGATTATAAATTGTTCTATTATAAAGACACATGCACACATATGTTCATTGTGACACTGTTTACAATAGCCAAGACTTAGAATCAACCCAAATGCCCATCAATGATAGACTGGATAAAGAAAATGTGGCACATATACACCATGGAATACAATGCAGCCATTAAAAACATGAGTTCATGTCCTTTGCAGGCACATGGATGAAGCTGGAAACCATCATTCTCAGCAAACTGACACAAGAAAACCAAACACTGCATGTTTTCAGTCATCAGTGGGTGTGAACAATGAGAACACATGGACACAAGGAAGGGAATATCACACACTTGGGCCTGTTGTTGGGGGCTAGGGTAGGGATGGCAGGGGTTGGGGGTTTTGGGGAGGCATAACATGAGGAGAAATACCAAATGTAGGTGACGGGGGATGGATGCAGCAAACCAACATGGCATGTGTATATGTATGTAACAAACCTGCATGATCTGCACATCTACCCCAGAACTTAAAGTATAACAATAAATAAATAAATAAGTAAAATAAAAAATAAAAATATTATGAAACAAAAAAATAAATAAAACCCTTCTCTAATTCTGCCATTTCCACTAATACACAAAGCAGAAGATAAATTATTTCTCCAAATATTTACTTCTATTTCATATAAGGATATTACACACTTCTCTATTCGGGAAGAATATACTTGCCTACACCATTGAAATCACATTTGGTCATCAGAATTGCTTGACCAATAAGATAAGAACAAATGTAGCTGTATTCCAACTAGAGCAGAGGTTTTAATACCCATCATGTAGTTTTGTTCAAGAGACTTTAATTAAAAGTTTCTTGCACTTTTGAGTCTTCCCTGAGAATACTTTGTCCCAGATTAGAATTGTTTTTTTTTTGCTTAGATTACATAATGAGTACAATACATAGAGCAGAATCATAGCTAGAACACAGTCATATCTTACCATGGTCAATAGAAGGCATAGTGATTTCAGAATTGTTGATTATTACAGCATAATTTAACAATTAAAGCTGACCATATGGATATATTACATATTTTCCATTGTATTCATTTATTATCACTTGTATAACTCACAATTAATTGTATACCTTCCATCAGGGCAAGGACTTGGTGTCTTTTAACCCAAGAACTGAGAACAAATGCCCAATACATGGTGTATACTCAATAAATGTTTGCCTAATGAATGGTTGAATAAATAAACAAATATGATTATTTAACAGAATAATACAGACTCATGCCTATTAAGTATTTGGTAAATACTAAATAAGAGTTATAATCATCAAATACTAAATCAGAGTTATATTAAGTACCATATCTTTTTAACTTTGATAGTCTCCATAGTGTAGAACTGAGAGCTTTGCATGTAGTATGTGCTTAATATAAATTTTCTTAATGTAATTAAATTGATATTTACCATCGTTGGTGTCAGAGGATAAGAAATTTCAAACATATTTTTGAATTATTAATAGGTTTCTAAAGTAATGTGAATTTTAATCTCTTTACAGATTGTGAAAGATACACTTTAATTGACTCAAGCTGTCTACTGATGATTTGAATACTAATGAGTCCCCTGTAGGCTCATATTCGAAAGATCATGAACCCTCAGTCTTATTATACATTAACAATTAAAATTAGATTTGATTTAATATGTCAGCAAAGATGTACTGAGTACCTACTATATGCAGGCACCATACAAGGAGCTGTGAAAATAATTTAAAAGGTAATTATGAATGCATATATGCTATCACTGTATCGGCTATGCTAGCTGAGAGGCCCAAGTCAAAGTGACAGATATCATTTTATTTGAACTAAGCTGTGTAGTGGAATTTTTCTTTTAGTTCTTGATGGAAATGAGAAAAGAAAGTATATGAAAACTGTGATTTTATTTGGCATAAAATTTTTATTTTTATTCTGTCGTTTTTATTCACAGAATTACAAGAGAGAAAATCATTAATTCACTGGGCATATACTCATTGAGTGTGTATAACGTTCAAGGCAATCTGATAGGATCTATGTACTAAGATGATGCAGAGAGGGTTTTTCCTCGGAAGAAGCTTCCAAACAGCAACTTATTGTGAAGATATTGTTAGACAATAATATGTTAAAATCTTGTTAGAAAAAAAGTCCTGAAACTATAAGTCACCTAATTAATTCTAGGCTATAGGCAATGAATGTTATTTTTCTCATAATGAAGAGAAAATAACAGTTTGTAAAGTAGTGTGAATGGAAGACAGGTTCCCCCTGAAAAGCTGGGAAGGTCCTGAGATGACCAAATATCCAAGTACAGTCACTATCAACCCACATTATCCTAATTTGCTTGCCTCAGTGTGCCATACAAATATTATTTTTTCTATATGCACAATAATGTGAAAAAGTTTGGGAATTACTACTTTAGAGGGTTTTACTCTGTTATTAGAACAATTAAAGATTTTTTCAAGAAAGTTACATTACATAGTTTAGCTATCTCATACATGTTACTCAGATTTATTTTAAGAAACACTGTATAGTGGACCACAGAAGACAGACAACACTGGTATAGGCAATAGGCTTCTCTGTGTCACCCTATGTCTTTATAGAGTTAAACCTCTGGATTCCTTGTGCTTTTTGTTCTTTTATTCTCCCCTCTCTGTTTCTGTCTGACATCACATTATGAATTTTTTTGAATTGTTAAATTAGCCATAGCAAATATTTCATGCCATCTTGTATTAGTCCATTTTCACACTACTGATAAAGACATACTCGAGACTGGGAAGAAAAGGAGCTTTAATTGGACTTAGAGTTCCCCATGGCTGGGGAGGCCTCAGAATCATGGCTGGAGGTGAAAAGCATTTCTTACATGGTGGTGGCAAGAGAAAAATAAGGAAGAAGCAAAAGTGGAAACCCCTGATAAACCCATCAGATCTCATGAGACTTATTCACTATCACGAGAATAGCACAAGAGAGACTGGCCCCCATGATTCAGTTACCTCTGGGAGATACCATTCAAGTTGAGATTTGGATGGGGACACAGCCAAACTATGTCACATCTAGGCACTTTTGTGTCTTTCTCAAATATGAACATTTTTATTTTGTACGTTTAATGTGGAAATGAGTTACTATTTTAATAACACTTGATAAACTGTTTCAAACTTTCTATGTCCTCTCTCTGGATATATCATTCATATATATATATATATATATATATACACATACATATAATTTTTTTCATTGTTTAATGTCCCACTTCAGAAGTGTTCCATTGAGCTAAGTAAAACAGTTTTTCTTATTCCTACGAAAACTTTCAAGATCTGTAATATATTAATGTACTATCATATTTTATTTTATACATAACATCCAGTGTTTTCCAAAGTTATTTAACCATATATACCATTTTTTGGTTTCCTGTGAGCACCGAAGCATTTAATAGGAGTAACAGTCAATGAAATAATGGGAAACCAATAATGAGTTAACTCAAAATTGTAAAACTTTCAACTATCCTAATATTGTTGCTAGGGTTTAATACAATTTCAAGCAAAATGTGATGAGTTTCTATGTGGTTGCAAACTGACACAATGAAGCTAAAATGTATTTGGAAATTTGGAGGGTCCAGAACAACTATGGTCTATCAGTCATAAATTGCTATATTAAAAACTTAGCTCACTATTTTGTGGGTCAGTAACTTAGGCTGAGGTTAGCTGAGCAGCTTTTCAGTTGGTCTCACCTGAACTTTCTCATGCTGTGAAGATAAGCTGGTGGCTCAATACAGGCTGGCCAGGCCAAGAAAGGGCCAGTCATTTGTTGGCAGTTGGTATTGGTGGTCAGCTGGGCCTCTCTTTCTACTTAGTGTCTCTTCCACCAGGAGGTTAGCCCAAACATTTTTACTTGACAGTTGAAGGGCGGCAAGGAGGCAAAAATGAAAGTCACAAGACCTCAGGAAACTCAGGTTCAGAAGTCACATGGTAATGACTTTCTTCACATTTACTTCTTTAGAGCAATTCATGAGGTCAACTCAAGATTCAAACAGAATTTGTGGCCATTATTAATCCACCTCAAAAGAGAATCTTGAAAGAGAATGAAAAAGTTGGAGGACTGCATTAATAAATATCATCTTCATCACCTAAAACATTTATAATTTCTTTGACTTGGAAACATTTGAGCTTTTCTCTGAAAGCTATTTTGAAATACATAAAACATTATTGTTAGCCATAGTCAGCCTATCGCGCTATGGAACACTAAAGCTTTGTTTTGCTTCTATGTTTGTACTGTTAACCAACCTCTTCATTCTTCCCAGCCTCTGGAAACTATAATTACATTCTCTATCTCCATGAGATCAACTTTTTTAACTCCTACATATGGCTGAGAACGTGTGATATTTGTCTTTCTGTGCCTAGCTTATTTCACATAACATAATGACCTCCAGTCCCATTTATGTTGCTGCAAATGACAAATTTCTATTCTTTCTTTAAGGCTGATATTATTCCGTTGTGTTCATATACTAGGTACAGCCATGTGGAAAACTGTGCAGTTTCTTACAAAGCTAAAAATAAGACTAGCTTCTAGCAATCTCACTACTGGGTATTTGTCAAAGGGAAGAAAATCAATATATCAAAGAGATACTAGCACCTCCATGTTTATTTCAGAACTATTCACAATAGCTTACGTATGAAATCACACTAAATGTTCATGAACAGATGAATGGTTAAAGAAAATGCAGTATACATTATTGCATTAAGTTTAAAATTTAATTTAATTTTAATTTATTGCAACTAAGTAGGAGAATACTCTTGTTTTCAGGAAATAGACATTAAAAAATTTAAGGATTGAGGTGATGATATATGCAAATGCAACCCTGCCTGAAGTTCTTCTTAGACTCAACTAGACATTCAGAGTGAGAAGATTCTCATGGCTACCACTCCAATCAGAAAGTGGCACATATACACCATGGACTACTATGCAGCCATCAAAAATGATGAGTTTGTGTCCTTTGTAGGGACATGGATGAACCTGGAAACCATCATTTTCAGCAAACTGACACAAGAACAGAAAATCAAACACTGCATGTTCTCACTCATAGGTGAGTGTTGAACAATGAGAACACATGGACACAGGGAGGGAAGCATCACACACTGGGGTCTGTCGGGGGGAAAATAGGGTAGGGACAGCGGGGGGTGGGGGAGTTGGGGGAGAGATAACATGGGGAGAAATGCCAGATACAGGTGATGGGGGAGGAAGGCAGCACATCACACTGTCATGTGTGTACCTATGCAACAATCTTGCATGTTCTTCACATGTACCCCAAAACCTAAAATGCAAATAAAAAAATTAAAAAAAAAAAAATAACAGATCAAGAAACACAGCTTGCTAGAATGAGCGTCAGGTATTGCTCTTCTCCAGGAGTCCTTATTGAGGTGCAATATTTCAAAGGCATGATAAAAATCAGGAGGCTGCAGGAGCTCATATCACTTTAAAACATCTGTCCCCCACAGGCTCAATATCTTTTATAATAGTTACATAAACCATTATTTTAGGGCTTCTGCAATGGAAATGCCAGTTATTGGAGCTATTATAGTCAGAGAAGACTCCAGTATAGTTGTCTATCATGTACTCATGCAGTTTATTAATTAAAGGTCACTTTTACCTTAAGCAATGCTACGTTTTGAATCTTTGCTCCCTCAAAAAATGTTAAAATTTGGTTGCGCTTGAGACAGTGTTAGAAGGTGAGACTTTTGAGAGGTGCAAGGGTCCTGTGAGCTGTGTTCTCAGTGATGGGATTCATGCCATTATGAAAGGGCAAAATTGGACTCCTGTTGCTCTTTGCCCTCTGCCTTTTACCATGTGATGACCGAGCTAGAAGGCCATCACCAGATGCCAGCTCCTTGATGTTGAATTTCCTAGCCTCCAAAAATGTGAGTTCATTATAAATTATTGCATCTCAGTTACTCTGCTATAGCTGCACAAAACAATCCAAGACAAATGGCTAGTAACATCTTTGCCATTCCAGCATTTATCAGGTTATTCAGAGGAATAATGGTGTAGAGTTAACCACAGAGCAAATTCCTGTGCATGAAGGAGAAAGGCTTTTGCTAAACCTTTGATTATACCAATATATTCTTAGGTTGTTCATAAAAAAATTATAACGATATTGTGTGTAGATGCATGTTTGTACAGGATAGATGATGAAAATGCAAATGTGCCAAAATAACAATTTGTGCATTTGGATAAAGAGTCTATGAGAGTTAACTCTATTATTCTTGAATCTTTTCTGTAAGTCTGATAAAATTTCAAAGTAAAAACTTTTTAAAAACTGGAACATAATAACAAAAAGAGGTAAATACATTAATGTTTGTAACAATGCAACCTTCTTTTATAAGATCATTTTGACATTTTATTTCCAAACAACCCAGATTCAATACATGTATTTTTCAGGAAAAAAATATTTCTCTTTACTCTCATAGTGCCAAGGCAATGTGTATTTTCCTTGGGCTTAATATAAGCCTTTGCCTTTTCTTAAGCATTTCATAAAAGTGAAAATACAATCTCCTACTTAGGTTGTGCAGAATGATGCATTCAAATAATAGTACCACTTTCTCTGAAATAATGTTTCTATTATCCCTACAGTGGTTTGAACATGGTAAATAAGAACCAAATTTAATTATGCAGATGATAAAAAGGCAGGGATATTTTATTTTCCTAATTGGTACAAAATATTGCCTTTCAAGCTTTGTGCCTGCAATCTAGAAATCATCTCAAATTCTAGACACTTTCATAGAGTTCAAAAGTGTAGTCTACTTCATTTCTCATCCATGAAAATCTGCAACACCCTTAAAGCTATCAAGGGAATGAGAATGAGAACCTACATTCCAGTAGTGAGGCTACTCAGCAATGAGTTGTACTGAAATGAGATGAATCTCTTTTACTGATACTGTTCCTATACATTACGGACTGATCAAATATAACAAAAATGTGTTATATCACAGAAATAAATGAGAATTTTAAAAATTATGATATTTGAATTTTGTATTAGAGTTCTCTAGAGGTAGATAACTAACAAGATACACACACACACACACACACACACACACACACACAGACACACACATATATATATATATAAAGGGGAGTTTATTAAGTATTTTCTCACATGATCAAAAGGTCCCACAATAGGCCATCTGCAAGCTGAGGAGCAAGAAGAGCCAATTCAAGTCTCAAAACCAAAGAACTTTGAGTCTGATGTTTGAGGGCAGGAAGTATCCAGCATGAGAGAAAGATTAGGCTGGGAGGCTAGGCCAGTCTAGTCTTTTCATGTTTTTTGGCCTGCTTTATATTCTAGCCATGTTGACAGCTGATTAGATGGTGTCCACTCAGATTAAGGATCTGCCTGCCTTTCCCAGCTCACTGACTCAAATGTTACTCTCCTTTGGCAACACCAGCACCCTCACAGACATGCCCAAGATTAATGCTTTGCATCCTTCAATACAATCAAGTTGATACTCAGTATTAACCATCACAAATTTATTTTATAGGTCCCCTTACCTAACAATCTTATTTCATAGGTTTAATCATGGACAATGAATTAAAGGCATATTTTCTTAGAATTTTATATTCTTTGAAACATTTTATTAGAAATACCTTCAGTAGACATTCTCTAAGAATCTGTTACATTTTAGAATATGAAAAAGCATTTAGGAATAAGTTACAATCCTTCTGAGGTATGTTTTTCCTTCCATTTTTCAGATAAAAAAAGCTAAGGGTGAATATAAAGTCTAACCAGATGGGAAAATATGATTTTTTTTTCTACAGAGAACAATGTTTTTATTATTATGCATATATATTTTATTTTAGCAATGTAGAACCATACACTAATTCTGTGTAACATAATGTAGACTAATACCTGCATGATCTTCACAAGGCATAGAAAACTCAACCCCAGCATTCTGAGCAGCACTCCCAATGACTGTATTCATATAGTTTGACTCTTGTTTGGTGAGTAAAAGATGTACATTTCTAGTAATTTTAAGTGAGTTATAGATATATTCTGTGCAATTATTTTGTATTCAAATGCATCTGAATTTAATAGTATTACTTAACTTAAAATTTTACTTTGCTTAACCACTATGTTAACATGAATAACCACAATAGTGTAAACATCTCACATTTCTAACAATGATGAACAAGTTAGTATCACAAATATTATTGCTTATTATTCTTACATGAATCTTGTATTGCAGATATTATGTCCATATTAGAAGTGGGGAAATTAAGGCCCATGACCAGCTCAAATACATATACTTAGTAAGAAATAGATATTAACAATATCATATTTAAAGTTTTCTAGCTAGTATTTTTCCCACCTCACCAAAAGTAAATAAATATTTTTCCCAAAAACCTTTATGGAACAGCAAGATGAGAAATAGCCTGTCTTTTTTCTAAGCTTAAACTCTTTAGGAAAGAAGAGTAGCCAAAGCTTTAAGTCTTGGAAAATGTGACTTTTATTACCCCACGAGAGATTGCAGAGTTCTTAAATTTTTAAAGCCTATGCTCATAGCAACCGTGCTAAGGTGTCCTTGAATGCTGCTAAGACTTGAGGGAGAAATGGTGGCCAGGTCTCAGAGAAAAGTCGATTCTCTACATTCAGGATACAGATACAAGACTGGTGGTATCTGACTACTTCAAAGGACAATGGCCTGAAAGTTGAGGAATAAGCTGTGATTGCTGGAGACTCATCAATAAACACCTTAAAAATTATAGTGAACATGCTGGTTCCAAGACTTATATGTGGAGAAAGTATATACCTTAAGCAGTAGACCCACCTAAACACCAACAGGCCAAATGGACCCAGCTAATAAGCAACACAGCACTGTTTTTCACAAACTAAAGGACAAAGCACTTTGGCAAAACATTCTCACATGGAGTATGCCCTGGGCTCTGAGGGAGCCAGAGTTTAGATTGCTTAACACAAACATCTTTCTATTGGAAAATAGAGAAAATGAGTTTCAACAGGAATTACTATAAATGTTGAGTTTTCTTTCCTTTACAAAACATTCATCAATCAGTAGAGCAAAGAGCATGCATTGACAGAAAAATCACTATAAAAACCATAGGTTCAAATTCCATCTCTCATCTGTAAGTCAAGCAAAAGTTCAACAGTCTTTTAAACTTCCTGGTCCCTCATTTTCTCATTTGTGTTTCCCAAATGAGTAGACAAATAAATATTTGGAGATCATTTAGTGTCTAAGTGTAAGCTTACTACAGAATGTAGGTTAGTGTATTAAGAATTTCAGATTCAATTTCTGTAAGATTTTTCAACTTTTCTTCCTTTCTAATCCTGCAGAGTAATACTTACAGCAATGCTTTACATTTTCATATTGTGAAATGTTTTCTATAGTGGTTAATTACATATTACATCTGACCTTCCAAATTATTATATATATATATATATATATATATATATATATATATATATATTTCACAATGCAGATATTGTCATCTGCAACTCAGTGAGGTAAAAAAAGATATGCCCATTAAGCCTTAAAATAGTGTCTGAAAGTCAAATCCTCTCATTGTAATTAAAAACTGACTTTGGGTTTTTTTTTCTTTCCATTCTATGTTTATTGGTTATTCAAATTCAGATTATTTAAGTGAATACATTGATTAATTTTGAAGAAAGAAATTGAAATGAATTAAGAGAAGGAGGAAAAGAAGAAGGGAGTGAAAGAGGAAAAGAGAGAGAAAGTATGAAAGCCAGAGAGGAAAAGATAACAAAGGAAGAAAGGAAGGAAGGAAAAGAAGGAAGGAAGGAAGGGAGAGAGGGAGGCAGGGAGGGAGGGAAGAGGGGATGAAGGGAGGAAAGAGTAATTTAAAATCCCATATTCTTTGGTAATCCAAGAATTAGCTTATACCATCAACATTTCATTTAAACTTCTTTATATATTTATTTTATTTTGGTGATTGGGAGGACAGTTTTCTCTTAAATTTAAGGCAAAATAAATGAAACACTGGAAGTTTTAAAACGTGGTCAGACTTCTAAATGTAAATCTTAATGAAAAGTAATTAATTGTGAAGCAAACCAGATGAGAAATGGCAAAATATAAACAATAAAATAATAAAATAAAATGAAAGAATAGGCTACAAATTTATTCAATCACTAATTGTGTGCAATACCAAAAAAGAAACACAATGGACAAGTCCAGTGTCCAGTTTAGTCGTTTACTTGTGTTTTGGTTACTGGAACTTGATAGGGCTATTGGTAAGAAAAAATGGTATTTTAATTTCTAATTATTTTCAAAAAAGCAGAAACCTCTCCATTCTTCATTGTGCTGACCTGGAAAGTACATGATTCAATGATTCTCTTTTAGAAATGATTTGAAGTTATATGAGGCAATGACCTTTGTTCATTATAAAAGGTGGCTATTACTTACTTTGCTAAGGTGTAATTTGTCATTAATGGACTAAAAATGCCTTCGTAAAAACTCCTTTCCACAAGAGTATAAAAAACTCAGTACTTTTGTTTTTTATATACCATCAATTTTAGATATCAAATTTCCTTGTATGGATAAAAACTGAGCATAGAGAAAAATGATCTGAAAAACATTTCATGTGTCAGTAGGTTAAATCTTCTCCCATAGATAACCCAAGCAAGATTTATTAAAGTATAAATAACACTTAAAAACAATAATATTAAATAATATTTCTGAGATGTGAGAGAGTATATTAACATGAATAATGTTATTCGTTACTACCACTAACAAAATGTCATGGCAAAGTATTTCCCATTTATGATAGTAATAAAATCTAAAATACTTTTTAAGACAAAATGTTTACAAGATTTGTACCAAGAATGTTATTAAAGAATATAAAATGTGAACAATATAGCATATGGCTGGAGAGGATATTTAAAAGTGTAAAGATTTTCATTTTCCCTATTTATTATGGAAGATTAATACAGTTTCAATGAGAATCTTTCTAGGCTTATATTGTTATTTTTACCTGATGGATTAATAACCAGATTGATACATGTTTGTGAATACCAAAAAAAATTGAAAAGGAAGAAAACACACACATCGTGCATTAAAATAAATTTTAAGACTGGGCACGATGGCTCAGGCCTGTAATCCCAGTACTTTGGGAGGCCTAGATGGGTGGATCACCTGAGGTCAGGAGTTGGAGACCAACCTGGCCAACATGGCCAAACCCTGTCTCTACTAAAAATACAAAATTAGTCAGGCATAGTGGCTCATACCTGTAATCCCAGCCACTCAGGAGGCTGAGGCACAAGAATCGCTTGAACCCAGGAAGCAGAGTTTGCAGTGAGCAGAGATCACACCACCATTACTCCAGCGTGAGTGACAGAGTGAAACTCTGTATCCAAAAATAATTAATTAATTAATTTTAAAAATAAAATAAATTTTAAAATTTCAGAAGTTAAACAGTTGATTTCAGAGGTACAGGGAAATGGTAGACAAAAAGAAACAGGAGCTTCCAAAAACATGATGTTGAGATAGGATTTCTTAAAAATGTATTTTATGTGATAGTTATAAAAGAAAAAATGATATGACATCATGTTGCCAATATTTGTTGCAGACGTGGAGAGTAGGTACAGGAAATGAAATCACTGACCTGTAAATCCATGCCAGTGAAAGTAACATTGGCAATATAAAACTCCAACATTGAATCTTGGGTTTTATGTACCATGGATTATACGATACCTCAAGGTTTGTGCAACAAATTGTTAATGTAATCAAGATGAATTAAGTAAAATCTCATTGCTTTAATTGAATTTCCACAGATGCTAACAAGGATTTGAATACACATAATGGATTTGAGAAGTGACTACTGGAAATACTGCTAAGATATTGGGAAGGTGAGATAGAGCAGGAAAGAAAGCCAATACAGGTGACTGAAGAATAGGTTTCTGCTGAGATTCAATCCTACTAGGGACTTTCAGAGAAATGAATGTGATCTGACTTTGAGTTTTCCCAGTCTAGGGTAACTAGGAAGTATTTACTCACCACCTCCCATCTGTGATTTATTAGAAATACCTCTAGGATTAACTCCCTGGAACCTCTGGTTTGCTTTACACTTGAACTGAGAATGATTTTGCAGACTGCAAAAGACCTTAGCAGAGAAAAATCCAGGAGTATACCATGCAATAAATAATTGTGATTATTTGTGAGTTATAAGATTAAAGCAGCCAGGAGAAGCCATAAACAAGTGAAAAACATAGTTTTATGTGAAGGTTCAGTATCTGCTGAGGAATTTTTCTTGCTTCTCAAATCTATTTTTCTTCCTATAAAATTACTCAGATTTTTCTTTCCATTTTACTGTCATGAAGCTCAAGGAGTGGTTCATGAAGTTTAAGGGGATCAAAAAGAGTCCAGCCAGCAATATCTCATGGCCCAGGCCATGTGCGCTTTGGGAATGAGCATTAGACCCAATTCAAGTCAATAATAACTGATTCCAGGACTTTTGTGCAAACTGTAGAAATAATCATCTCCTTTCCGCTGGTTTTAAACCTCGCGGCCACTAACTAATGCTTTATTAATCAGTGGACATGGGTCTAAAAATAAAGACAAGGCAAAACTAAGAGAGAGAAATAAACAAACAAATATGAAAACAACACAAAACAGATTCTGATGACCTTGTTTGAAAACTGAGATGAAGACCACTTGAACTTTGAGCTGAAGATTAGACTGAGGTCAGACCAACCACTGGACCTTCAATAGCTAAGCCCCAATAGTGCTCTTTATATGGCTAAACAGTTTAAATTGGGTTTTAAATTAGTCTGATATATAATATTACTATACGGGAGAAAATACATTTAGCTCTATTCTTGCACCATAAGGTTAACAATTTCTATTTATTCAGTTTCTAAATCAAAGATTAAATGATGATTCAAATTTAGACCTCCCAAACAACTAAAGACAAACTAAAAACTGTTTCAAAGCAACCCCCCAAAAAAGAGTGCCTCTATATGTATGTATATATATGAATAGTTCTATAATTATAATGTGTGAAAACCTCTTTTTTGCTTGACCTGGAAGATAGTAAACTAAGGGAAAATATTGTATTTCTAAGGTTATTAAGCTTCAAAAAATACTATGGACATATCTGAAAGGCATTCACCACATTGAAGGTAATATTTGAAAAGACAAAGCATTTTCTAGAGCAGTTTTTTGCACTAGAAAAGCAAGAGCCCCAGCAAATGAAGAAAACTTGACTAAATATGAAAGTGGGTAACTTATATTAAAACAAACAACATTATGGATAATAGATTAATATAAATAGATACCAATCTAACTAATAATTAACCAATTAATTAATTAAATGAAAATATTTTTAAAAATAATCTGATCTTTGGACATTAAAAATATTAACAACACTGGATTATGACAGAGTTTTTAAAATTATGACATTTTAAAAAGCATATCATTTCCAGAGGCAATAGCTATCTATAAGATCTACTGTAACCACTTGGGACAAATCAATAATATCTATCAAAATATAAAATGTTCATAATCAGTGGAACATTTTTATATTTAAATATTGTTATATGGAAGTACAATAATTACAAAATCTTCATTCCATATTGTTGGTAATATCAAAAATAAAGGAAGCAAATGCCAGTCAATAGACAATTTTGCCATTAATTGTGGTGTTTTCAATGAAGTACTCTTTAATATTTAAAGTCATAGATTTATACGTACTTTAAGGTAAAATTTACAACAGAGTAGGAAATAAAACACAAAGCCAATAGCATGGTATTATTTTTAGTATAGTGTAATTGTAACAGAAAATAATATTTGCTTATATATGAATACAAAATCTGAAAATACAGACAAGAGACAACAGTAATTGTGAAAAATCCAGGGGAATATCACGCAATAAATAATTGTGATTATTTGTGAGTTATAAGATTATAGCAGCCAGATGCAGTGGCTCATGCTAGTAATCCCAGCACTTTGGGAGGGCAACTAGGGCAGATCATTTGAGTCCAGGAGTTTGAGACCAGCCTGAACAACATGGTGAAACTACATCTCTACAAAAAATATTAAAATCAGCTGGGCATGGTGGCTTACTGTAGTCCTAGGTACTTAGGAGGCTGAGGCAGAAAGATCACTTGAGCCTGGAAGGTAGAGGTTGCAGTGAGCCAAGATTGTGCCATTGCACTCTAGCCTGGGCAACAGAGTGAGACCCTGTCTCAAACAAAAACAAACAAACAAAACAAAGAAAAGGTTACAGCATACTTTGATCTTTTATATTATATAGTGCATGTGTGCACTACAATTTTTTAACTAGCATATGGCATTTTTAATAATCAGAAATAAATTGCATAATTAACTATAAACAGGAAGTAAAGGGGATGTGAGCCCTTGCCAAATTAACAATAAATAAACAGCATACTTTCTTTTTACAGAAAGAACAGATGCCTTAGTGTTACAATTGAATATAATTATATAGTGACTATTTGCCCTTTCCCCAAAATTATAGGTTCTTTGAGAGTTGGGACAGAAAAAAAAAATTAATATATGTAAACCAAAGCATCAATTCAAGTATTTGATTCACACAGGCAGCAAAGTATTCCATTACAAATTACATACATGAAATTAAATTTGGAAGACTTGATAAATATTCAATAATTATATTTTACCTGGCATTCTTATCAAATAATTCACAACTTTAAAAAATCAGCAACATTAAATATGTATAAGAGAAACAACTCCTTCATTCTGTTTCACAACCTTGGCTCCAAAGCAATTATTTTAGTCATTTTTACATTTTTTTATATTTACTTTAAATAATATGCTTTCAGAAAAATGTTTTATCAATTTTAGAAATTCTGTTGATGTTATTTTTTCATTGATGAAGATTTAGCTTACACTCTTCCTACATTTCCTTGTATCATCTTCCTAGTGTATGTGTGTATGATGTGTGTGTGTGTGTGTGTGTGTGTGTGTGTGTGTGTGTGGTATGTGGGCATGTGTGAGTTTCTCCTGCTGGGATTTAGTAGGAATAACATAGCCAGTTAATGTACTATAATTTTGTTTGTATGTTTGTTTGTATAATATAATAAAATATATAATCTCTAATTTTTTCTTTATTCAAAATTATATGAATGCTCACTATTGCCAAGTGATTATGTTTATTTTTCCTCCAAGAGATTTTCATCATGAAGCACTTTTTCCTACTATTTCAAAATGGACTACGTAATTGCTTTTGAGTCATCTTATACATTACATTATCTACAATGTCTCTGTATATTTTACTGGGCCTAATCCCCCATTTTCCTATGTTCAATTTTATCCCCCTTTTGTTGGTTCCCTCCTTCTTTTGCTGGCAGATAGTCTTCAGTATTTCCCTAAAGATGAGTGACCAGAACATAAATATATTTAACATTCATCTATCTGAAAATATCTTTATGCTACTTTTACTTTTTAAAATTATATGATTGAGTAGAATATTTTAGTATGAAAATTTTTTTCTTACTATTTGCAAAGCATTACTCCATTGTCTATCAGATGTTCATTTAGTTTATTGTACATTTTTCTGAAATAGTTTAGGATATTTTTCTTATTTCAGTTGTTTTAACATTTTATTATGCTATGCCTTAGCTTGAATCAATCCTTCCTTCCCTCCTCCCTCCCTCCCTCCTTCCTTCCTTCCTTCCTTCCTTCGTTCCTTCCTCCCTCCCTCCCTTCCTCTCTTCCTCCCTTGCTGGTATTTTAGGGGCTGGCAATAGGTAAATGCTTAAGATATGGATAGTATGCCCTTAAATCAAGATATTTAAAAATTACTTTTGTTAATATTTTCCCTCCCATTGACTCTTTTCTGTAAGCGTTCCTATAATCAAATTTGTAGATGAGGTCTACAGAACATAGGGTATGGAAGGGCTTCCTGAGATATGAGCTTTACAACTTAATGTGGTGAATTCAAAGTCAAGTATTTATTGTCAAGCGTCCAAAGCCTAATGTTTGCCTACATTCAGAGCTCAGATGAATTCCCGTGGGCCACAGCCACTGCCTGTCTCCACAAAGCTGACACAGCTGGTCCTTAAACACTACACAGGACCTACAACTTCCACCTCTTGGGCCAGCCCTGAAACTTACCTCAGGATGAGTTCTGACTTTGGCTGTTATATGAACCTAATGACTGATCACTTTTCCTTTTATTTCCTATCCCCCCTTCTATGGTCCTTCCATCTCAATCTTTATGCCCAAGATTCAAAAGCCTCATGTTGCTCCCCTTTTTCCAACAATAGAGGTTGATCAGAAAAAAGAGAAAAAAAAAAATGCCCGAAACTTATAAGGATAAAAGCTTCCTTCACTTCTAACTTGACAGAGGGACTCTGCTTTCACAGTTAAATATTAAAAGCCAATTTCTGTCTACTTCAAACTGAAGAAAGAACACAGGCAGCATTGCTGAAACTATATTATTTTTCTAATTCAAATGTTCATTTGAGTAAATAAGACCATGTATGCTTGAATGGGAAAACCATGAAGCAGGAAACCAAGGAATAGCAGATACCAAATTACTGGCAAAGAAAAACAATAGTGGTTAGTACTTATGTAGAAAAAATTAACAAACTGTGAAATAATTTATGGTACAGTGACTATAAACCACTCAAAAATTTCTGAAAACATTTGAATATATTCCATAGGTGGGGAGTGTTCTCTCTGAGTTTATACTAATTGAAATATATATATGATATATATATATACATATATATATATATACGTACATACACACAGAGAAAAAGAAAGCAATAACAAAAATAGCAAAATAATTTTTAAAATAAAATATTAAAATATTTAAAATCAAGTCAAAACGTTCACCACAATCTATAAAATCTTTGTAATTTTGGAAGTTAACTCTTATACTTCATTTTCAATTGATAATTCAGTGAACATTTCTCAACTGTCTTTCTAAAGTAGCAGCAAATTATTAATTTTGAAAAACTGAGATGTGTTTGTAGTTGTATCTCTATTGTGAAATAAGTGAGTCTTAAAGACAGGAAAATAGTGCAATTTAAAAATTATTCATAAACCCATTCATTCACTAAATATGCATTAAGCTTCTGTATATAGTCACTTAACAAATTTATTTCTGCCTTTGTAGGAGTTTTAAGTTTCAGTTAAGAGGGGTTTCAGGTATTTTAACTGTATTTTATATTTTTATTATGTATTACATATATAAATTTATATAAACAGTAACGTAAATACATACAAACACACATATATGAGAATTTAACTATATAGCCATGGAGAAAAGACACAGAGTCCTAAATATATAAAATGGACCATTAATTGGGGACATTTGGGCTGAAATCTGAATTGCAGGTTGGCACTGCCTAGTGGAAAGAGGTAGGAATCCATTAACATTTACCTATGTTTTGTATGACAATAGAAATAAAATGATTTATCTAATTTAAATGCTCTGATATCCCAAAGTGAAAATTATGTGTATTAAAAGAGTTTTTACCCTGAGTATCAGCTTTTAAAGAGGAAATACTTTAGACTATCATGCATCATACACATTATAACTAGACAATATTGCTAAACTTTTACAAACATCCGTTCTATTAAATCCAAATGTTACAAGGTTCCTGATGAAGCTGGTCAGGGAGAGCTTCCTGTGTGGACCTCAGTTGTGGCCTTTAAATAACTGTCAACAAAGAGCAAGTCTCTTTCATGTGTTTTGAATAATTTTATGTTTTTCTTAGGCTTAGTAAGAGTCTAATATCTTTTAAATCCTTTTAATTTAGGTAATTTTGTTGATGACGCACACAATAGTAACCAAGCAAATAGGAATTGTGGCATAGACATTTTCTTTTAGTTAATTCTTCCAGTCCTGTCAAACTTTCTGTAACTCCTTTTATAACCCATTTGTCCATTTTCTTCTTTGAAGCACATGTTTGAAGGTGAGCACAAGTTTCTCATTGTATGAAGAGGGGTGCATCTACATTTGATGTCTGCTATGTTTTAACAGCAGCTTTTGCATTCTTAGCAAAGTTATTACCTTTAGAAACTTCTTCCTTCTGCCTGGTGTAAGCTCTAAGATGAATTACTGATATCTGAGCAGGCAGTTGTAAAGCCTCTGACAAAGCAACTATCAAATTTCTATGAGATAGTTATATTCTCATTTTAAGTACAAAACTCTTTATATTAAAAAAATATATTTTCTGTTCTATGACGAATGGTTATTTTTACCCATAGCATGTTAGCCTGCTGGTGAGCAGGGTGTTGTCTATATTATCTGGATTAAACTTGGATTTTAGAAAGGGACTATGTTCCTGATACTACAACATGTGGTCTTCACAGCTATCTTACTCTTCTGCAGCTATAATGTTGGGCTCAGCAAAGATTATTCCCCCACCTCCCTGGTTAGAAAGGGTATTTCAGGGTGTGTGTGTGTGTGTGTGTGTGTGTGTGTGCGCGTGCGTGTGTATGTGTTATTATTTTCAGTTTTTCCCCCTGCAATGGGTTTTCATTAGTGCCCTAAGGGCAAGAGATTTTGTTGCCCTTCTCCCTGAATATTATGGCTTTTTTGTTTATTTGTTTTTTCAACAACAGAGGTGACAGAGATGTGTCTAGAAGCTGCTAGAGTTCCTTTCTGGGCCAGAACCAGGAGAAAACTTTCTCAAGATTCTCCCTAATCATAATTCTTACAAGAGAATTTTTTTGGTATTATAATTTTTCTTTCCTTTAAAAAATGTTTGTTCATATTCTGATATGAGAGAAGTTAGAATATTCAAAAACTTCCCAATTTGAGGTTTTCAGCAACCCTCCTATGGGCATTTTATTTTGCTTATGAGAAAATTAAAATTATATTGAACTAAGATTGATTTGTATAATAAGAGATGTACCCAAACATTTCTGAAATCTTTCTGCTTCTCAGCAACAAATTCATTCAAGCATTTTATTCCATTTATATAACTGCTTACATACCTTAGATCTGTTCAGAGTGTAGAATTGAACCATTGTTTGCATCATCAATGAGAAGTTTTAATCTAAGGCCTTATTTATTGCCAAAATTTATTTTCCTTGTTTTAATTCACAGTTTCTTGCCTTTGGCACTTATGGTAAAATATCTCTTTATATTTTCTCTTCTCATGAAATAGCTTTCATTAACTACAAGTATATACTTAAACTGCAATTATGTTTTATTCATTTCTTTGAGAAACTCAAGTTAAATATAATTATAATTTGTAATTATATTTCCTCCTCTACATGATTATGATATACCCTCAGGACTTGTTGATCTGTCCTAGTCCATCTGGCATTATTGGATGTCTCATCATATATTAAGTAATACTACCCTCATCAAAATATATTAGCATAGTGTTACAATATCTGATACTATGAATCACCAGAAATTTTTCAGTGATTTTTTTAATAGTAGATATGAATATAATTTAATTATGTGAATGCACATCAGTAACAAAAATTAAACGATTAAATATGATGCATGAACTATTCTATAATATTAAATATTTTTAGATTTATGGCACAATATGATGTTTACTATCCTGGATGAATACACATTTGAGATAACTGAGTTTTGAAAAAAAATGCAATCGTTACTTAACTATTTTAGGTGGAAGATATTTCACCTAAGTTCTAAATTACATGCTAAAATCTGCAAAACAACAAATTTTAACTGTTGTTTTTATTTGCAATTCCCAGTTAATGTATGTAGCAATTATAAGAAGTTACAGGGTTTAGCACCATTTCTTTATTTATAAAATAAATGTTTTTCTTTACTGTTGAAAATTTGATCAGCTACTATATAAGCAACTGGAAGTACTGTGGCAGGCCAGGTCTCACTAGCACCGGCCTCCGTAACAACTGTTTCAGCACTGAGTGAATGGTAAAGTTAAATATTAAAATCTGGAAGAGTCAGTGCCCTTTTACAAAGGCTGGAATGTAACAAAAACCCACCCAGAGTTTTGCTTAGGGCTTCCCTGGACCTTGAAGCATGACAAGATGATGAAGGAATTCTTAACAGGGCCTGTTTAGGATTAAAGAAGTTTTATTGGGGGTCTGAAGAAACTCCCCAACTCTCCACAGATAAGTTTATTTAGGGTCTAACATCTCTCCAAACCTCCATAGTTTAGCAGGAGACAAGATAAGAATAATCACCCCAGCACCTGGATCCATTTAGAGTAAATAAATTTGCTGAGGCTACAGAGGAAGTTCTTGAGGACTCAGATCTTGCATTTAGATTATAAGAAGTTTAATTACTTATGTCTTTACATGGATGCACACTTAACACATAGACATATAGCTTAGAAAGTATATAAGCTCTGGAAAACTTTTTAACTTAAAAAGTTATAAAAAAGTTAAAAAGTTGGTCTGGTGATAATTTCCAGGCCTTCTCCCTTTAACCGGTTACAGAAATGAACTCACTTTTCTCCCAGTTGATCTGCATCTCATTATTGGGCCAGGAGAACAAGCAGTCTGATCTGCAGTTTTTTTCTGGGAATGGTACTAGAAGTGACGCTATTTGTTATTATTTGAAAAGACATTTTATTTTTTTGTCAGTAGATCACTTCTTTTCACTCCACGTTTTATCTGATTTGTTATAAACATGTTAAAGATACTTCTGGAAAATTATCAGTATACATACACATACACATGCAGACACACAAACACAGAGTAATGAAAGAAAAAAATGTGAATAGTATTTTGAGAACTATATAAATTATGAAGGTTTGCATTCAGTGAATGTGTTTTGGTTGTCTATCATGTAAAATATGCCATGCTGGACAGTAAGAATACAAAGATGCTTACTGGTAGGATCTTCCTTTCAAGAATCTCAGAGTTAAGTAAGAAAGTCATCTATTTCTCCGAGAGAAAACTGAAATACCAAGAAACTTGAACTCAGTAAAAAAAAGTTGTTTTACTATTGCTTTTTACATTTTTCATCAGAATTTGGAATATGATATGTCTCTCTCCCCTTCTGCATATTAAAAAAAAATAACGAAATGGAATTCTTGTGTACATTAGGCATAAGAAACTGAAGCAAAGAACTACAAAGTCTCCTGACGCAGTCCAAATCCCTTTCAAAGTAACTGAAATGTCAATGAATCTTTAATTCATCTCTAGGAGGGATGGGTTTATAAAACCAGAAAGGGAGGGATAGTGTATCATAAAACCGGAATTTAAAAGTTGACATGATTAACAGCTATCCCAGATTTATCAGGGAAGAAGATGTCCTAGCCACTTAATGAAAAGAGTCCCAGTTCCATTGAAATGACTCTGATCATTCCTAATATGGAATTTGTTACTTTAGGCAATTTGTGACTGACTTAATAACAAATTGAATCTATCCAATCTGCTTTGTTCTAATTCTAAGCTTCTCAATGTGAACATATCACTAACAAAATCCTAACTAAGCAATGAGAACTTCGCCAAGAAAATGCAGCTTCATCTATTATTGGACTAAATATCAGTGTTTGCTATCATTTTATCAATTAATATAGGTAAAGCAAAAGTCACTGAAGTCTTAGGAGGAGATCAAAAAATTTATGCTGAGTGATGACTTCCTTTGATTTCACACCTTGCCTAAGCCCTGATTTTAGAGAGTTGTGTAGAAACTGGAGGGTTACATATGAACATCTTGTCATGGGCAATATTAACAACATGATAGGCATATAGATAGCTATAAGAAGAAAATCTGGACCAAACTGAGACAGACATAATATCCTAATCATGCTGTATATTGAAAACTCATGTTATATTTGAGATATTTCATATAGAGAAGGGAAAAGGTCTTTTTTTGGTGAAGAAAGATTATCAATTTTGAAATTTAAAAAATGTTCCTACCTTTGGCTATACTCAGCATATAACCATCTGCTCTCTAAACACACACTGGCAATTCTCAAACCTTACAATTCTCAGATACTGAATGTTTGCAAGGTAGGGATGGATAGTATTTGTTGATTTTGTCTCCTTGAAATGAACTAACATTACCCACATGCATTCTCCTTGCTATTTATGCGTCATGTTGTTCTTCCACTCAGCAATGGTGACTAGATTGAGTCATCTATGTTTGCCTACACTTCCATCAATACAATCACCACACTACCATTCCACCATTGCTTTATTTGTACTTGTAATGGGGGAGGTTCTGACCTCATTTTTATCTTCTGGATATTTCTGGGCTTCCCTGCTTGAAATTTCTCCTATGCTCTATGGGTCTTTGGAAAGTAAATGTCACAGAAAAATAATTGAGTCACTTATTTACACTCATTATGTAGAAAGTCTACTAGTTCTAGGATAAAAATATCTTGTCCCAAACCACTGATTTTGTTCCTTAGAAGCTATAGGAACTGACACCACCTAAGCTCCTGAGTTGTCTTCTCTTCCCTAGTAAAATGGGATAAATCATACTTTATTCCAAATAGTCTTCCACGTTAATGTGTCACCATAAACCAACTTCTATTATTTACAAGTGAAAAACAGCCTTGTTCAATCACAGGAACCAAATCAGTAAACGGTAAATTTATGCCAAGATACCTAAAGGTAATTTTTAAATTGCATCATTAAACATTTTTCTTTACCTTTGGTTATTTAGCATAAGGTTGGAAATACTCCTATATAGTTGACTAAATAATCTTGACTTATTAAAAATTAAGAGTCATGTATTAATTTATTTATATTCCGGTTACCTCCAAAAATAAAATAAAGGGATGTACCATTTAAAAAAAATGTGATACAATAAGATCAGATACTATTAATAAAAGATACAAGATAATTTGGAAAGGGGAAGAAAATAATATATAAGGATATTTTGGTAGTTGAATTTTACAACAATCAAGCACAAATAATTTCTCAGTTGTATATCAGTGGGATGTTATTCTGAAGATCTCAGCTTTATTTTTGTAATCCTTTTGAATAGCTATTTAGTCAAAACAAAATAAAGATCTCATTTACATTTTAGTCATTTATACTTAATTCCCTGGGATCACAGTTATGTATGGTAAGATGCTCAGTTCCAAGACCGAGGAAACTGTGAAATTGCTAGCAGTTTGCACACAGTGAAACCTCAGAAGAGGTTGTAGAGTGCAATGGTTAAGGCATGGGTTTTGGAGTCAGACCACAAGGTTGGAAATCTGACTCTTCCCCCTCATCACCTGCACAGCCTTGGAAAGTTATGAATATCTCTATGTCTATTTCCTTACCTGTAATGATCCTAGGAAAGTCTACCTCACAGTGTTGTTTTGCAGAATAAATGAGTTAACACGTGTTCAATAGTTAAAGCAGTACCTGTTCTTAGTTATTGTTCCATATCAGTGGTTTTTTTTTTTTTTTTTTTGAGACAGAGTTTTGCTCTGTCACCAGTCGCCAGGCTGGAGTGCAGTGGCGCGATCTCGGCTCACTGCAACCTCTGCCTCCCGGGTTCAAGCAATTCACCTGCCTCAGCCTCCTGGGTATTTGGGATCACAGGCGCACGCCACCACGCCCAGCTATTTTTTTTGTATTTTTAGTAGAGACAGGGTTTCACCACGTTGACCAGGATGGTCTCGATCTCTTGACCTCGTGATCCGCCCACCTCGGCCTCCCAAAGTGCTGGGATTACAGGCTTGAGCCACCGCACCCGGCCCGTATCAGCTTTTAAAAATCAAGTAATACTGCTATAGAATAGATTTCTCTTAGAAAGGTACTCAATTTAGGTACCTCAGTAAAAAAAAATTTATCTTGATTGTCCACCCAATATTCTGATATTTTAAAAAATCAGATGCTTGACCACACTCCCCCAAATTTGGATTTAGCTGGTCTAAGTGTGGATAGGGTTATCACTATTTTTTAAAGCTGGGGTATAGTCTGGGTGACTGCCCTCCTTTGGATGGCTCAGACGGGTGAAGGAACAGCAGAAACCAAGAGAAAAGAAGGGTCTTTCTACTTTTCATCTTTAGCAGTGTAAACCTATATCTATTACTTTGGACCAAGTGAGCAAATACTAGAGATCATTGGGAATATCTGATGAAAATAATATTGAAAACTAATTCTCAAAATAGTGTCAATTAAATGACATGAGGCCTTATTTTATATTTGAAAATAAGGTGGATGAAATACCAGCTACCAATATTATGATATAGAACATATCGGATACTATATTACTCTGTATGCAATTCAAAAATTATAGTTTTGGTTCAGTTAACAGAATAAATGCTCAAAATCTCTTTTATTTGGTTATGTAGATAGAACCAATGCCTCCACATATCTGTACAATATCACCAGCACTTTATCTTTTTTATTTAGAAGTGCTAAATAATAAAACCAAGTTATCATTTTCATATATCTTATAAGTGTCTTAGTTTATTTTTGCTAAAAGTTAAATCTACATTGTAACAATAGCTTTAACCAAATAGCTAGGATTATTTATTTTTTATGCCTATTAAGGTTTTCAATTGTATAACCCGTAAAATTATCGCAATTCAGAATCAATCCCTTTGATATAAATCACAAACTGAAATATCTCTTCCAGAGGTTGAAAATTCCATCATCAGAAAGTTTTTCTTTACTTCTGTTTGCTTGTCACAATGCAGGAAATGCTCCAGAGGTTACTGAAGAGATAAACATGTTCCAGGCCACTCAGTAGAGTTATATGTAAATAATAACTTTAACCGGAGATACTTGAGGTCAATGGGATTCCATAATCCTAGGCTATTTGATTAAGGGCCTTTTAAAATAAGAACTTCTGATAGATGCTATTCATATGTTACTTGCAATGTTCCCAACAAGATGTTGCTGCCAAAATGACCTAATCAGCCTCCTTCCATGAGTGGCTCCTCTCTGGAGCACATAACTATTACTCAGAAAATTCTCTAGTAACTCAATGCATATGTGGAATTACTTCAGAATTCAGGATTGTGGGGGAATAATTCCGACTTTAAAAAATAAAAAATATTTTCTTAGAAATCTCTGATTCCTCTTTGATTTTGAAAATATGAACACCAAAACAGATTCTACCCTTAATAACCTATGATCATACCCCTTCCAGGAACAATTGGTTGAGTTCCAATGTAAGCTATATAGTTAGTTAAGGGCTTTGTATATTGTTATCTTTTTAAACTATAAAAATAAATAAAATATGTAGCATTTTATAACATTATATAATGTTACACATATGTGTTAAAAATCACAAATACTGGCCACAATAACTTCATTCCTCCAATAATATTTTATATTGATTTGAAAATAGAAATACATTTCCAATCATCCAGCAATTGTTACCTTGATGGAAAGTAACAAAATAATAATAATGTAGTAATAATAATGTTTTCTACTTAACAATGGTGAATCTCCAATGTTAAGAATAGAAATTTAGTAAAACTGGATAGACAATTATATCAAATTTACTTCTATATACTTCAAGGGCTTAAACATTTATCCAATTTCAGAGGGCTTTTGGAATATAAAGGATGCATTGATTGGATTCTTTTATTAAATGAGCAGGCTTAAGTAGGACTCAAATGTCAAAGCTGTGTTACACAAGTTTTACTAAAGGAAAATGACCAATTGCTACAATTGGCAAATGAAGAATTCTCTCATAGATAGATATTGCAGCATATCTACACATATTTAAAAAACTAACTACCAGAAAAAAATTACTTTAAAGTATAACTTATATTCTAATGTGGATCTTCATAGAAAAAGAAATATAAAGCACAAATATAGAATGTATAAAATTGGCCTTTCTAATATCTTTACATGTTGTTTTTACAATTTATGGTCAATTAAGTTTTCGGTTAAGTCTTCAGTTTTTCAGAGAACACTCAAACTAATAAAACAAATTGTTTAATTTTCTCTGATTTTTCTAGATTTTTTACGGGTTTTTCTATCTATCAGCTTTATAATCTTATATAATGTTGGTTTAGTAAATTATTGGAAAAAATTAAGAGATGTATAATACATATTAAATTTGTTTAAATTTGACCCAACCTAATATGCATTTTTAAATTTCCTCTCATTAAGTTTCTCAGTGGTATTTTGACATTTTATTACTTAAATAGTATCATTAATTTTTATCTTACATTCCCCCGATATTTTAAAACTACTGTATCCTGTTTTGTTATCTAATCTCTGTGACATTATCACTGCCAGGACAAAGTTGGTTTCTACGTTCTTCTAGAGGCAGGCAGTGAGTGAAATCTATTCATGTCCATTTCATTTCTTCTAGCTCCTGGTTTTCATCTACCTTGGATAGTTGACAAGCTTTGAAAGACTGAGTTATTGTTTGTACCAAAACAATAATATCAAACAGACAGTGTCCCTCCCATAAGTGTATCATGAAAAATACATAAAATGACTGAAATAGAGAAAAAAAATTGATCCTAGGAAATATGCACTTTCCATATGTGTTTCAATGTTTTGTTGCTTCTGATTATTTACAGTTATTATTAGTTGAAATGATGTGTCAAAATTTAGAACATATTGGGATATTATTAAAAATAGGTAAAATAATTTACATAATTATATTTAGAATATATTACATTGGTCTAATGTGTATAGAAATGTAGGTAACATAAGAATTCACTCTCTGTTGAGCAATATGAAAGAAGAAAAGATTTATAATCACACATGACATTTAAAAAAGCAATTCTGAATATTAATGGTCAGAAAATTCCTAGAATGATGAGTCTTACTGTCCATTTCTGATGCAAAGAGAGAAAGTTTCAAAATTATGAAGTTCCCAAACCCATTCAAGCAGAGGACGGTGACGCAGGTCAGGAGGCAGGAGGCAGCAGACAGGTCAGGCCTTGTTCCAGATTACCCTTTCTCTGTCCTGGAAGTCCCAGAATGAGACCTGATATTAATTTTGGCATTGAACCCTGATATGGTTTGGCTCTCTGTCCCTACCCAAATCTCATCTCAATCTGTAATCCCCCACATGTTGAGGGAAGGAACTGGTAGGAGGTGATGGGATCATTGGGGTGGTTTCCCCCATTCTGTTCTCCTGAAAGTGAGTGAGTTCTCACAAGAGCTGATGGTTTTAAAAGTGTTTGGCACTTCCCCTTTCACTCTCACTTTCTTCTGCCACCATGTGGACGTGCCTTGCTCTCCCTTGCCTTCTGCCATGATTGTAAGTTTCCTGAGGCCTCCAGTCATGCTGAACTATGAGTCAATTAAACATCTTTTCTTTATAAATTAGCCAGTCTCAGGTACTATATTTATAGCAGTGCGAGAATGGACTAATACAAACCCTGTTAAGTATTTTTTTTTAATTAATACATCTGGTGATAGATAGTCGAACAGAATCAGGCTAATAAAATCTCATGTGATGCTGTTTATTGCTTTTGTCCTCCAAGGGCCTTACAAGTCTACAAAGATCCATCCCCAGAAGTTCATACTCTGGTTAAAAAACTGTTTCAGTTTTAACTGAAGAAAAACTGTCGGGGGGGGAAAAAGGGGAGGGATAGTGGGGGGGTGGGGAGTTGGGGAGGGATAGCATGGGGAGAAATGCCAGATATAGGTGATGGGGAGGAAGGCAGCAAATCACACTGCCATGTGTGTACCTATGCAACAATCTTCCATGTTCTTCACATGTACCCCCAAACCTAAAATGCAATAAAAAAAAAAAAAAGAAAAACTGAAGTACCAAGCTTGGGTTTATTTTTAAAGAGCAGGTTCGTGGGAAGGAAAAACACCAGCCGAGTTTTTAAAGTGAGATAGAAAAAGAAGATTTATTTACAAATTTATAATGGTACCATACCCAAGAAGCAATTCAACAAGTAATCAACACCGGCAGAAAGCAGCACGGGTAGTCGCAAGTCAAACGCAGAATTCCGTCTCTCGTCGTCCTTTCTTCTGATGTAGCTAGTCTTTTATATGGTTGGGTTCATGCAAAGTTTAGGCAAGGGGTTCATACAAAGTTTATACAAGGACACTAAAAAATAAAACTCAGACCTCCTCTTGAGAGCCAAAATTTCATTATGTAAGTTCATCCTTGATGTTTTTATTAACTAAGTAGGAAGGGAGATTGGCCAGATCTCCCCTCCTGTTATTCAACATTAGTCAAGGACACTCTGAGCTCGGAATGCCCTCGACTGTTATTCAAGGAAAATGAAAATATTTATCTCTCAAGTAGGAGTTCACATAGAGGTTTCACTATTCCTAAACATTTAAGTTCTGGTCATAACTCTATAATAATTTTAACCCCTACAAAAACTATGCATGATTTTTCAGGCTTGACAATAGGCAATTACAAAGCCTCTTCCTGGCCAGCCCCTTGGGGAATAACTCTCCTTTGTACCCCAAACATAGTATACAATCGTTGAATTAAAGTCTATTGGTGGGGATGTTGTGGTCAGGGACTCGGGCCTTCCTCACTGGTGATGCTTTTCCCTAACCTTGGCATATTCATTCCTGTATCTTTCTATCTGTAACCTTGGGCACACGCCTGCTTCATGTGCCTCTGCTGAGACTACTTTATGGAGAAATGAGACAACTTGAAGACTATTTGCCCCACTGTGACTCCGTATGTAACACATGTCCTCTCCTAACTCCCCGTGGCCTCCTCTTGACCTCAAAGTCTATATAACTAACTACCTAAGCCTTTTGTTCTGAGCTCCCCTCAACAGTGAGACCACCCCCATGACTTCACTGATCTACCTGACTCTAGCTAAGTGTGCTGCTCCATGTGGGGAAATGGAGCAAGGGGTGAGTTGGTCCTTCCACCAATTTAAGACTCTTGCTCATACCATCATAGTAAGTAATTAAAGGTTTAACTCTTTCGTTTCTGATTTGTTGCTTTATTCAGCTGCTCCAATCCCTGACAGTTCGTCTTTCTATCCTAGCTAAGATGAAAGAGAGATCATTGAAAACGATATACATCCTGGAAGAAAACCTGAAATAAATGGCAGGGCCATATCCATTGTTAAACTTCCTGATTCCAGTTTAAAAGCAACTGTTCTACTTTGGTGACAGCAAAAAATAAAATATAAAAATAAAAGTAAAACTATCAGGGGCAAGTTGGCATCTCCTTTTTAAAGTTGGTGGGAAACTTGGACAATATAACCATTTTATTAGCAATTAATTGTATCTGTGACTCAGATGACATAATATTGGAATCACAGAAAAGTCTAAGCAATGAGAGATTCTTACATCTTATTTTTATTCCCCTGCTGTAGCCCTGACCTCCAGAAGCAAACTATACATTTTTGCAGCATAATGAAGGAAAGTGAAACTAAGTCATAAAAATGTGTTTAAACTCTGTACTAAGTCGGAATATTAGTTGTAACTACAGAAAGAAAATAGGTATATGGTTCCATAAAATTTTCAATTGGTCCTCAAAAATGCCATGTCATTCGTTTATATGCCATCTTATGTTTATATTCTATAGTTACAAAAATTGTTAAAATAAGCAAAAGAAGCTGTTTAGTAAATTTTTCTGTTGCCTGTTGACTCCATGCTATAAAATGTATTCCCAGTAGACTGATTATTTTTTATTTTCAATATCCAGTTCAATAATTCTTCAGTCACGATGTTGGTTTCTGAGAAAGGGTCTCCATTTATTTTTGTTAATATTTCATAGGCACAAAACCCAGGCACTGCTATTATGTCATTCTCACTATACTTTTCTTCTGGCTGTCCATATAGATTTCCTTAAGTTCAATCATTCTTCAGTCTCAAGAAGCATTTTCAAAAACAAAAAATATATTTTTATTATCTTGGTTTTGAAATATAACACTTTGGCAGATTCTTTTTAAAATTCTCTACTCCCTTCTCATTTAGAAATGTTAGGTCTCTAAGGATGTTCTTGATGAAAGTATAAAGTACTTTTTTGTTTGGGCTTAAAAAATTCTTATGTGTGTTTTCTAATGCTCTTATTTTGGAGATATGAATGTCACCTGCAGAGCAGTTCCTTTATGGCTCTATCTCACCCACTTTGTAAAATCAGCTCCAAAGAACTGTCTAATTGCTACTGATACTAAAAGTAGAAGACATCGTGTCAAGGTCCCTTGAAGGCACCAGTGAGTTGATGCTGCTGCTTCTGTAATTTGTGACAAATCTGTAGATGCCCAGGTTTTAAGGAAGTGAGTTGCACAGTACAAGCAGGATGCCCAGTGTTGAGGGAGCCAAAAATGTGACTGTAACCATAGCCAGTATTAACTGCTTCTATAGCAAATTCATTGACCACTGTCATGCTGAACATACTGCCATCTTGATTCCACTGTTCACACTTGGACTAATGCCACTCACACTTTGCACTGCGGTTGTTGCACACACATTTTACAAAAAGAGTTCTTTGGGTTTCCCATTTGTTTTTCAGACTCTTACTACAACACCCCCTTATTCTCTATTTGGGCATAACTATACATGGGTACAGCTAGGATACATTGTAAAGGTCAGATATGTATAGCTCTTAGAATAAGTTCAGCCGTTCACTGCTTACGCAATTTTTTTGAAACGAAGTTATGACCTTTCCTAGAAGAGCCATTGTAACATATGGAAATTAAACCCAATCCTCCATCCAGATGTTCTGCTTGCTACAATAAATGAAGTTCCTATTCAAACTGGAAAATTTGCTCTACCCAGTACACACACCAAATTGTACCATCCTTCTAACCAGCATTTTGACTCTGAGACTAATTAGGCCTCATGTTTCATGGAAATATGATAAAATTAATCCTTGAAATATAATTTGCTATCATAAACTCCAAAATGATCATTTTGAAATTTCTTTTATACAGAGCTGGCTTTACACAGTTTGTCCCTAATACCTGAAAACAACCTAAGAGAAAGTGGGCCGCTAATATTATTAAAGAATCAAAATATCAGATAAATACCTTTTTTATTCCTTGATGACCTGTATACTCACTTCAGGTTATTTCTTAGTTAGGTGGCCTAATCTGCAGACTTGCTACTTAAGATGCAATGTATGGACCAAAAGCAATGACATCATCAGGGAACTTGTTGGAAGCACAGAATCTCAGGTCTAACCCAAACTTGTTGAGCCAGAATCTTCATTTTAACAAGATCCCTAAAGGGTTTTTATGCACTTTAATGTTTAAGAAACATAAATATGATCATTCACTGTTATTTATTATTCCATCTATAAATTTTCCTTCTACAATCAATAAATTTTCAGCTCTGTTTCCAAATGACTTTATTCATAAACATTGTTATCTTCTACTCTTCACTGCATTTTCAGTTTTTTGTGTACAACCTAAATTGATGAACTCTGTATTAAGTAATGCTAGTTATGCATACTATTATTTTAATTTACATCTTTAGGACCTCATGATGAATTTGTTTCACATAGTATCACCTAGATAATTTCCTTCCTTATTTCACTATTCATAATTCCCAATTTCCTTCTGTTTCTTAAGCAATTTTTAAAATGTTTTTTGTTGAATCTTCTTTACCTATAGTCTTCAATACAAGAATGTAATCACAACATAATCAATGTAACCTACATCCCAGATGTTAGAACCTGTCCACATTGCAGTCTGAAACATCTTGGTTTTTAAAGGGTTACTTTAGTTCACTGGGTCTACAACATTCTCCAGGTTCTTAACAATGGATGCACATCAGAATCACCAAAGGAAAGAGATTCTGGTGGCTCAACTCTGCCTTCTAAATCCAGATATTTTAATTACATAGAAATGAGTGGTTTTCTAGATACAAGGATTTTGATAAATAAAGAAGAAATTAGCTAGAGAAAAAGCAAAACAGAAGAATCCAGCTAACCCTAAAGTGAAAATCAGTTGAGGACAACTACACTAAAATAGGAACTAAGAAAGGGGCGTTTCTTCCTCTCTTGCATGTGTTCCTCTTTATCATAAGCAGTGTATTCAGCTTTGCCCCAAACCCAGAACAGCCCTCTCCCCTAGATAGGAATAAATAGTAACTGTTTCTATTATATTAACTACTTCTATTTCTATCCCTTGCAACGGACTTTCAGTTTGGCCTCTCAGTACTGAATTTTTTTGATTTTTGATTTTTATTTTTTACCAGCTTCTCTAACAACAACAACAACAACAACAAAAACCCCACCTATCAATCACTGACTATCTTATTCACTAGAATTATCTGCTGCTTGAATTTTCACTGATTACCTATTTTTCCTCTGCTTTGATGATCACCTTGGCTCTTAGAGTTAGCTTTAATTTTAGCTAATTACCTTGTATGCATCCTTCCTCATTTTGTAACATAATTCTTACTTTAATGATATATTTTTAGTTTTCAAAACCAACCTCCAGTCTTTCTCTTGAAAGAGATCAATTAATATGCACCTCTCAAAACAAGATCTCCCCAACTTCTCTTTTCACCTTTCATTATTTTATGGTTATATCACTTTCTAGTCATTAAACCACAGCTTTGAAAGAGATAAGAAGAGGCATTTCTACAAACAGCAGGTGAGATGTAGCATTTCAGTATGATAAACTGACTCCAAGAAATAATAAAATGAATTATCATGTGTATCACCTTTAATGATAATTTTATTTTTCTAAGAGAGGAAAAAATACTCCCAAATAGTTCAGTGAATGGTAGTTAATAGACTAATTTGTCAAACTCCAAATAATTTCAATTTGTTTTCTCTTCGAATTTGCCATCACTTCTTTATTATTACTTGAATGACCTGGAAAAGCTCATTATTTCTTTGTGCTACAATTTATCATCTGTTATACCGGAAAAAAATATTTTATTATTCCATATAAAATATAGGGAACTTTTGAATGTCAATTATAGTTCCCATAATTTTACATTATAGAAAACCGTAAAACTTTTAAAAATGTCCAGGAACTCATAAAGGATTTCTCTTTTTCCAAGTAAACAAAAGCAAACTCCATAGCTACCTGTACTATCGTATAATAAAATAAAAGTATTTGGACACCAAGAGAGAGATTAAAACATAGAATAGAAACAGAATCTTATAAAATTCAAATATATTTAACTTTAAAAAAAACCTCTCATTTACATACTGTTTTTCTCATTTTACTTTGGACTTTTGAGTATTTTACCATGAACAAAGCAATATGCATACAGCACAATATGAGCCACAGAGCAGGTGTTCAAAGTTGATTAGTTCTCTTCCCTTTTTAATGGTACAATCAACTAGAAAATTTCAGGAGAAAAATTATTTTACTTTGTAAAAGATTAAAATTTTCCTACACTCTTTAGACAAGTAAGATATAAACACTTATTGTTATTCTTATTACATTTCCTATATCACATAATGAGACTCCAGGGTGAGCCCTTTATTAATATTCATAGTCTCCTCAGATAACTTTGTTTAAGAAAATGCAATTTATTTGTCTATCATATGCATTACAAGGAAAAACAATAAGGGTGGAAATCATGACACCCATGGGATTTCTAGAGGGCTTGGAAATTGGGTTATTATAGTTGAATGAAAATAACTACAAAAACTATATAATGAAATTTTACTACAATTTTAAGATGGTTTTGAATAGAATGCATACAATTGTGCTAAGTTGTTTAAACAGAAACACTTCAAATACTCCAAGAAAAGACTTTCTTTATTTCATTATTAATTCCTATTAGCCTTTCAATTAGAGAATTATTTTTGTAGCTAGTGTTTTTATTTATAAGAGGTAACCAACTGTTCAATGTTGTAATTCAAAAATACATTCTCATTTTCAACTAATAAACATTGCACATTTCCTAACGTAGTGTGTTCCTTCGAGTGATACTATAATATCACTTTGATGTGTTTATGTCCCTGATTGTCAATTAGCTGAGTAGAAACTGTTGTTATTTGCAGCATCTTTTTTTTTTTCAATGACTGGAGATTTTCTGATGTGTCATCTGTCAAAGTATTGACAAGAAAAAGTAGGAGTTTTCTGAACTCTTGAAACTATGTTCCAAAATTAGTATTTAATTATATGATACACATATAAGTCAAGTTCTTTTCGAGTAATTTTGTTAAGCCATTAAAACATTAAAACTTCACATATGGAAACAAAACAAAATTTAGAATATACATTTCCTTTTCTATAGCAGTAAAGCATCAATGACTTGTAGAATTTTTACCTAAGGAACTGGAAGGGAGGTGATATCTTTTACTAAAGGAGGAAAGATAAAAATTTCTGTGTTGTACATATTACATTTGAAAGTTAGAAATGCCTTTTAAATATGCTTATAAATATCAGGGATAGAAAAGATTTACACACTATCATCAGGTAAAACCTAGTTAAGGCTATTCAATTGGATAAGATCACCTAGGCGAGAAGCAAAAATGAAGCTCCCAGGAGCACTGTAATATTTATAGATGAATCAGAAGAAGAGACAAATTAAAGGAACCTGAGGAACAGCCAGTGAATTTACAGGGAAACAAAAGCAGAAATACCACAGAAATAATGGGGGAGACAGCAGGGGGATTTCAGGTATGACAGAGTGACTGTGGAATACTACTCTAAGAGGTAAAGAAAGTTGTGAGGAAGAAATTAGCATCAAATTAGGTTGGATCCAGATTGCTGGTCACCATAACACTTCAGTGAAACTGAGGAACATGAATTAAAGAAAGCTGAAAAAGATAGCTCTGCATGAAGTAGACAATTTGAAACTTTTGAGAAGCCAACAATACAGAGTTTGTTTATCTGACATCTCAAACTAGTCACACTGGATTATAGTTCCAGTTGATGATTTCATTCCATTTGTTAACATAGGAAGTATCCCAGTTTGTCTAAAGTTGGAACTCAGACATAGTTGAATATGTCTGGTAAATATTTTTCTGGATTTTGAAAAAGATGATTTCTCAGAATTTACTGAATTTTCATTTGATTTTCTTAACAGCAAAGTAATAAACTGACCTGTGGGTATATATAAAATGAAAAACTGCCCACATTTTTAAAATATTTACCCAAATAATCATATATAACAGCCCAACATCTTCTTTAACTAAAGTGTTGTATAGTGGAATAGAATTTTCCCATGGAGGGTTATTTTTAAAATTCAAACTTTTTGTATTTTCTATGTCCTACCAATTGTTATTGGAAGTATATCTATTGCATTATTCACAGATTACTAAAATCAGTTTATAAAAACTGAACTCAGCATGTGTTTATTGCAATCCTACTTCTTATTCATATTCTCTACTTTTATCTCTCCAGCTACCCAAATGAACCAGTACACCAAACTTCAGTCTTCCCTAATGCAATCACTAAGTCATGTCTCTATTATTTCCTATAATTTTCTCACATCTAGTCACTTGCCTTGTCATCCGTCCACCCATCTTATTTCAGCAGGCTCCCTTTATATTTTCTATTGAGCTTCCCACATTGGCTCCATTTTCCCATTCTTGTTCTGTTCTAATTTATTATCTGTCGTGCAAACAAACAGTTTCAAAATAAAAATCTGTCTAAGATACATCCTTACACCCCCCCCCAAGATCTCTCCATTGCTCTTTGGATAATGGTTTTTATTATAGATCTACACATAGGAATACTTAGAAATAATAAAAAATAATAATATAACAGATTGTGCTCAAAAATAATCATTTGAGTTAAATTCTTAGGCTTAAAATATGTTATAACTAAATCATAGACCAAATGAATTATCATCAATTTTGCTATTCCTTCCCTTAATGTTACGGTTTAACCATATGCAATGAAATTCTTTCAGTTCTTTGAATTCCCTGCATTTTTCACTTTACTTTTCATATACACTTTTCTATCATACTAAAAAGACTATCTCTACCTTTCAAATGTATAAATCCTACTTACACTCAAGTTTCAGCCTAGGTATCACTTTTTCAGGATAGTATGCCTGACTGCAGACTCTAGCAGGTCTAAGTGAATTTTTTTCTGACAAAATAATTTTCGTCAGCACAATAAATATACTCCATTAGAGTGTTTATAGCCTTTTATTACAACTGTCCATTTACCTCTCTTAATCCTCCACTGGCTTCTCAGCTTAATCTCTTTCTCCATTCTATTTTCAGGACTGACCATACTGCTAGCATGCAGCAAACATTCAAATATATTCATTAGATAAATGAATGTTTTGAGAATATTTAATTTTATGACTATTGTGTTTTCATATAATCTCTTAAATACTATTCCTGTTTAGTTATCATGTTGATATTTTCTTTTTACTACTCCTTGAGCTTGATTTAAATCTCTTGATTGAGAATTTTCTCTATGAGAAAGGACTTATCAAAAAGTTTTTCTACAGATCTTATTTCAATATTAAATTTTTACAGGTCCTTTTTTAGGGAACTTTCTGAAAGTCAGTTAGCCCTCAACTTCTCAATCAACATCCAGTAATTATTAGATGCTTATTTTGCAATCTGAAAGTGGAAAGCAAGATACTATATAAAGTGAACCACAATTTTTTGCTGTCAGCTGTCAATCAGCTAATGCTTATTCTTCTAATAGGACTCATCTCAAAGACCATATAAAATGGAAACTCAACCAGTGCATGGTGATAAGGGTAAGAAAGCCTTTAAAAGTGGCATGTGTTTCTAATAAAGACTACAAAATTTGAAGTATGCTGGAACTAAATTATGATGATTCTTTCTCAGAAGCATTGCTCGAAGTGCTTTCCAAGAACTTTACTGGGAAATGCAGTGTTAACTAGAGCCAGTATTCTTTTTCCTCTATGTTTTGGAGCAGTCCAGTTAATGAATAATCTAAATTGATGTGCTTAATTATGCCCAAAAAATGGCATAATATTTAAGGAAACAATCCTCACAGAATAAAAATTACATGCGATACTTAAATACAAATGCTTCTACAGCCACCAATTAGCTGTGCAACTTTGGAAGTGTTAGTCAGGCTCTCTAAGTCACAATATATATTTAGATGGAGTTTTGCTCTTGTTGCCCATGCTGCAGTGCAATGGTGCAATCTCAGCTCCCTGCAACCTCTGCTTCCCGAGTTCAAGCAATTCTCCTGCTTCAGCCTCCCTAATAGCGAGATTGCAGCCGTGAGCCACCGCACAGGGCCGCTATCACTTTTCATAGGAGGATATCCCTAAGGAGCCTCCAGAAAGTCTCGCCTGATGGTCTGACTCAGACCTACCAAAGCAAAATGCACATTTTCTGTTGCAGCCTTGATTACCTTCTTTTATTATTTGGACTTTCTTCTTTTTATCACAACTATACTTTAAGCACAGTCATTTTCTTCACTGCATCTCTATCATCTACCAGATAATTAGCGTGTATTGACCACTCATTGCATTTCTGGAGTCAATAAGAAAATAAATGTCTAGTGAAAATTTTAATTTGAGTGCTGTGGCTTTCATTTTATTGCATTCACATTTCAGTCATTTAAAAATATTTTGTTTAACTGAAGCAGTACAGTCTGTTATCCGATTTTCATGTTAATATTTATCACTTATTTATCTTTGGGCTTCACTTGAAGATTTTTGCTAACATTTTCTTATCTCTTGTATGGCTACATTTAAAAGCTTTATTTTTCTTATTTTTTTGCAAATCTATCTCATTAGATTACACCTGCTAAGAAATATATTTTAAGTAAAATGTTACAGTTTCTATTATTTCAAATAATTAACGTGAATGAAATTTATATTTCAACAAGATTATATGATATAATTATTTCCTTTGTAAGTCTTCTAATGGATATTACAAAATAGGTCTGAAAATGTGGCTTCATAACACTCAAAATCTCTCAAAAAATTATTTCTTTATTCTCAACTTACCTTTACATAACAGGGAGAAAAGGAGTATTCCCTTCCACATGAGAGATACATGGAAAAAAAAAACACAGAGATAGTTTCTACTTTACCTAATGCTTTAGTTCTCAATACTCAAAAATATAGAATTGATCGATAATGTTGAGAATCTGTGCATAACTTCCTACATCACTCTTTCCTAATTTGGATTGATTAGTTGGCTTTTTTCTTCCAGACTGAATTTAGAGAAGATGGTGCTGATATTATAATAGACTGATTTTCATGGGATATGTCTGAAAATCTCATGTCTTTAAGCATATGAATCCTAGAATATTAAATAACTTTCCCCTATTAAAAAAAGCCCTGAAATCTTGCTAAGCAATCTTACTGCTGTCTAGCAATAAGAATTTGTTTGAGAAGCAGATGCTGAACTTATTGCTAGCCTCAAGCTCTGCTATAATTTTTACTCCCACACCAGTTCTTTAATTTTATATCTCTGTAAAATGACAAATTACTACATATCACTAAAGCTCACTTGTGACTAGTTAAATTTATGAATGCAAAGTCTGCAAATGCTGAAGTAAAAGTACCAAATATCCAAGCATTTTACACAAAGTTTACTTTACATTTTATTCTTGTTTCTCCCCTCCCATCTCCAGTCAGGTAGTAACAGTTCATCAATAGCTCATCTTATAAAAAGCATCCAGCTGTTTTTAAAGAATGACTCATCCTCGCACTCCTAAAGAAAATACTTGTGTTTATAAAGGCCAATAATTCTGGATTGGATGATTAATGCACGAGGCAACATAATGGAATTTGGAAATCCTGAGCAGAAGTGAAATCATCAAATTGAAAGTGACTTTCAAAGTAAATTCTTATCATCTGCTCCCAAGTAACAGAAAATGAACATTTATTATGCCTATTAAAACTTGTCATTTACACTTTAAAATAGTTTTCTGTCATTGATGACTTTAAAACATGAATGGGCTTCAGAGTATCTAGAACCATGCAAAATTACATGCAGAACTGCATATGGATAAATCTATGAGCATATTTGTAAGGATGGAGGCAACATATTCGTAGAATTCACTATATTATGAAAGGCACCAGTAATAGAATATCGATTAAGAACTACCTGCAATCCCATAGAGGAAAGACAACAATTTGAATATGCAACAGGAGCAAACCTCCAAGAGTTTAAATCAAACACCAGAGACTGTGTGAACAGAGGGACTGATGACAACATCTCAGAATCTGGTATTAACTGAGGGTATATAAAATGCTACATTTAGAATGCAATGTTGATTAGAGTTTCTGCTAGCAGTACTATGTTATTATTTTAAGTATTCTCTTTAATGTAGGTAAATAAATGTTTCTAGATTTCTTCCAGTAAGGTAAATGGCTGGAAGCTTTATAACTAACCTTGAAAATATAGGCAGCTCTTACCATGCTGACACAAGCAAACAGCTCTTGCAGACTGATAAACACCGATGCTTAATTAAGGCAAAACAAATTTAATCTAGACTTGACCAAAACAACCTTCATGTTCTATTGTTAAACATTTTTCATAACTACACATTTATATACATTGGTTAAAATGTAGTATTTCTGCTGGATGTGGTGGCTCACATCTTTAATCCCAGCACTTTAGGAGGAGACTGAGGCGGGAAGATCGTTTGATCCCAGGGGTTCAAGAACAGCCTGGGCAACAAGATGAGACTCTGTCATTACAAAAAATAATAATAATAATTAACCAAGCATGTTGGTGCATACTTGTAGTCCCAGCTACAGCTACTTGGGAGGATGGGGTGGGAGGACCACATAATTCCAGGAATCTGAGGCTGCAGTGAGTCATATTCATGCCATTGTACTGTACATCCTGGGTGACAGAGTAAGGCTCTGTCTCAAAACAAAAACAGGCCAGGCGCAGTGGTTCACGCCTGTAATCCCAGCACTTTGGGATGCCAAGTGAGATGGATCACCTGAGGTTAGGAGTTTGATACCGGCCTGACCAACATTGAGAAACCCTGTCTCTACTAAAGATACAAAATTAACCGGGTGTGCTGGTGCATGTCTGTAATCCCAGCTTCTTGGGAAGCTGAGGCAGGAGAATCCCTTGAACCCGGGAGATGGAGGTTGTAGTGAGCTGAGATCTGGCCACTGCCCTCCAGCCTGGATAACAAGAGCAAAACTGTGTCTCAAAAGGAAAAAAAAAAGAAAGAAAGAAAAGAAAATAAACATTTTGACTTATAAGACTTATTATTTAAGAAATATATTTTATAAGGCAATAATTGTTATTATACATAGTGATTCTTCTGATGGATCACAGCAAAGTAAATTGCAAACTTACAGAAAAAATTCATTCTAAGTGCCATTAAGAACGCTCATAATTAATTCATGAGAGGAGGTCAAAGTAGCAACATTTAAAGGAGTTTGAAAGACATTTATTCCAGTCCTCCTGGATAACATTGTGAGGTTGAAGATTTCAGTGGAGGAAGTCACTGCAGATGTGGTACACATAGCAAGAGAAGTAGAATTAGAACCGGAGCCTAAAGATGTGATTAAATCGCTGAAATTTCATGATAAAACTTAAACAGATGAGAAGTTGCTTCTTATTGTAGAGCAAAGAAAGTGGTTTCTTGAGATGAAATTTGCTCCTGGTTAAGATGCTATGAACATTGTTGAAATGCCAACCAAAAATATTACACAAATGACAACAAAGAATATTACAGAAATGTAGCTGATGAGGCAGTAGCAGGGCTTGTGAGGATTCACTCAAATTTTGAAATAAGTTCTACCGTGCATAAAATGCTGTTAAACTGTATTGCATACTATGGAGAAATCTTTCATAAAAGGAAGAGTCAATTAATATGGCAAATTTTACTGTTACTTTATTTTATGAAATTGCACAGCCACAAAACCTGTAGCAACCACCATCCTAATCAGTCAGCAACCATCCACATAGAAGCAGATTTTCCATCAGCAGAAAGATTATGACTTGTTGAAGTCTCAGTGGATTGTTATAAAAGCATGTTTTTTTAACAATAAGTATTTTTTTAAAGTATGCACATTTTTTAGACATAACGCTATTGCATATTTAATAGACTATGGTATAGTGTAAACATAACTTTTAAATGCACCAAGAACAAAAAAATTTAAGTGACTAGATTTGTTGAAATATTTGCTTTATTGTCTTGGTAAAATCGAACCCACAATGTGTCCGAGGTTTGCTTGTATTAGATTTCTAAAATATATTTTTTATGCAAATTATGCTGATGAAATATATTGAATTAATTTATTTAATATATGCCAAATGATGATAGTTACTTCAAAGGGTTGCCATAATACATGTGATAAGCAGTCTATAAAATCTGTGATACTTGATTACTATAAAGGCAGTCATTAAAATTCATTTTCTTTTATTTATTTATAAGTGAAATTGCTCTCTTAGTGGAAATAACACTTTATGTTAATGGTACGATAACCTTTATCTTCCTCCAAAATGAAAGTTTTTAAAACATTTTCTTCAATTAGGCACACTTATGATGACAGAAACATTAGAAAAACATTTAATTGTTTTTATGCACTATAAAATATGTAGGGGATGGATATAACTTAGGAGCTTATTCTTGATGGAGAAGTACATAAATGCAATAAGATCAAAAGGTTCAGAACGATAAAATGAAAACTACCCTAAGATGGCAGAGAATAAGATTGCCTAATGATTTCCTTCCCTCGCTACATAATATATTTATTCAGGTGCTCTTTTTGGCAGAAAGTTAGACCCATTATATCACAAATTTCCCTTTCTCTCACAAAAAGAACAAGGTGAAGCTCCTATTTAATCAGGAAAAAAACCCTATATGTATAAAAAGAATTTATTTATATTTTTATATACTATCAATATTTAAAAAAAGTATTCACAATGTCTTATAGTTAAACCAAAAGACAAAGTAAAGCACACATTCTATGGTTTTATAGTAAAACACAAGTAAAAACACAAGACAAACATCAAATAATAAATGAAGGTAGAATTTTGACTTTCTGCCTGTAAACATCACTGAGCAGAAAGTAGCTCTAAGTTTTCAAAAATCAAGGAAGAAAAGGAAAAAAAATTAGATAATAACTCATTATCTGTTATTCTTTTTTTTTTTTAAAAAAAGCTCTTTCTTGTGAATCTACCAGCTTATTGGTATAAAGTGACATCTTTTAAGTCTGAGAGAGCTTCATCACAGGAATTTGAAATAAGACATCCTTAAGAAGATATACAAAATTGTCTAAGATGTCCTTTTATAGTAATCACTTTATTATGATATTTTCTAATTCTTTCTAGTCCTTAAATAAAAATCCACTATTAATTAAAGTCAATGCCTACATCCTCAAATGTTGATATTTCCTTCTGCATAGGTCCTCTTATTTTGAAACTGAGCTAAGATAATTAACAAAAATAGTTAACTATTCTTTCTCATTGTTATAACTTGACAATTCTCTTTTTTTTATGTTATTTATTTATTTTTTGTATAAGCTTTCTGCTAATTAATTTTCTATTTCAAAAGCCAGTAGTTGCTATGTGGGAGTCTTCTGTTTTTTTTTAACATTCAAAATAGATGAACAACAAGTAGGTAATAGATGATTATTAAATTTCTTAAAAGACGACTTTTGACTAAAGACCTTGCACAAAATACGTGAATTTACTTCTCAAAATTTTATTTAAGTTGTACCAATAGAAAAGTCCTTTAAAAACACTGAGAATTTGGCAGTACAGGCATCACAAAAAACATGACATTTTTTCAGAATTCCTAGTAAATGAAACACAAAAGTGGCTATTAATACAATAGTGAATACAGGACAGAGGAAAGCACAGTCCAAATTTTGTGTACTAAAATCCAAATTACAAGCAGGTCTTTTCAGGTGTGGAGAGGAGTGGATTGCAGGCACAATAATCAGAGTGATTAAAAGACTATTGACACAAATAGCCGGGCCATGTCTTTGCTCCAACTAGCTTCCCTCCAAGCCTTAGTGAGATCTGGCAGATCTGGGAAAAAAGAAAAGATTCTCAGGAAAATCTAAGCTCCTAGTGTGTATTTAGATGCCTGAAAGGCAACAGAATAGGTAAGGTGGTAACTGCAAAGCATCAAAACAAACGAATAAAAAATTGTAGAGCAAGGACATTGCGGTTGGAGTGGGAGAAAATAGAATCCACCAGGAAGCTCCCCCTTAAAGGAAGTTGCATGATAATGCAGCCTCCCCAGAGATAAAATAAGACCAAGAGCTAAGCTTTCTATTTCATAGATAATTCTGTCTGAAAAATAAGGAATTATAAACCTACAGGGAAAACTTAATTCTAACTACATATATTAGTCAAGCTAATTATTATAAATATGATTAGCAAATTGTAGAATCAACCATTGACGAAAACCAATAATTCGTAAAGAATTGAGATGAGCCATGGAAGGCCACAGGCTGACCATCTAGACTGAAACAAGTAGACTTCATTGCATGGAAGAAAGTAATCAGAATCTTAGGTCGACCCATTTACCCTCACCACGTCCTTCTAAGCACAAAGAGACAAAAAAGCCAGAAAATCTAATAAGTCTGGGTTGCTGTTACTAGCAAAGCCTTTACCTCCCATAGCGTGCTGTGTCCCCTTTAGAGGGCCATGACTCCCACCTACCCAAATACAACTTCCTTGCCTGTCAAAATGTATTGCTTTTCCAATCTGTTGGAACACTATCATATTATTGCAATTATGTACATTTTAAAAGTTTACACTTGATTAAATTGGAATGAGGGGGAGGGGGAAGAATCCCAAAGCTATTGACAAATAATTCTAATCAGTCAGCTATTCATCCAGATTGTTCTTCAAATTATCCAGCTGACTTAGTTTATTTACAATTTTTATTGTTATAAAAACTGCATAATAAATTTTCAAATGCATAAACAGCAAACCTGTGTACTGGTTAAATACTTTTACAACTCCAATTATCTCACATTTCAACTGCCAGTTTAGAATAGAGCATGCATTACATGAAATCTGTACTGACTATTGCACTACACATTATTTCCATGATTACTATAATGGGTTAATTGTTTTTTCTAGTTATATTATCCATACTCCACCCTCATTAAGATATATACTCTTTTGTGTTATGAAAACTAACTTTAATATATATATATAGGTAACGCATGAAACTAAATTTCTTATAAATTATTCCACAAACAGGTGAATTACAGGCCTTATAAAAGTTTTCCTTAAGTCAAGTATTTATTAAATTAAATAAATGACAGTTTTCAATAGTATAAATTTTCAAAAAGTATACTTTTTATATGAATATCTAGAAATTAAATAGCTAATACAGCTTGTTTTTACCCTTTCTCTCACAAAAATATTTTATATATTTCACATCACAATGAGTTGTGTGCTGTCAATTCTAATAATCAGTGAACCTGTTTCAGCCATCTGTGATGTTGTAATAAGCAATAGCCACTGAGTTGCAATTACACAATAGGTCACCCAAACCCAGCTATAGCTAAGTAGTGCTAAGTTTAGGCACTGTGTGGTACAAAGTACAGCTTCTCCATATGGGAAGTGTCTGTGGATACAATGAGCTACCAATTTGTCTATCATGTTGCATAACAAGCAAATGTTTGGTACAACTAATATTTAAATTAAGTGGTCCTAGTTTAATTTTTGTAAACGGTAAAACACCTGGAATGTTGATTCTAGACAGTATTACAAAGAATAATTTAATAAGAAAGACACGTATAATATGAAGCTAATTTTGGATAAAATGTTGCAATTTTAATTATTTTTTAATTCAAGAAGGGCTACAACAGTTTATAAACTATATACAGTCATAGGGAATGAGTCTTTGTAATACTTTCGTACAAAGAGAATGATATATTATACTGGACATAGGTTTTGTTAGGACTATTAAATTTACTTGTTTGTTAAAATTACAGGCAAGTAAATCACAAAGCTAATGAAGAAATTGCATGAAGCATTTTAGAAACACTACATTAATTCCAGGCAACTTCAGTTTAGAGTGTTGTATTATTAGACCAAACCAATGGTCCATCCAGCCTAATTTCCTGTTTCTGAGAGACGGCAACTGGTGCATCTATTTAAAGAGCTCATGAAAGACATGCAAGTTGTATTGTGTACTGCAATTCTGTAAGTCATTAAACACACGTTATCACCTCAACATTATTGACTAGAATAAAATATTTCAAGCAGATAGTAAGGAGTAAGGAGTAGTAAGGAGTAAACGTACAGATCTATAGACCTTAAAGAGAGTATTTAAGGCTTGTGGAAAGAAAAGGGCAAAACACAAAAGGAATCAAAGCTATGGATATATTGCCTTATTTTATTCATGTTACCGAAGATGGCTAAATGTAGAAGCAATCTTAATAATCCTCTGTTAGTGTCCTGATAAATAGAACCCCTGTTTTAGTAAAGTAATTCTATTAAAAGTAATATTCTTATGATGCAAACATTGATTAGTTTAGGTGTCATATAAAATCTAGTTCATTCCATTTTAGGGAAATCTGTTGAGGAAATTAGAAGGGATTTGCACCATACAGAATGGTGTCAATAAGAAGAAAAATAAGCCATGCAGTAAAAGTTAACTTGATCCCCGCAAATCACAGAGAACTGTGATTCACTGATTTCTTACTTGCTGCACTGTCTTTAGTAAGAAGGAGTAGTTGTAATGTCATTGTTTTGCCTGGGCCACTCCAGCATCACTGCTTGGAAAAGTACAATAGGGGCCAAGGGAAAGCTTCACCCACTGATAAATCAACTCATAAAAGGAGATTAACTGGAGAAAAGGCATACAAATTTATTAGTGCCCATATGGAAGAGAACCACAGCGATTACTCCAATCCCCCAATGGGATTCAAAAGCTTATGGTAGTATCTTGAGGTTACAGAAATAATGGGGTTTTGGAGAGTGGCAATACAGATTATGGAAGGGGAAAAAGGAGGCTTGGCTAGCAAATGTGGTCTCTTTATATAGATAAAATTCATAGGTAGCAGCCCTTAGAGATAATGTTGAATGTTTCTTACAGACCTTTAAAGATGTCAGACTCTGTCTCTCTCCTTCAGCCAGACAAGGAAAAGTGCTCAGAGAAAGCCTGGCTGCATGAATGCAGATTTTTCTCTACAGATGCAAATCTCCCCAGAAAATACAGCTTTGCAGGGCTACTTCTAACGGCAGGTCTTCTGAAAGCCATCTCCAAATATGTCAAAGAAGTATATTTTGGGGTGAAATACTTTTATTTTCTGCAATACACAACTCTCCAAGTTCTCTAAAGAGGAATTTAGTTAGACACAACTTTTAATCATGTATCGTGTGCCTTGCCAGGGAAAAATAAATATGTTCTATAGAATCTAATCAGGAAAAATTTCTACTTTTTTTTCATGGGGCGCTTAATTAACCCCTTCTGCAATTGGTAAGGAAAACGGTGGTTAATACCCTAACCTAAGCAAATCATTTTGTTTGCCTGTCAGTAAAGAAAAAATGTGTAAAATAATGAATATAGGGAGATAAAAATGTGTAACACTTTGTAGCATTTGCTCTTTTTGAGAAGTTTTAAACTAGAAACTAAATATAGCTTGCCATGTATAAGTACTGTAAATACCTTGATAGAGCTTTCCCCTGTCTACATGGATTTTTCTGGTTGTGAATGCTGCAATTACATACATTTTGTAAATTCTCTTTATTTGGGAGTCACAGTGTACTTTAGGATATTAAGTGTTGGGGCCAGACCCATTGACTCATGCCTGTAATCCCTGCACTTTGGGGGGCCAAGGCAAGTGGAACAATTGAGGTCAAGAGTTTGAGACCATCCATGGTGAAACCCTGTCTCTACTAAAAATACAAAAATTAGCCAGATGTGGTGGTGTGTGCCTGTAGTCCCAGCATATTCAGGAGGCTGAGGTACGAGAATTGCTTGAACCCAGGAGTCAGAGGTTGCAGTGAGCCAAAATCGCACCACTGTACTCCAACCTGGGCAACAGAAGACAAAGAAACAAAAAGAAAGAAAGAGAGACAGAAAGAGAAAGAAAGAAAAAGAAAGAAGGAAAGAAAGAAAGAAAGAAAAGACAGAAAGAGAAGGGAGGGAGGGAAGGAAGGAAGAAAGGAAGGAAGGACAGAAAGGTTGGTAAATGTTTTTATTTTTCTAATATGGTTATTTATATGTTCAACAAAAATCTACTTTCTCTTCATTTTTCATTTATTTTATTTTATGTATTTTTTTTTTTTTTACATAGTTTTGCTCTGTTCCCAGGCCCATGTGCAGTGGTACAATCACAGCTGGAACAATCACAGCTGGTACAATCAACCTCTGCCTTCTAGGCTCAGGTGATTCTCCACTTCAGCCTCCTGAGTAGCTGGGACCGCAAGCATACCACCATGCCTGGATCACTTTTGTATTTTTTTGTAGAGACAGAGTTTCACTATGTTGCCAATGCTGATGTCAAACTCCCGGGATCAAGTGATCTGTTCGCCTTCACCTTCCAAAGTGCTGGGATTACAGGCCTACGCCACCACACCTGGCCTGCTCTCTTTTTATAACAGTATACACTTGGAAACATTGGTTTTAAACCAAAGCTTTGAGTAAATCATTTTGGAGACAATGCATAGAATACCTAATTTCAAGACTCTTAAAGAAAATGAGTAAAAATTGTCATTTTCTGGCAGGCCCAAAACCTGGTCAGTCTTCGTTTGGCTTCACAGGCTCAAGAGGTTTTTAAACCTGAGCTTCCTATGTGATCAATGTAGAGAAAAAATTGATGTTTCTAAAGAAAAGCTATAATATACCCATTATAAGATTGTAGCACTGTTTATTATTTTTAAGTTCTTGTTAATCCACCTTAGACTAGAATAAATCATAAATTCTTCTAAAAATAAATAAATAATAAATGTTCCATGTTGTCCTTTAAATTAACCTACTTAACATTGTTTTCACATGTATTTTCTTAACATATTTGAGCACAGGAAAAAGGAAAAAGTATCACGTGACAGAAATTAATGTTACACAGATCACCAGTCTGCTAGATATGGCTATAAATGCTTGATATACAAGACGCTTTGCTCATATTTCCATTTTAAACTAAAGAAAAAGTGTTGTGAGCAACGATTTTTGAGTTTGGTGTCACAGGAGGTAAAGGAATTTGCCAAAGCAGTCATAGATAAAGAAAGGCAGATTTATTAGAGAAAGTACGAAGATATATTGCAAAGATGCAATGAGCAGCATAGCAGAGAAGGGGCTGACTGCAAAGAGGGAGATGCTGGAGGTAAGTTTTATAAGGTCCCGCTGGAAGTGGGTACATGCAAGTGAGTTTGTGCTGTATGCTAAGAATATGTTGGGTTAATTTTTAACTGCCAAACCTTTCCTCTCCCAGGTGCCCGAAGAAACGCTTTGCTGCTTTAGCCATTTTGCAACCCACATACTGTCCATTTCTGGAGCCACAAGATAGTGGCCGTGGTTTCATCACACAAAGTGATGCAAATGGGGTAGGTTCCTATTCCACCAGCCTGGCTCCTTCCAGGTTCCTCTTAATTTATTGATCTACTAGGCTTCCAAATACGGGATGTATCAAGTTTGGTAGGATATTGATGATTATAAACTATATGGAAACTGAGTGGCGTGTTTATTGCAGTGACTGCTGGAAGTAGAGGTGAGGCTGAGAGGATGTGAGGTGTGTCACACCCACAAAAAAAATTCACTTATAAGGCATATCTCCAAAATTATTTTAGCTAATCTGAAAAGCATGAATTTCAATATTTTCACAAGAAGATTATAACATTTATTTTGCTAAACAACAAACCTTCATATGTAGATGGATAGCTTGAAACACTTAAAATAGCTGTCTCTTAAACGAGGTCTTTTTGATTAAGTACTAACTACCCTAGATGATAAGGGACTGATATGAGCAAATGAATTCACCTGGAATGTAACTTAATGCATATCGCACTTTGTATACTCAAGTATTTTTCAAAAAACTACAAACATTATAACAAATGTTATTTGATCCCTACAGGCATTTGAGTTTGTAATCTCTCCAGGGAAATCTTATGAACTAGAATCTTCTCATCTTCCTATTGACTACCTCATAAATTGCTGTCTAGACTAATTATAGGCTACCTTTTAGTTAGGAGGCTATTCCTATGTTATAATGGAATTATAATAGATAATGGAGATAATGGAGTTATAATACAAACATGATGACCTAAATCTAAACAGCTTCTTATTGTCATTTCCTTGTTCCGTCTAAGAAATTTCCGTTAGATGAGGGTTGTAATTCTAAGACTATCCAGAGGAGAGTGATGTAATTAAAAAAAAACAACCTGCTCCGTAGGCTTATTGTGATGCTTGATAGAAATGTTCTCATTGGTATATGTAATTTATTTATATGTCTTGATCAAATTTATTTTCTGCAAGTAGAGTACTCTGTTCTGACATACATAATCCTGTTATCTCAGGATGATGAATATAACATTTTAAAAATGTTTTAAAAATTATACTCCTAAATTGAAAAGAAATCTGTCACTATTAAAACATCAGCTTAAATTTTATGTTTAGCATTATTTGAGACTACTTAAGTACATATTTATCAAGTGCATTTGTTGAATAAAATTGTCACTGAATAGAAGTAGATTGAATGTAATTTTGGAATGATTTTTCATTTCTCAGGTTCTACTTAAATTCATTCATCAAGAATAAACCACATAAAATGATATAACTGTTGGAAATAAAACATTCATTTTCCTTTGCTTTATTACTAGGATTAATATAAGGAAGTGAATCAAGTACATAAGAAAATCGTGAATGCATTTAAAATTGTATACCTAATCTCTTTGTCTTTAATAATTTATGGGAAAGCAGGCTGACATAGTTATTTGGTTTGATTCTGTGTAAATGAGGAAATTATAAGAAGGCTGACTTATTTCAGAGCCTATGAAATAAGACAGTCCAGGCTCAATTATCACTAGGATATTGGTTATGAAATAAGACAGTCAAAGCTCAATTATCACTAGAATATTGGTTTCCCTATGGAACAACTTACTCATTATCTCATTATTTACCCACCCCCCAGTACACAGGATTAACTTGATAATTGTTTGCTGAAAGATCAGAGTCCAGATACTCTGTGCAACTAAGGATCCTTATTTTGTTTTACTGGTATTTGTTTTAAGAAAACATTAACATCATAAAGTGCGCCTTTTTAATTTTACATAGAAAAATAAACCAAGTCTAATTTGAGAAGTTCTCTAAAATGAAAGAATGCACTAGACTCATTTGGGACAACTGAATGTTTATGATCTAAGTGAATGGTTTACTCATTTTCTTAAATTCAAATGAAGCATCAACATTTAATGTTAATTACAAAATATTATACCACAGTTAAATATAATACACATTGTGGGGTTTTACTTACACTATTTTCAGTTTAAATTTTAAAAAAAATGAAAAATATCACATTGTTAGAGTTTGATCAAAAAGAAAATAGTTTTTAATAGTCAGAAGTCAGAAGTAATATATGGCTATTATGCTATCCTTTATTAAAAAAAATTGTGACACATATTACACTTGTAGAATAGAACAAAAGAAAGAAATTCTATCATGTAAGTGAAAATGAAGCGACTTAAGAGGGTTAATGAATTTTATAAGTAGACATAACAAATTTTTTAATTCAACTTCTCAGTGAGAAATCAAGACCCTTACGTTAGGGAAGAAAAACTAATAAAAATTTAACATATAAATAATATATTTTACTTGAAAAAAAAACAGATTTTTGAGATATGTAAATAGATTTGTCACATACGGAACAAAATGTATTTTCTTTACCCAAACTTTGGCCACATTTAATCAGCACAAGAAAGGCATATTATTTAAAATATATTAATTTTAATAACATATTTAGAAAAAGTCATGTTGTTAAGTAGGTATTTGGTGGAAAATTTTTATTGAAAAACAAATGAAAAGATATTAGAATTGCCAGGAGAGTGTAAGAATTAAATAAGAAATTTAGAGTCACTCAATATAACGTTCAAATAATAAAACTCCTTAAAAAGAATTAGACTTGTAGCTATTCAGTAAACCAAGCTTTCTGTTTGTTGTAATAATAACTTTAAGGTGCACGTGACTTAATAACTTAAGACACTTTAATGTATTATCTCCTGTGAACTAAGTTCATTATTTTCACATAACAAATGAAAAAACTAAAGGCCATGTAAATAGCTAGAGGTAGAGCAGGTATTCAAAAACAGATCTTTTGCCTCTAGATCCACAAGATAATCTCCAAAATAGAACATTTAATTTTATTTATATCTCTCTACATGTTTTCCTGATAGATTTGGTGCGACCAGGAGGAAGTCTGAAATAAATTGCAGGAATCCACGTTTTGTTTTTTATTGGGTGCTTTATTTTATTTTATATTTTTGTGTTTGTTTATTTATTTATTTATTTAGAGACGGGTCTGGCTCTATTGCCTAGGCTGGAGTGCAGTGGTATGATCTCGGCTCACTGCAATCTCTGCTTCCTGGGCTCAAGCCATCCTCCTACCTCAGCCTCCTGAGTAGTTGGAACTACAGGTGCACACCACCACATCCAGCTAATGTTTGTATTTTTTGTAGAGACAGGGTTTTGCCAATTTGCTGAGGTTGATTTTGAACTCCTGAGTTCAAGCAACGCATCCACCTCAGCCTCCCAAAGTGCTGGGATTACAGGTACAAGCCACCACCCTTTTCTTGGTGTTGAATACAAGTTGAGTTCAGAATTCATTCAGCTTTACACATATAACAAGTGCAACTTTTTGTGACTATGCTTCAAGAATGAACACAATAAAAATAATATAAAATACAATAAAAAGGAATTTCTTTCCAAGATTGTCCGTTTTACTCAGAGTAATTGTTAAAATATTTTCCATGCTTGGCAAGGCACTACATGATCTAGGAAACCACTCTGCCCCTACGTGTTGTATTTTTTTCTTTCTCATTTTCTGCCTCATTTTTTCTCATAAGCTTTTCAACCTAACATAATATATGTTATACTCACTTTTTAATAAATGTTTATTCACTAGCATAGAAGCAATACAAGGCCAGGAATGTCTGTGTACTTCATGTCCTGGTACCAATCCCATGCCTAGCACATTCTTGGTGCTCAATAAATATACTAAATGAATAAATGAATGAATCAAACAATCATTCAATGGGAAAATATACTAAGTGTCTGCAACTTCCTTATAGTCCTATTATATTTCTATGTAGATTCCTGTAAAAGCAACTATTTCATTTTATTATACTATTTTTATTGAAAATATATTAATTATATATTCACATGCAGCTATAAGAAATAATAGATTCTATGTAGACTTTACTTATGTTTCTCCAGTGGGAATATTTTGTAAAAGTGTACTCAAATGTCACAAACAGAAAAATAAAATCAATACAATCCACTGATCTTATTCAGATTTTGCGATTTTTACTCGTATTCATTTGAGTATGTATGTGCATTTAATTTTGTACAATTTTACCAATCTGTATATTTGTGCATTCATCGGTACAATCAAGATACTGAACAGTTCTATCACCACAATGATCTCTCATCTTGCTCTTTTATAAACTCCTTTACCTCTCTCTCATTGCTCTAATTCCTGGCAGTCATTAATCTGTTCTTTATTTCTAAAATGCTGTCACCTACACAATACTACATAAATATAAAAATATAGTATGTAACCTTTGGGATTGGATGTTTTTCATTCAGCATAAATTCCTGGAGTTTTTTTTTTTTCTCAGTTGTTGAATGTATCAGCAATTAGTTCTTTTTCATTGCTGACTAATATTCCATGATAGGTATATACAGTTTGTTAACCATTCACCTTTTAAAGGACATTTAAAATGTTTCCAGTTTGGGCTATTATAAATAAAGCTGTTACACACATTTAGAAACAACTTTTATGTGAATATAAAAGTTCATTTCCTGGGATAAATTCACAGGACTGTAATAGCTGAATAATCTGAGAGTTGCATGTTTAGTTTTATAAGAAACTGCCTAACTGGTTTCCAAAGGAGCTGTACCATTTTTCATTCTCATGAATATAGTATGAATCATCTCCTTTCTTCACATCCTTGCCAGCTTTCGGCATTGTCACATTTTAAGCCAGTCTGATAGGTGTGTAGACACTGTTTGTGGATGGTCTCTCTTTCTCTGAATAACTGTGAAGCTGAAAGCCAAGACTTGAATTGTTCATTTTTGTATTTTTAGTACCTAGCATACCACATGGCACATAATGAGCTCTCAAAAAATATTTGTTTGATGAATAAATTAATAAATCAATAAATAAAAAAATAGCATTTTATTCTCTAAAATTATAAAGTCCAATGTATTTAAATGTTATATTAATGCAAAATAAAAATAGATAAAACAAAAATTTGTAATTAAAATAGACTGCCATATATATATATAACTAGAACAAGGAGAAATTTCCATTATATTATTTGAATTTCATGGGTTTATTGTTCAAAATTATGATGTTATTGACTGATTAAATTCCTGAAGACATTTACTGTATTAGAAGTATGAGGTGAAAAAATAGTCTTTGAAAACTTACTGATACTGTTTCGCAACAGAAAGATTATCTCAAGATAAGCATTGTAGTTATTCCTCAATAGAATTATTCTTGAAACTGAATATACATGAATATTTTTAGACAGGACAGCATTTTATAATCAGTAATTACAGCAGCATTAAACTATATGAGCAATAGTAACATGTTCATCTTACTTCACAAAGCAGGTCACCTATTATATTATCAGAACAAATTACTGTAGGCTCCATACATAATATAATGTCTCACCATTAGGTGAGAAAATAGAATGTTATGTTTAGTATTTATTTCGGGGCAAAATACTTCTATTATCTGAAAATGTGAGTTGGCATGAAGTAGGTAGTGAACCAGCTGAACTCAGGTTTTATTTCTTTTTAATTTAGGGGGGAAGAAATATGAAAGGCTCAAAATGAAATTACTTCATCAGAATTCACATTTGATTTTCATCTTTTCAGCTACCCAGCTGCATCAGTGCTCAACTGACTATACTCCCAGCTGCATTATTCAAGGAAGTTATTCAAAAAGGAATACTTGCAATATGCGTTATACTGAGTAGTGAGCTAATTAAAAGAAAATCACAGCTGGATTTTTTGAAGGCTTTGATCTTGATTGTAAGGTGCTAAAAATGCTTTTTGGTTGGATTATATTCCTTATACCCTGGATCTGTAGTCTTCTCTTGTAAGAAAATGGGTAAGAACTCTTCATAAATGAGCGAATTCTTATGTCTTTGCTCCCTTCTTTCTGTTAGAGCTTAATAAACTACAAATAATATACAATTTCTTATATTTCAAAGAGATCTTCCATGAAGGTACTGTTGCTTATGGTCTAGTAAAATTCTTACATTTAAAAAGGTGTGCTCTCAAAGCTGCTTTCCCTTCACTGAAGGCTTGTGAAATGCTATAGTGTTTGCCTTGAATTTATTTATTTTTCTCACTAAATTGCCTTACTTTGCCAAAATGTAAGCTACTAGAGTTCTAGTGGGGAGGAGGGCAAAGAAAATAGAGAGATCTAAACAGGAAAATAATGTAAAAGTCAATAAAATGGACTATATGAAAATAATACTGAACACTACTATGGAATAACTGAGTCCTAAAGCAGCTTTGTCACTAACAAATAGTTTAACTTGTGAATCTGCCTCTTGCATTCTGTACAATATTAGTTTCTTCACTTGCAAATATAGAAACTGTGCAAGTCAGTGCCTTTTTATTCTTGAACCAAGTTATTTTGTTGAAAGTAAACAATATTTGCTCCTACTGGCTTAAATAGAAATGGAGAATTTAATGTAAGGGAATAGGACGCCCCTTAATTAAACCAAGAGCAGAATCACAGTTGGGACTTACATGAAACTCAAAACCTACTAGGATAATAGTCGAGTTTCTAGAGCTACCTGGTTTCTTTGCTCATCTCTACTGAGTCTGATTCCACATTTTTTTTTTTTTTTGCACTCTCTCTATTTTGTTTCTCTGCTTCTCTGGCTAAGCTCTTCCCCCTTCTAGTGTCAACATAGAATAAGTAGAGTTGAGGTATCATTGATATACATTCCAGCTCCATAGACAGAATCACAGACTAATGAAGTGTGAATGAGAATCTGTCCCTTTTGAATGAACTGACACTGGAGATGGGGTTATATGGCTCACTGTGCAGCAGGGACCCTGAGTAGAGATACACAGAGTGAGACAAAAAGAGAACAAAGCAAGATTGAACATGTTTACCTTACTCAGGAAGAAATTATTATGATATTTTGAAGGAAACAATTTTTTCTTCATGTTTGCAGTGATAAACATAAATTTTAATATAAACCTGAACATGTATGTAAATGTAAATTTCAAAAGTATTATGAAAGTAGACATGTTTGAAGAAAAATAGTATGTACATTTTGTGGCCCAAAATGTTTCCTACTCTTCTAACTAATTTTAAACACTCTGTATAAATAGTATTATCAATTTCACTTAACAATTACAAGTGAATTAGTCTTACTTCTGAATTTTCACATAGCAAATTTTCTTCTTTCAGTCTTTAGACTACAGCATATAGCTATAAGGAATGAAAACAGAGATATGCACCCCAACTCTGATTCAAATTTACCATTCTTTTGTTATTATGCAGGGTCAAATATTCACTAATAATATCTATGTGCATAATAATCTTTCTGCTCAATTAAAATAATCCATCTGAGCTGATATTTTGTCTCTAACAGAAGCAATAAAAATTTTTTGGGAAAGAGAATTATTTTCTTCCAAGCAATTATCCTTAAAAAATTGTGGAATGTAATTATGTAACCCAAATATCCATAATTTCCTCAGTGCATTATTTATGATTTATGTAAATTCTTCTTGAGGCTATTTAGAAATTCATCCTGAAGTCCTTCTGAATAATATCTAGAATGTACTGAATACCATCATTTAAAATAATTTTCCACATTTAATCCTAAGGCCAAGGTCTTTATATTAGAATTCTGCAATTTGGAGGTTGCTTTTATATCCATTGTAACTCTATTTTTAAGATTTTCATTTTTGTGAAAACATGAAATAATTATACTTCCATTTAATTTGGGCCAACCTTTTTTGACATATGACTAGAGCTTGAACTCCATCTCATTTTAAGTGCAGAAAAATGACTATCGGGTCTAATAAATCTGAGTAAATTGTTTCTTGCATAAAGGTACTAACTAGAATTATTTTATTGCCTATGCCTACATGAAATTTGAACATTATTGCAGAAATAAAAGTGTATTTTATTTCTCTAATTTTAAAAACTAATATTTGAGGCTGAGATATATACCATATTTGTAGCTAAATGCAGAATGTTATAGCTGCATACATTAACTTTTTATTCTGTTGGCAACCACAGATGTATTGATATTTTCTGATTTTAGAGATGCAGAAACTGAGGTACAGAGGAGGTTAAGATATTTCTCTCTGTATGGCTAACAAGTGTTAGAACTGAACACAGAGAATCTGTATATCCTGCTCCTTCAGATGATTTTCAGGTGTTTTCCTGCTGGTACTGGAATATGTATGATCTACTGGCTGGAGCCCCCTATAACCTACCTGAGTCTCCTCCTCCTGCCAGGCCCTTGATTCTCCTTCTGTAAATTTCTGACAACTTGAGCTTTTTTTCTGTTGTCATTCTCTAAGGACCTTTGCCTCACACTTTGCTAATGTATCTTCTGCTTAGGCTACTTTTCCTCAAAATGAACGTTTTTTTCTGGTTTTGTATGTGCTGTATTTTCTAAGCTGAACAAATAACTGAAACAAAACATGAAATCAAGAATTTACAGACTATTCACCAAAAGAGATCATCATTCAAGAAGCTGCAAAGTTCAAGCCTGCAAGGAAAGTCTCTATTCCAGTCTGCTTACATCACATAATCTAATGTTAAGGGACTGACATCTTATCTCCTTTGTCATATGCTATATGTTATAAGACAGTAACAACCCTGCACAACCACTCACCACCCCCTCAACAGAAAGGAAATACAAAAAGATGCACATAAAGAAATGTGAATCATTTGGGTCATTTTCAGGTCAGTTTGCCAGAGGATCACCATAAACTTGAACTTGACTGTATCAGGGGTAGACAATCATCTTATCATAAAAGGAATGGGTGGAGTACTAGAGTAGGATGTTTTGAAGAAGACAGAATAAACTTGAACTTGATGTATTTAGGGGTAGACACTCATCCTACCATATAAAGAATGGGTGGAGTACTAGAGTAGGATGTTTTGAAGAAGACAGAATAACTTGAACTTGATGTATTTAGGGGTAGACACTCATCCTACCATATAAGGAATGGGTGGAGTACTAGAGTAGGATGTTTTGAAGAAGACAGAATAAACTTGAACTTGATGTATTTAGGGGGTAGACACTCATCCTACCATATAAGGAATGGGTGGAGTACTAGAGTAGGATGTTTTGTAGAAGACAATAGTATAGGCGAAGCTAGTGAGGATTTGCTTCTTGTGTGGTGTAGTAGAGGGAGATCAGTAGGCTCTGGGACAAAACATCTCCCATTCCTTGTCTCTTTATATTCTTGAAATGTGATTATCTCTCTGTATGAAGCTGTGTAACTATTCTCAATGTTCAGTATGTATTTACTTTGAGGAAACATGAGTAATTGTTACTCATAATGTAACTGCTCAGTGGATTCTTCCTGCCCAGTGCACAGACAAAATTATTTCACAGAGATCATGGCATTGCAGCAAAGAGTTTAATTGTCAGAGGCCAGCCATGCAAAGCCTCTTAGGTGGTAGTCCTGAGAGAGACTAGGCAGTAAATATTTCTTTTCAGATGTTTAAAGATGTCAGAGTCTCAGTTAAAGTCTCCTAGATCTAAGAAAGGCCTAGAATAAGAAGGCTTGGCTGATTTAATGAAGATTCTCTACAGATACAAATTTTCTCCACCTCTTTCAGCTGGCCCTGTGACAGCTATTTCAAAATATGTCAAAGAAATATATTTTGGTGTAAAATATTTTTATTTCCTTTAATGATAGCATTGATTATGCAGTGGAAAAAGATTTTACGTTTAAAAACACTGATGAAGAATATTACAAAAGAATGATGCATCAGCATCAGCAGGTGGTCCAAATTCACAGATCAACAGGTATTTTTTTGATTGACTATTAGATGCCAGATACTGAATTATTTATCATTGGTGGTAACCAAAGCAGAAGCAGAAATGTAATAAGAGATATGTAAGGTCCAGTCTAGTACCTTGTTTCTATGCATTTTAACAAAATAAAATGAAATCTATTCATATACTTAAAAATGTGCTAATAGTGACTAAGAATCCATACTATTAATTCTATCCAGTGGGTCTCATCCCTGGCTGAACATTAGAATATCCTAGGGATTTTTAAAAACTGCCATTCCAGGGATGACATTCTGGTTGATCCAATATGAATCTCTGGAACTGGGTCCTCAGCAATGATACTTGTCAAGTCTCCCCAGGGGGTGATAATGGGTAGTCCTGGTTGAGAAACTCTGCTTTAAACTATTGACAGGAACTGCTAAAGGGAGTCTTAATAAATTTTGTAGGATAGATTTTGGTAATACCTACTGAAATTTGTATTAATTTTTTCTAAATAATATACTTCCTAATGAAAACTCAGTGCTATGAATTTTAAGATTTCAAGGACTTTCATTTGAAACTAATACTATATACTGACATACAGATTTTTTTTTGGCATTTTTTAACTTTGTTTTTATTTTTAAAAAACAAAGTTTTTTTGTTTTTTATCTTCATGTTCTATTTTAGATCAAATTTTTCTGGTCTATAAGGCAATTGTACATCAACAAATAAAATTATTATAATTAAATAAAAGCAGTTAATGTGCATTAGGTCCTAGATTATCTTTTCTGAACCTTCATTCCTCCAACCACAAAATGTGTAAAATTAGATATAATAAATAAAAATATCCTTTAACCCACTAAAATTTATTAGAACTACTATATGTTTTATGAAATGTATTTTACATATAAACATTTCATTTGCTTTTATCATTATGAAATAAATACTGTACATAGAATTCCATATCAATAATTCTACTAGTATCTTTAACCAGGTAATATAAAATGTCTGAGGAACTCAGTATGTTTATAATTCAAGTGGAGATAAAAGAAACAAATAAAGGAATTGTGAGCTGATAGGACAAGTGTGGATTAAACATCAGTTCTTTTAAAAAGAACTATCTTGAAAAAATAGTCTTGACTCAAGCTTTAGAGGAACTAAGGTGACTTTGGTGGGTGGTGAAAAGAATCACAAAGAGAAATTAAATAAAAACGCACTGACTTTTAATAATTTTGTCTAATATTTCACATTTTTAAGGAAAATAAAAAGACTTTACACTGTTTATAGAAAGCCAGCATGCATTTTTGGCTCTAAGTTTCTCATATTTCCTTTTCACCGTTAATGTGGAGAAGAAACAAGTGTGGTTACTACAGCAGGAAATTTATAGAAAATAGTTTTGTTTCTCTTGCAGACTCTATGATCTTTAAATTAAGAAGGGTTTGTTGGCTGATATGCTCCATTGTTCTAATATGTCAGGCAGATACACTGCAGGAGATAGTGCCCTTCTTCATGGCCATGCCAGTCCCACTTAATAGATTCAAATCTGGAAAGATAAAGTTTAGGAATAAGATACAGTACTTCAAGTCAATCCTATTTGACAAAAATTTGTTGAGACCTTAGTTTGTATAAAGTATGATAATGAATAAAACTTTAATATAAAGATGAACGTTGAAGTAGACATAAAGATGACATAGTGAGACTAGTTCAGAAGGAGAACATTATTGAAGATAGAAATGTGTATACACATTAAGTGTCAGGTAAAAGAAGAGAAAGTATCACAAATAGGGAGCCAAATGGGTTAAAACTGCCACAAGAATCTCAAACTAGCAAGCAGTCCCACAGTTGAATGCAATAGAGAGTCTAGCTGAAATAAATCCTAAGAATGTGGTTTGTAATTGATAAATTAATTTTATCTATTAATTATCTGGGAAATATTTTCATGAGGGTTGTTGGCAGAGCCCACAGCATGTAATGGAGTGATAGGCAAAAGAGCATAGAGAACATGGATAACTTATGTTTTCGAAGAATTAGACCTAAAAGGCAAGAAATAATGTAACCCGGTCACCGGACAGAACTCTGCTCCCTCCCGGATGGGATGTGCCCTAAGATTCTTGGGCTCCCTGGCCTCAGGAATGGGGAAGAGGCCCTGGCAGCATGGTAAGCTTACCAGTCAAGTAAATACCGGACCCAAAGAGTTTTGCAGAGAGTGATTCATTTGGCAAAGAGAGAGAAAGAAAGAGAAGTAGAGAGAGCTCCCACGCTGTTGTGGGATGGGATCCCAGAGAGGGAAATCCTCACAAGTAGAGAGGGGAGAGACAGCTCCCACCTTGCTGCCTTCGGAGGGGATCCAGAGGAGGAGTCTGCACAGGTAAGGGGCAGTGGGGATTTAACTTTGAAGTTATTCCCACCCCATTCGTGTTTTTGTCCAATGAGAGGAGTTCTTTTAAACTTCCTCTGGAGTGATTGATCTTTGACTCTGATTCTAGATTGGTTGCTTGAGCCCACAACAGAACCCCTCCTTCCAGGGCTTTTGGTAGGCTTTCTGAACAAAGGAAGCTCACCTGGAATTTTACCTACCGACGCGAAAGTTAGACAAAGAAATCTAGGTTCCCAGATGGGGAGGTGGATAGAGGCATGGTGCTGGGAAGTTCTTGCCTTTGAAACCACGCCCCTTGTGGACCTGGGAAGAGACGTTAACATAGTCCCTTAATAGGAGAGCACAGTCTAGGAATGAATTTGTTAGGTTCTTAGAGGCCATGTAAAGGAGTAACTAGAGGAAAAACTACTATAAAGATACAAAGGCAATAGGGAAATCCTGAGGATATTGAGCAGGGATGTGTCCAGTTATTAAAGAAAGTGTTTCTCTGAAACTAGAGAATATAAAATATTTGAAGATATGGAAGCATTTGAAATGAAAAGGACTCGTGTGAAAGAATTCTCAATGGACAATTTCTATCATTTTATCAATGTAGAAAACCAATGTCATAGGACCGAAAGTGAGGGGTTCATTTGTTCTTTTACTAAACAAATTCTTAAGGGTTAATATATATTAGGCACAGTGCTGACCACTGAGGATTTGTTGAGAAAAAAAAATGAAACATGCATGATTTCTGCCCCAGTATAGGAACCAAATTAAAAGATGAGAAAATAGATAAATAATACATCTGAAGACACATAATGTGCTTTGAAATATACACAGTGGGCTGAAACAGGCTGTTGTGAGAAGGGTTTGGGCTTTAGAATGGTGACAGAGAATTCCTCTTTCAGCAGTTGAATTTAAAATGAGACTTGAAGGATTAGATGTAACTAGTAAAGTAAAAAATGAGAGGAAAGTCATTCTCAGTGAGTGCTGCACAGATCAATAAAGGCTTACCAGCAGAAAAGGGCACAGCATGTTGAAAGAACTGAAATAATTTGAGTAAGAATGGAAATAATTGAGCAAGTGAGACTAGGACGTGAGCCTGGAGAAGCAAGCAGAAGTCAAATTGTGAAGACACTTATACAGTTAGTCACAGAATTTGAATATTGCTCTAAGGACAAGAACAAGACTGTCACATTCTAAGGAAGGCCCAAATATGATCTCTTATATTCTAAGAAGATAACTTGGGTTATTGTACAGGAATATCATCAAAAAGGACAAGGGGAACTGGAAAGAAAAAGCTAGAAAACAAGGAGGGTTTCAGGAGTAGAGTGTTGGCAGTAGATATGAAAAAAATATAGACACAGTTGAGATATATTTTGGATCAAGTGATAGTCCTTTGGAAGATGATTGACGTAGGCTTGAATAAATAGATTGATGACATTAAACAAATCTGCTCTTAGCCTGCATTAAACAAAATATTGATTGGACACAGGTAATGAAGATACTTGAATTCCAGTACAATCCACTTTGATTTTTCTACTGTAAACTTTTAGGGTCTACATTAGTGCTTTTTCTATTTTTACAAAGTAAATAATTGTATGAATTTAATATTTTAGAAAAATGTATCTAATGATTCTAAAAATTGAAAATAGATGCAAAGAGAGTGATAAGGAAACAAATGACAGAATCTAGGAGTGATTTAATAATTAACCAAATGGTGAAATACGATACAAAGTTTCTACAAAAAATTAAAAATAGAACTAATATATGATCCAGTAACTTCACTTCTGTGTATATATCCATAAGAAAAAAATCAGTATTTCAGAGAGACGTCTGCACTGCCATGTTCTCTGCCATATCCTGGCTATTGTGACTAATAGTGATTATGAGTACAGGTATGAGTATGCTATTATGAATATGAGTAATGTTACTCCTAATAGACAAGATATGGAATCAATATAAATGTTTATCAATAGATCAGTGAATAAAGAAAATGTGATATATTACACAATGGAATAATATTTAGCCTTAGAAAAGAATATCCTGGATATTTTTTAAATATTCCTCTCAATTAACTGTAAGTACATATCCTTTGACCAATATCTTTTTATCCCCCACCACCCACTAGCCACTAAAACCTTGGAAACCACCATGCTACTCTCTACTCTATAAGATACACATTTTTAGATTTCACATATGAGTGAGGTCATGCAATATTTGTCTTTCTGTGCCTGTTGGTCAAAGGATATAACTACAGTTAAGGAGGAAAAACACGTTTTAAATGTCCAGAATAGACAAATATATGAGTCATAAAGGAGATAAGTAATGTCCTGAGGCTTTCATGTAAGGGAGAGGAGATAGGGGAGAGGAATGAGAAACCGCTACTGATGGTTATGAAGTTTCTTTTATGGGTGATGAAAATGTTTTAAAATGAATTGGGATGATAGGTTGAACAACTGTGTGAACATACAAGAAACCGTGGGATTATACATTTTAAATGGGTAGATTGCATAATATGTAAATTGTATCTCAATAAAGCTGTTGGTTTTTAAGAGATGAATATTCTTTTATTTGCAACAACATGGATAAACATGGATGACATTATGCTTAGTGAAGTAAGCTGGGCACAAAGAGACAAAGACTGTGATTTCAGTTATGTCTGGAATCTAAAAATAAAAATAAAATCAAACTCATAGAAATAGAGTAGAAGTGTGGTGAACAGGGGCTGGGGCTAGAGGAAGAATAGGGAGATGGTTAAAGGGTACAAAATTCCAATTAGACAGGAGGAATAAGTTCTGGAGATTGGTTACACAGCATGGTGATTATAATTAATAATAATGTAATAACAATGTATACTTAAGAGTCTCTAAGATAATAGATTTTAAAAGTTTCTGATCACAAAATGAAAAGTATGTAAGGTGATTAATATGTTTATTAGCTATATTTAGTAATTTCACAACGTGTGTATACATCTCTCTCTCAAAACATCAGATTTTATATCATAAATATATACAATTTGTCCTTCATCAATTAAAAAACATTAGTATAACAAAATTAACAGAAGGTTGATTGAAAGAAATGGTAACCATGGTAACTGATTTGAATATAAAGTAGAAAATTGAATATAAATAAGTAGTTGAATTAGAATTGTAAAAAAAAAAAATGTAGTTAACACACTCTGTGTGTGTTCATTTTAGCAATAAATCTAGAACTGTATTTCATATGTAAAATATTTAATTGGATTTTACTCATCTTATTCACCATATAAAAATTAAAAGAAGGAGCAGGTGTGCTTTATTGATTGTTCTCTTTCACTGCAATCGATGTAAAATTTTCCAAGAATGTTAATGTCAGAAAAGTTTAAATTTGTTTCTTCAGGATATTGTGAACAGATACAAGTAAAAGTTAAGTGATTCTGAAAGAAAATAAATGCATTAGTTATTAGAGTATCTATTAAGAACCTAAAATAAATGAGGGATAAATATCACAGAGGAAGTAATGCTACCACAATATCAATGTCATGCTTTAAACATTCCTTTAAATAGGGTGTAACTCAATATAGTGTGTCCTTTTGTCATCTTCCCGTGAGGAATCATATGGTAAAAAACAATACAACCCTCAAAGGTACGTTACTCTCTTTGCAAAAATAATAAACTGAACTCTGTTAACATAAGTGTATTTGTTTTATGATGCCACAAAATTTTATATTTCCATAATGACTAAATTGGTTTATAAAACCAAAGAGCAAAGCAATTATTACATTTCATTGCAAAAAAAGGCACTATAACACAGATGTCAGCCATGCTTTCATAAATACTTAGTAAAGCTATGCCTCTGCTTTTCACCTATAATTCCTTGAGAGTTAACAATCTATACTAATTTTTATGGTTCTATCTCATTAAATATGAAGTCACTACTCACTAGTTGGAAAAAAAAGTACATTGAGGCAATTTACATGTATGTCTAAAGTTAAGGCTTATAATGTTTCATTAATAATTCATTACAGGACTTTTCTTGTTTTTTAATAATCTTTGCCTTTCATAGCTGAATTTACCAAGTACTCATCTTTTTCTTAGTAATAAGCTAAAAGTATACTAATTTAAGTGGAAAAGTAAAGTCTGTTTATGAGTGAAATGAAAACTTAAAGCTAGCTTACTAATTTTAATTTAATGGACATAGAAAAGCCATCTAAATATTATTTTAAGTGACGTTTGAAACATATACCATATGTTTAAACACAAGACATAAACAGCATGAAATGTAAAATTTTAATTATGTAGGTAAACAAGAAACATTTTATTCAATGAATATTCTTACATTAGAGATTGAAAACTCATAGAGAATGTAGTTGTGATTCTCCATATTACCTGAAATTAAAAAAAAAAAAGATTAAAAAAATTCAAAGTAGGTCGAGAGAACTTCTAGAAGACTAACCTTAATCTTTAGTATTAAGAAATGTGTTAAGAGGGGCGTTAATTAAATAAGCTAGGGAAAAATTCCTAAGCAGATAGGTTCCCGATGGAACCCAGAAAACAATACCCCAGAATGAAGGCCTCAGCGGCAGCCTCAGAAACAAAAGCTTCTCTCTGACCTTTTCCTGTTCTCCTCTCTCTCAGTCCCATTCTCCCCACAGGCTAGCCATAGAAACTAGAGTCCTTCTTCCTCAAGTAAGGTCATACAAACCAGAGCTTCTTTTCCCAAAAGCCAGCCATAAAACATAAAATTATTCTGTCTAAAACCTGGCTATAATGGTAGATTATCTAATCTACCATGTTTGACTGCAGGTTATAAGACCTCAGTTTCAGCCAGGGCCCCACCCTACTCCCAGAAGGAAGAAATGCATGCTCAGAGAAGAAGAATCTAGAACAGAAGACCTTTCTGGGTTTCTCTACTCAGTCAATTAGCATTAGATCATGCCCTTTTCATCCAATCATATTTCTACACAGCTGTCCATATTTTGTTAAATCTAACCATGAAATAGATTATACCTTGTATCTTTGGGTCTTCATTCTGAAGGATCAACTTTAATCAAGTAGATTAAATCAATTTGTATGCCTTTTTCCTCCTATTAATCAATCTGTCTCATGTCAGTTATTTTTCAGCAAACCTTTAAGTGGCCAAGGGCCTTTGCCCCCATAGTCCGAAACTAAATACATATTCTAATTCTTAGTGGAAATAAACTCACTATTCTTGATTTGTTTTTCTTTCCTTCTCAACACAAAACATGATCGTGTTTGAGAAGGAACCTCTCTATCTTTCTCTCTCTCTTTTCTCTCTCCTCTCTTCACAGCAAAACAGTATTTAAATATAGGATACTTTTATTGTTGTTTAATTCAAATCAAAATAACTTTGCATCCCTCAATTTCACTATTAAAATAATGAGAATAATGATAATGGGTATAGGTATAACTTAGAGTATAAGTATTTTTTTTATAGTAACAACTATGCAAGGTTTTTTTTTTGTAAAAAAACCGTTTGACAGAAGAGTTATATAGAAAAGTTATACAATTTATCCATAGTAATATAACTAGTTTTTATCAAACTACAAATTGAAATTGAGGCTGTTTGATTCCACAATGAATATTTATAATCAAATATTATGTTAATGAGATATTTAACTGTGGAAAAAATGGAAATGATACTGTAGCATTGAAAATGATGGTGTTGGACTAAGTTAAATTGTAAAACAAGGAATTCTGCAAAGCTTATGCAGGCAATCACTTTTTAAAGCATTCATTTAAATGTGCTTTTATTCTACTGAAAAAAATTTCGAATCAGGGTTTACATTCATCATAACTGAGCAATCACTTGTGAATTTCAGCAACAAGTGTGGCATTCATTAAAGTTTTAAAAAGACTTGTACTTTAGTAATACAATATGTAAATGATGAAATTATGCCAGTAATCCTCTCAGCCATTTCACAGTGATTCTTACTTGTCCTCTTAAATTGTCAATAGTACTCTTTGGAGAGAGGTAATGACTTCTTTATGAAAAACTTCCATTCAGCATACATTGTTTAATCTAAGTGATTTTTTTATTATAATTACTAATAGGTCTCACTATTATTATATCTGTTAAAAATTCTCACTATTATTATAACTACTAATAGTTCTCACAGTGCCAGCCAATATGTTAATGTTAAACGTACAGTTATATATCTTAAAGCAAATGAAGAAACATTTTCTGGAGCAGTGCTAGTTCTATCAAATTTTGTTATGTTATCATTTGATATCACTCATGATACAAAAAGTTTATGACAGCAAATGAACTGATTACTAGAACACTTGACTAACTAAACTGAGTTATAAACATTACTATTGTACTTTTATTTCCCATATACAATGTGAATTCTTGCTGAGCAGAAATAAAGTCTTATTACAAGTAGGTGCCTTTCTACTTTTCAGATCATAATTTGTACAAACTCATGTTTAGTAAATATTTATTTAAAAAGTAATTTAATCAATAGACAAAGTTATTATGACACTGAACATTGTGGATAAATAAAAAGGATGCTTTTTTTCAGTTTTAAAATTTTATTACTAGGTTTTCTAAGTTTACAATGTTCTGATTGTTAAAGGCTGTACACTTACAAAGCATTGGCAACAAAAATAACATTAACGATGGAAACATTTTCAGCCATTATTTTCAAAATACTTTTATCCTATGCAACAATCTTGCATGTTCTTCACATGTACCCCAAAACATAAAAGATGCTTATTTTCAAATCAAATCTCTGTCTATGAATCTCTATCCTCTCACTAGTTTTGGAAGGTCAGATAAATTATATATACTCTGTGATTCTCTGATTCTAATCTAATAAATGGGGTCAGCAAGGCCTCATCTCAATGTTTACTGTGAGAATCAAATGAGAAAATGCGTGCAAAATTAGTTTTTCTAAGTTTGAAATTGTGATTATGAATGTTTTAGCCCTTATTTCTATAATGTGTAGAAATAACTCAAGCTGTTTTGTCACATACTACAGTTTTAAAGCATGAGTCAGAGTCTCCTAGCATATACCTGACAAAGATGACATGGTACCACAGAAAACAAAATTTAGGAATTTAGGCTTTCATTTTGACAGTGACAGCAGACAGACAAATTCCTAGGCAGACAGGGACAGGTCCCTGGTGAGCCTCGACCTTTAGCCCAAGGGCAGTCTGAAGCCTGAAAATCAAGCTGCCAGTTCTAGATAGAGTCCACCGCCAGAATGAGAACTTCCATTCTCATCTTACCCACACTGTCTCAATTGGTTCCTTCGGAGTGATGCCTTTTAACCTGTTGAATGGTGCCTTTTCCAAGCCCACCCGTGGATCCACACCCCTTCTAAGCCCATAAAAACCCCAGACAGCCTCAAAGATAGCAACCCAGTTTTGAGTCCCCTCTTGCTGCTGAGAGCTTGCTGAGAGCTTTCTTTCTGCTGCTCAATAAAATTCTATCGTTCCTTACTCACTCTCTAGTGTCCATGTACCTTATTTCTCTTGGTGGTGAGACAAGAACCCAGAACTTGTAGAATTGTGGGAGTGAAAGAGCTGTAATACTCCTGCTCACCAAGCTGCAGATGGCAGGATTAAAAGAACTGTAACACTCCCTCCTGCATGCTGAGCTATGGGAGTGAAAAAGCTTCTGGGTGCCACTCCCTCCTGCTCACTGAACTACGGGAGCGAAAAAGCCACAATATTTCAACTTCACCATTACAATTTTTTATCCTTACTAATACCTTATTCTCTCTGAAACTTAGGTTTTTCATTTGTGACATAAGAATGGAATACTGTAACAGTTCTATAGATTCTCAATTCTGCCAGGCACTTTAGGACTCTTCAAGATGCATGGTAATGTCAAATTAAATTATATTAAATATATTCATTTTATAAATGTGAATACATTATTGTGACTATAAAAGTTTGTCATGTTTTTAAAAATACAAAAATATAAATTTATTTTAATGATGTCAATGTGATCCAATGTTTTCATCTTTTGTGATACACCAAATATAACCCAGTCAATACTTACTGGATGTTTATTGTAGTGATGCTGCCTATATTGTATATATTGATACAGATATTGTTTTCCATGTCTTTCAATGCCGCTTCTGTGAGAACCGTACTGTCAGTGTCAGAAAAGTTTTTCCTCTTATGAACAACTGGTGTTAATCTTTTGACAGTAGCTTTCAATATTTCTTCTAATCATGCATTTCTCTTTCCTTTGACTGCTAATATTATTATAGACAAATATTTAGTCGCATTGAATAAACATTAAAGAAATTTATGAAGTTTATTTTTTAAAACAAATCTTTTGTTATTTTGATTTTTACATTTTTTCTCTTCTTTTTAAAATCTTTGTATGTATAAATGTGTGCATACATGGTAAATTATGTTTCTTAGTTTTTTTTATTTTTTTTATTTTTATTTTTTTGGCTTTAACAACAGACATTTATTTCTCACAGTTCTGGAGGCTGGGTGTTTCTTAGTTTTTATTCCTATTAATTCTTACTTTATTTTACATTTACTTATTTGCATGTCTATGTGTAAAAACATGGTAAAATAGCTCAGTATCATTTGGCAATTACAACATTCTATCCTGACCTCTACAAACTACTTATGAAAATCAATCTTGATTACCCTTAATTTAAGATCAAAGCAAAATGATTGTGCTTGATGACTTGTCTTTTTGATTGTTTGGACAATTATCAATCTATCATATATATACATATATATATATATATATATATATATATAATATGTCTACCTTTATATTTTCCATCATCTTAGAACAAATCTCCTTTTGTTGAATTATTAGCATCTAGAGTAATTAGGAGTCTCGTGGGATTTTGACAACTATAATAAAATATATTTAAGAATGCAAATGATTGGAACATATTTATGGTAACATGTATTCTCAAAAATAAATTTTAAATTATGCATACTTTCTTAAATCTTTCCTAAATGGAAGAATAATTCATCAAGTGAATAAAATGGGTCCAGGAAAGACAGAAATAAAAATTAGGCAACAGATAGAAGCTAGATTTCTCTAAATTTACCCTGTTTTATAGGTTAGCCATAGGAGTCTTTAAACATTTTGCATAATTATAAAACAAAATTATATCAGACTAGAAGAAAAAAGGGAAATTCCTACAAACTATGAGCAAAATAGAACAAATAAGCTTGAATTGGTGACTTTGTCTTGCAAGAGGAAATCCTTCAAGTGAGCTTAAAGCTATTCTTTTCACAAATTGTAATTTTTTGAAGCAGTTAGAAGTTTATAATAAATAAAACAAGCATTTAGAAATTAGGGTTCTACCATGATTACAAATTTCAATAGACTTCACTAAGATAAAGACATACAATCCTATGTATTAATTAGGCATATATGTAAGAGTGTGCGTTTCTCACAATGCTGGGGGATAAATGCTTTTAGGGACATGTTATGTTTTCAGATGCCTGAGAAACACTGAGATGAAGAATTTCAGGACATAATTGGATATACAGACTTGGTACTGAGAAACAATTTTGGAAATGGAGGAAGGGATTTGGTAATCTTATGTAAAGTCATAGAAATTGAGAAGGGAAGCACAGTTTGAAGAAAAAAGGATCAATATAAAATCCTTTGCAAACAAAAATTTTAAGGCATGAACAGAAAAATAACTAGTTAATGAGAAACAGAAGGAATGTTCAACAATATTTAAATCATAGAATTTTCAACAGTTTTCCAAGAGAAAGATCAAAAAATACTTGCAGCTTTTACAGAGTAGGGCAGGGCTGATTTTTGACATAGTATTTACAGCATATGAAAAGTAAACTTTGTAACTGAATTCAATAAAAACGAGCTTGGTGCTTGAATTTTAAATGGTGACTATGTTTATAATTTTAAAAATTTATTTTATTTTTAACTGAAAAATAATAATCACATTTATTTATGGAGTACAATGTAATGTTATGATAAAAGCATATTTTGTGGAATGATGATTACATATGTCTAACTTATCTATCACCTCATATACTTATCATTTCTTTGTGGTGAGAGCATTCAAAAATCTCCTTATAAAAATTTTGAAATATAAAATATATTATTAACTGTAGTCATCATGCCATGTAATAGGTGTCAAAAACCTATTATTTCTCTCTCAATTGGTACTTTGTACCCTTTGACTAACATTTCCTGTTTCTTTGTCCATCCCAGTCCACTTCACTTTCCATTCTTCACCCCATCACCTTTTCCATGACCATTCTAATTTCTACATCTCTCAGCTCAACTTTTTGAGATTTTACATATAAGTTATATTGTTGTATCCAAGAGAGTCAAGGAATGTGCCACACTCTGAGAATGAATTATGAGTCCTTTATTAAGCTGGCGACTGAGAGTGGCTAACGCCCAAAATTCTCTCGGTCCCAAAGAAAAAGTTAGGTGGGGGGGGAACCTAGCCAAAACAAAGTTTTCGCAAAGGCAGAGTAAGCAAAAAGTTAAAAATAAAAACTGATACATAAGAAATAAAACAGTGCCAGGTGTGAGGAGTACAGCTGTCATGAAAGACATACAACTTATAGATAAGGCAGGCTCTGGGCGCTCACTGCAGCTGCATTTTCAGGCTCTGCTGATACCACTTTACTTGGCCTCTTATCAACAAAGGCACTTCTGGGTGCCCAGAGTCAGTCTGTCCTTGCTTTATACTATAGTTACATACTTAATGGGGAGATGGTTACTAAAACAAAGAAGCCAAGATGGAGTCTGATCAACTCCAAAAGTTTAGTCAGGAAAAAGGAGAGTTAGTGTCAGCTGGCAAAAAGCAGAGTATCACAATATCATGCAGCATTTGTCCTCCTGTGCCAGGTTTATTTCAGTTAGCATAATCTCAGCATGTCACAAATGACAGAATTTCGTTCTTTTTAAGAGATAAGCAGTATTTCATTATGTATATATTATGTCAGCATTGTTTTAAAAATATGGTATTAATGCACAATGATTTTTAAAAAAATTTTTAAAAAACATTTTTTAGGCTACCACTAATGAACTTAATCTTTGAAACTATTCAGTAAAATATAAAAGAAAAATACAGTCATTCCCATTTGCAGATTAAGAATTTGAAAGTAAATAGAGTGGAGGTGGCTTGCTTTCAAATTACAATGAGGATAAGCAGTTTTGTGATCAAAGTATTTTAATTTAAATTTGAATTTCTTTGTTGCAGGATGTTCCAATTCACTTGAGCATCATTTAGTATATAAAATAATAATGAATTTTGTATTTTATAGATTGAGATATGACTCCAACCTGTCGTATTAACAATTTATTATGGATCTTTAATGTATCTTATCATCAATTAAAAATTACTTATAATTTCATAATCACACCACTTTTTATCAGGGATATAGGCACTTGCTGATATTGCACTCTGAAGTGAAAACAAAGCAAAGCAAAAGAGAATAAGACTGTTGGAAATCACTGAATTTAAAGATAAAATTGAATTCTGTTCTCAAATCAATATTACTGAATAATCTAGAAAACATTTCCTTTATAGAAAAATAAATGTGATGGTAAATTAATTTTTAAAAATTAAATAGATAACACACTAGAACTTAATCCTTCCCTAGCATGGCAGTCAGTTTTTAAGTCCATATATTTGTAACAATCCCATAATACCACAAAGCTAGCAGTCATTACAATATAAACTTCATAACTACATACCTTATTCACAAATCTGTTCCCATTAGCCACATTCAGAAACTAAATGATTTCCTAATGGTCTGAATTCCCAAGAGCCATAATGTGGGCCTTCCCCCCCCGTTATTCTTTTATAAACAAAGGAAGTGCTTTTATTAACTTATCTTGGCTTTATATAATTATTTTTGTTTCTCAATAAAAGATAATTGAAATAGCTTATAAAATATATACAATAAGGTAAAAATGTAACTGAAGAAAATAATGTGATGGAAAAATAAGAGCATGTCATGTTACAATTTAAACTGAATGTCATTTCTAAGGAAGCTGGAAAATGGGACTGAAGAAAGATCACAAATCTTTGGGATTTGTGACCAGCAGTCATAAAGTAGTACATATTAATGGTTGGATCATTTGACACCCATAAGATAAAAATAAGCCAGCTAATGAGCAGAAGCACATTTTCCCCTACGAATCCTCATGAAATAGTTACTATACTGTGTTATAAAGAATGTTTTCTAATGATAAGACTGCAGGAAATACAGCAGAGAGCATCAAAGGGTCTTTGTAACATCTTGGTGAGGCAGAGTTCAGCATATTTGAAGCACACTTGACTGTAAGTAGCAGCTCTCTGATCACGTGGCTGAGTCCAAGGATCTTTTTTCACATAATCTCCAAAAGGACAGAATGTATTTTTTAGGATGTATTTTCTACAAAAATTTTTTTTTCTTTTTTTTTCCAGCACAGCTTTTGCTAAGGCTTGAGCTATAGTAAATTCAAGGTTAGATCCTTAACAAGAGAATAAACTGTACTACTCTCTTAAGAGTTTTCAGGTTAGGTATTAAAGTACCAATAACAAATTGATAATTAAAGGCCTTTAATGGAACTGATATATTATTGACCTGGAAAAATTTCCTGATACCTTAAGTGAGAAAAAAAATTAATAAAATATTGTGTAGCAAAATCTAATTATTGAAAATAATAATAACAAAGTAATGAACAATTGTATGTATTTAAAACTTAAATGCTTAACAGGATAGTCAGTGACTGTGAAAAATCAGTATCTCAGAATAGAAAGGTGCTGAGGAGCTGACATCCAAGCTACATTGAGACAGTCCATAAAATATTAGAAAGGAAATTAAAACAAATTCTATAAAGTATTAATGCTTAATTTTAAATATATACAATAAAAAACCATGAACAATCTTTCCTAACATTTTAAAAACCATATTTCTAAAGATTAGAGAGTAAAATAGTTTTGCTATGAATACATGCTATTTAAAAGTCAAGTAGCAAATAATATTTTCCTATGAAGTAGTGATAATATCATTGTACTGGGGTACTGAAATCCAGATGAGTCATGAAATATGTAGACATAATCTTGTGTGTGTGCTGATATAACTATATACAATAAAATAGGAAGGTTTATTATAATTATTACCATTAATTAACTTACCATTCTCTTTGACCAAGACACTCCTATTATCATTTAATCTATTAAGCAATAGGAAAATTTTTACTTTTAACCTTTTATGTAGGCTTAAAATTAGTGTCTACACTTAAATTAGTTGCTTTTCTTTACAAGAGAACATATAATTATTCAGACTAAATATGGTTTCTCAATTTTTAAGAAGTAGAGAATTTAACATATTTGTTAATTAGAACTATAAGATTTGCTAGCAGTTTTTCCACCATTGTTACTGCTAACAAATGTGTAAAATGCTCCAAGTTGCATTTATTCTCTGCAAAGTTTTTCTGTAGTAACATCAAAGAACCCACAAATCTATCCCAGCCAAGGAAAAAATTATAAACTATTTATTAGAAAATCTCCAATTTTTTTTACTCTGAAGCTCTTATATTCAATTTATTATATATTATTGTTTTAAAACTCTCGTGTGTCCTATACTTGAAAAAAAATTATTTTCATATTGTGACATCAATTTACATTATTTTCCAATTTTTATCATAGTTACCTCATTTTTCTTTCTGTTGCCTTTAGTATGACTTACAAAAGCATAAAATGTGAAAAACAATAATAAATGTAAAAACATTATCAAACACAATATTAAAAGAAAACATTAAGATTCTTTGAAGAAATATTTAAAGAGTCATTAATAACTCACTATAAAACATTTATAAAATATTCACAAAGGGATAGAACTAGGCTACTTACTGAAGATGGAGAAACAAAATACTTATTTTCTACACTCAAAGTGCCCAAAGTCTAACTGGGAATTATTATAATACAAGCTGATGCTTTTCTCTTATTACTCACTACAAAATATCCACTTCTATTAACAGACCTAGTCCCTGAATTCCTCTAGAAATTACATAATTTCTATGTTAACTATTTTATTGTTTTTCTCCTCTCTAGAGTATAAAACAAATGAAGCCAGGAATTTCATAACTGCCTGTTTCCTCGAATTCTCTAAGAGTATCTTGACCTCAATAAAATTTAATAGAATTGAAAAAAAAATCAATTATAAAAATATTCAGGTATTATTTTAATCCACAGAAGGAGCATTTGGCCAAGACTAGAGAAAGGTAATTTCAAAAGAGAATGACATTTAAAAGTAAGATGAGATTTAACTAAAGAATAAATAAAGTTGTTTCAGAGGCAAGAGCAGTGTAAGTTTCACTTAGAGGCTCACTGTGGCTGAATGAGACAGCTTCAGAGAACAGCAAACAATTGGAAATTCATATTGGAGAAAAACAATAGTGAAAGGTAGAGAAGTAGGCATGAACGGCCTTGTATGGCTCGAGAAGTGGATTAATTTGAGAAAGCTATTGAATAATTTCAAACATGTGAAGAAGCAAATATATCTGACTCATCTTTTAGAAAAATTATTGTAGAAATAATATAAGGAATAAATTAAAAGCAGAGTGACCATACAACCCAGTTTGCATAAAAGAATTCCAGTTTATCATGTTGTCCAATTAAAAGAGTCAAAATGTTCAAGTGTAAAAAGTAAATTAATTAAAGGTGGTGTATTTGTGAGAGGAGGTAAATCCCAAAATAGGTTAGTTAGAAATTCAATGTACAAATTCACGTAAGCATTAAAAGCTGACTGAATCATGGGAAGTAAGTGGTAAGATGGAGTATGGCATATTGGGTATAATTTTAAAAAGTTCCGACTGGGCGCGGTGGCTCACGCCTATAATCCCAGCACTTTGGGAGGCCGAGGCGGGCGGATCACGAGGTCAAGAGATCGAGCTCATCCTGGTCAACATGGTGAAACCCCGTCTCTACTAAAAATACAAAAAAATTAGCTGGGCGTGGTGGCGCGCGCCTGTAGTCCCAGCTACTCGGGAGGCTGAGGCAGGAGAATTGCTTGAACCCGGGCGGTGAAGGTTGCAGTGAGCCTAGGTCGCGCCACTTCACTCCAGCCTGGAGCCTGGTGACAGAGTGAGACTCTGTCTCAAAAAAAAAAAAAAAAAAAAAAAAAAGTTCCAAAATGACTGGAGCATTAAGTGTTAGAAGGGAGGAAAGAAAGGATGAGGCTGCTGATGTAGGTAGAAAGCCAGTCATTGGAGATTTTGTAATCAAATTTAAGCATTTAGATTTTAGTTTAAGGAAAATATGAAACAGAAAATGGACTTTGAGAATTAGGGGAACATTGTTATATGTCTGCTTAAAACGAAACAAGCTTCAGTATGGGGAATAAATTTATGGGACTAAGACTAGAGTGAGAGAAAATAGAAGACTTTTGTAGTAAAATATTGAAGTAATTTAAAAAAAAGAATACTAGACTAAGGTTGAAAGATTGGAGACAGAAAGTTTTATTCAAATATTTCTTATGAAATAGAATTACAGTGCAGCTTAGTGACAAAGTTGAAATCAAGAATGAGGGTAGAAGAAGAAATTTAAGATTATTCTCAGAATTCTATTTTGATTAAAGTTTCATTGAATCATTTAAGGTGGAAACCCTGGAGAAGAACAAATTTTAGGAGTAGGCGATGACCTCTGCTTCGATATATGGTGTTTTAGATGTCTATAAGACATAAACATGTATGTATAGAGACAATTGGATATAGAAGTATGGAATCCAGGAGAAAAGTAATAAATAAATATGCAGTTTTGAATAGTTACCAGCATGGTGGATTCACACAGAAGCTATGTGAATGAAAGAAATTCCTAAATAATGTTTTAAGTGGCACATACTGAATGATAACTGTTTATCAATGAAATGACCATGCTAAGAAGATAGACTTAATGTGAGATTCACCAAGTTATTTTGCTAAAGTGTGTGTTTACATAAGGTATTCTCAACAAACTGAATTACAGCAACCTGATTAATAGCCATTCTATGAGTTCCCACAAAGCATCATTGTCTCCTAACCAACAAGCTGCATAGTTTCCACACTCATCAAAAGTTGAAAGGGGAAGCAAGAAGCCTCTCTTACTAGAAAATATTTCTTCCAGTCTTCTGGAAATGAAACAAAATTAAGAAATAGACACAAATATCTGGCTGTTTTGACTTAATGACACATAGAATAATTCCTTAGGTGTATTCTATCTAGTCAGCACAGTTAAATTTCAGCAGTATGACCATTTACCAAAATTCTCATCCAGTATTTGTATCCTAATATGTATGTTGTAACTGTGAAAAATGGACTGATTAAATGAAGTTATAGCTGAGAAAAACTAGCTAAACAGACATAAGTTGAGCATTTATGGCTTACTAAAAGGATACTGATAAATTCAATCATATGATTTTAGACATTAAGCAAAGGACCTAAGTAAAAACAATAAAAAATGTCCCCGGCAGCTATAGCCACACTGTGTCCATATGCATGGTGAATACCATAGCGCTTGCCTCAGTACTGCACAGAATTCACACAAAGAGTTTTGGAAAACATGACTTCATCAATGATACCTTAGAGAAAACATACTGATGTTATAGGATGTCTTTTTACTTATTTATAAGAAGTGAACCAAAATATATATTCATTTTCAATCATATTGTTTCCTACAACATAAATTGTAAATAATGTTTTCTATTTCCATTTATTAAGGGAATAAAAATATTAATACTAAAAGTAAATATGGCCCTAAGAAATTATTTAATCCAGACTCTTAGTGCTAAAGCTAATTTCTTTTCTTTTCACAGTTGAAATTATAATGGCCCAGGAAATTGGAGAGACATGATTAAGATCACAGCATTAATGAGTATGGAGGTCTCTGGGATCAATTGGGTGAACATGTAGGACCATCCTGTCCCATTGACAATAATTAGATTGTAGCCAACCAAATTAATTAACTGTGTTTCAATGTTTATTATTCAGTTCTTAAAAATCCTGTTTTAATTTTAAGTGTTATGATCCTCATTCTATCACTTACTCTTTTATAGTCTTCTCCCCTCCTTTCCATCTGTGCAGTGGGAAGCCTCTAATATAAAACTGAGATAGAAAATCAGAAGTAGGAAGAGAGAAAAGACGTCTTCTGTCTTACCCTGCACACTCACATTGTACTTCAAAGTGAAAAGGCAAGAATATCTTTTAATAGTTTTATTGGCTAAAAAGCATTGTAATTAATCATGTTAATTGTATTGCATCAACTTATGCTAAGTATTGTTAAGTTCTGCTCTATAATCATCTGTAAATGTTAAATATACTTTGATTTCTAAAGCTGCATAAAACGCATAAATTAGGTAAATTAGCAATCTTAGTTTGAAAGATGTTTACAGGAGCATATTAGTCAGGATTCTCCATAGAGACAGTACCAATAGGATATACAGAGAGATAATATGAGAGCGGGTTTATTAGTGGAATTGACTTACATAATCATGGATGTTCAGAAGCCCCGTAACAGGCCACTTGCTGTTTGGAGACTCCAGGATGTTGATAGCATGGTTCAGTCTAAGTCTAAAGGCCTGAGAACCAGGGAAGTCAATGGCGTTATTCGAAGGGCAAAGGCCTGAGAACCCAGAGGGCCACTGGTATAAGTCTTGGAGTGCCAAGGCCATAGAACTTGGGGTCCTGATGTCCAAAGTCAGGAAGAGAAGAGTGTCCCAAATCTAGGAATAAAAGAAAGAGAGAGACAAAGACAGAGAGAGAGAGAGAGAGGAAAAGGAAATGTTTTTCTCTCTTTCTTCTCTCCTGGGCCCCCAGCCAACTGAATGGTGCCTGACCACATTGAGGAGGACTTCCCCACTCAGTTTAGTGACTCATACACCAATGTCTTCCGAAAACACCCTCACGGACACAACCAGAAGTAATGCTTTACCAGTTCTCTAGGTGTTACTTAGTCCAGTCGAGTTGACACCTAAAATAAACTAATGCAAGGAGTAACTTGGAAAAAATATTCATTGGTTATATATGTTTGTGAAAATATACAGAGTGCCTACTTCTTGGAGATTCTTAGATCATATTGTTACAGTAGCAAAGTAACAGATTAAAACACTTGAGAGGTTTTTCTCTAAAGCATCCTCTTCATTCTTTATAAAAACATGTCAGCGTGTGTTTGTGTGTGTATGTGTGCATGTAAGACATGTTGGTTTGTTTGTATGTATGTTTTGTCTGGATTTTTGTTCTATTTTGCTCCAAATACAAAGAACACATAAACATAGGTAAATATGCTGGGAAAAACAGCAAAGGAGAAAGGACTTACAGAGTGCCTACATAAAGTGGAAGGCTGCAGGAGGCCTCTGAGGAGAAAGGCCTCTCCACGCCTCATGTTCTGGTGCAGGTGACCTCGGCTCTGTTACCATAAACATTGAGCTCAAGGACGTAAAACCCCTTTGTAGCACTATGATGTAGCCAGACTTGTGGACTCCTTGTAAGGTCCGTGTTCCACCAGCTGTACATAGATAATAAACTAAAGATAACCACATGTTCATGTTTTGTGAAACTCCCAAACCACCACTGTTTTCAATCCTTAGGATGACAAACCAGTTCCGGCTCACTGATTCACTTCTCTGGCTCCCTGATTCACTCCACAATCACTCCACCCCTACCCTATAGATCAAAGGGGTTGTAATCAGTAAATAGTGTGGATGATCAGAGCTTGGGGCCTTCACTGTCTCCTCCAGAGTAATAAAATGATGGTCCCCCTGGTCCCACTTCTTCTCTTAATCTGTCTTTTTCTCATTCCTTTGTTGCCACTGAACTCAGGGTACCTATGGGTGATGTAGAGCTGGCTCCCTACATTCTGGTACCCAATGTGGGGCTCATGGATCCCTACATTTTGGTGCATCAGCATGTGGGGCTCATGGATTTCCTACAAACATGCATGATTAAATAATAACTCATTGAATTTTTAAGAGTTCATAGTATTTGGCTTACCATATGCTTATGCAATTTATTATTATTCTCTCTTTTGATGATGGCTGTATATTATCTGACCTCCTGCTAAGGTACAATTATTTCTCAGACACTTTGGTTTGAATTCAGACATTGTACTTGAAATTCAGGAATACTAACTTTCAAAAGTAAAACAGACGATCCATATATTTAGTTACCAAGGAAGGGATACATCCTGTTCAACAATTATTGTTGAAAAGTCATCTGCTAGAGAGGTCTAATTTATTTAAGCTTGAAGTCTTTATATTTTGAATATTTTTGATAAAATATATGTAAAATGTAATAAATGCTTCTTTCACTAAGGACACAGAGCATAGTTTTATAATTACTTTATGATGAATTGATAATTTCTAGACATTGGTGTAACACGGTAGTATCTTCAGAAATAATTGAAATATAAGTACTATTGAATTCAACAAATTTATATTGATAATGACTATAAGTTTCTCTTGGCTGCTTTGCCTATACATTTTTGCACTTCATATTTTATCAATTTCTTTTTAACTAAATGCAACTAAGAATGATAAAAATGAAATAATTAAATAAATGAGGGTGCTATGTTATTATACCTGTTTTACCCTAACCACAGAAGCATATAGAAATGTAAAAATAGAACAGTACTAGAGCATAGCTCATTAGATGTCTGTCTAAAATTAGATTGAAAAGACTTGAAATAAAGAGTTAAAGAGTTCTCCTATGCATCGGCTATATGCATTACTTAATAACCGATATACAGTGTGGGTACTGCTTAATGAGCATGAGCACCAGACACAGCACAGAAGCAGGATTCTGACACTCTCCATCTGTATGTCCTTCGGGGTGCAGCATTATTAAGAGGACTGAGGTTTTTGGAGTATAGGCCAAGGGCAGCTGCAACTTTGAAAAGTATTTGAAACCATTTGGAATTCATTCAATAAATTAACAACTACTCTGATCAAACCAGTGTGTACTGGCTGAATTTTAGGTCTTTTCCTGTAAATGTTAGCATGGGGGAAATGAGGTTAGTAACATATAGTTTAACCACTCAAATATATACATACACATATATAAAAACTGCATATAGTATGTGTGTATTAAATATATATTAAGTATATATATTTAATTTCCAGGTGAATTTTGGATTGTACATGTGATGAAAAAGACTTCTTCAGTTATTTGTGCATTTGTAACATCATTTTTATTATTTACTTTCAAAAAAGTATTCCTGAAAGGTACTCTCTTATTTACTAATTATAATATTGGAAAACATAATTATATCTAGATTACCTTTGAGAGGCAAGAAAGCCTTTATAATTATCTGAACAACTGTTTAATATTAAGAATTTTCAAAATACTATCTAGGATAAGAAAAATTAGACACATATATTATCATTAAAACAATTATTTAAAAATGTGCTTTGTGCAGGGCGGAAATTTATAATAATTAGATAATCATGATTGCTAGTTATTCAGATGAAAATTTTCTACATGATCACTTAGGAGGAGTAAAAGGTGGATAGTTCAGACTGTTGTTATTAAATTATTTCCTTGTATCTTAAGAAAAGCTTGGCCAGGTGTGGTGGCTCATGCCTCTAATACCAGAACTTTGGGAAGCTGAGGCAGGTGGATCACCTGAGGTCAGAAGTTTGAGATCAGCCTAACCAACATGGAGAAACCCCGTCTCTACTAAAAATAAAAAATTAGCTAGGTGTGATGGTGTGCACCTGTAATCCCACCTGCTCTGGAGGCTGAGGCAGGTGAATCACTTGAACCTGGGAGGCAGAGGTTGCAGTGAGCGGAGATCACGAGATTGCACTCCAGCCTGGGCAACAAGAGTGAAATTTCATCTCAAATAATAATAATTATTATTATAATAACATAAAAAGAAAAAAGAAAAGAAAAGGTTGACACTTGCTTTTCATATCCCAAAAAGAAGGAATATTCTTTAAGAGCACCATAGTTTCAAAAGTTGACTAGTTTCTTAGTAGATCATATTATTTTCTTCGAGATTTTAGTGTGACACTCAACATTTCTTACGCTGATGCTACTGAATAGTCACAGGTAGTGTTTTTCTAGTAACTTTAAGTCTTGAAAGCAAGATACTTCTATAAGTTCTAGTTTGTGCCATTTATTTATTTAATCTTGTTGAATGTGACACTAAAATCTCTAGGAAAATAATGTTTGTTGTTTATTCCACCCAGTCTGTGATACATTGTTATAGCAGTGCAAGCTAAGACAATTTCCATTAGGAAAATAAAGACAAAATGAGTATTTTATACACTTACATATTTTTATTCTCTTTTCTAATTAAATGTACATACTAAGAAATAATTAAATCTTGTGATAATTGTTGTCACATATCTTAAATCTGGTAAACATTGATAAAATATAACATACAATTCACAATTACACAAAAATTGTGTTTAATTTAAAAATCAGTAGTTTGAACTACATCTTACCTATATCATATATGTTTAGTAACTAATTTACAATTGCAGCTGAAACTTAATAAGTATAAATAGAACTATTAAAATTTTGTTAAATATGTCTTAAAATTGAATTCAAGTCACGTTAATATAACAAAATTAGCATTATCATTGATGTACGCTGTGAAATAGCTTTTCAACATTATGAAAGTTATATTTTGTAGAGAACAAGAACCAAGTGAAGAGGTAAAGTTGTAAGTGCTGTGAAACTTGAATCCTGGTGTTTTCTCCCACTGACAACTAAAACTGATGGCGATCTTCATGACCAGTTGATTTCTATTGGTTCATCTAGAGTAACATTGTAGTTGGTCAGATCAATATTTAATATCTAAAAAAGTAAAATAATAATTACTTGTTTGATCAGAACCACATTTCTGTTATTTTAATGAATGCTATTTCAAAAAAAAATGTCTTCTAAGTAAATAATATATACCCTTCTTTTCTATCTTGAGGAATTTTTACTTTGGGAAAGTTTGCAATCATTTCAGCAACAATTTCACACAACCTACCAATTTTACCTAAGGTTAAAATAAATCCCAGAAAGGGGGAGTTGCTGTCAAAAGATACTAAAAAACCTAAAACTCTTGGGCAAATTTATTGATTTCTATGACTTTACTCTACATAATTTATAAATATGGAGTTATTCATAACTGCAATATATGAATCTCTATGCATCCCTTTGCCAAGTATTATCCAGTCATTTTGAAGTAAAGTTTAGATTTAAAAGTATGTGTTATTTTACCTAGATCAAAAAAGACTTCATGATGCTTAATTTATTGCCAGTGATTCAATTTTGCATGTGTTACTTTATTTCACTGGAGATAATCTGAAGTAGACTGTAGAGAGGCTAATTATGGAGATTATTAATTAAGTTGCTGTATCCAAATGATCTTCTGTCATAATTTTATGATATAATTATTTCAGGAGATGTTACCATTGCTGCATTTTGCCCAATGAACTGACAAGATTTTCTGTGCTTTAGCTCAGAAAGTTTGGATTCAGTCATCAAATATGCAAGAGAAGACCGGTGAATCCTTTACTGCCTATCACATACCAGGCACTCTCCTCAGGGCTTTATAAAATTTAGCCTTCCTTTGGATTAATTTACCACAGTTGATAAAATAATTTAAAAAGTAATAGTTAAATAATTGCCTGAGTATTCGTTAGCCAGATTTAAAGCAGATTCATCTTACAACAAAACCTAAACTATTATTTTTTTTACTTAAAAGTAGAAAGCAAGAAATACACCACATACTTTCTAATACATTTTACTAAAATCAGCTGGACATAATTGTTGCTAGAAAAATGTTTTAAAATTAAATTGCTAGAGCAATTTAATAATCTCTTGAATAAATTAAAGGCAAGCAGGGTAGAGAAAGAAATTGAGCATCTCTCTCCATTTCCTATGTATCTATGAAGGCTTAGAAAACAGTAATTGCTCATAAGTATTGATTTTATTTAAATGCACTTAGAAGGAACTGCCCAGAGTTGTTGGTTAAAGTAAATGTATATTTCTTCATCACTGAGGTAATAAAACACTGTCAAATATTTCTTCTGAACACTTAAAATTCTTTGTGAATGTGTTTAAAGAGAGTAAAAATATATTGTTAATGGTTTGTGTTTAGGCTACATATTTGATCAAAATGACCTTCAAATAACACCCCAAAATATCAAAATATGTTACTTGGCATTGTTTATTTACTTTATTTTTACCATAAGCAGTGTGAGCCTAATTTTCACCATTGTAATAACAAATAAAGGGCAAGATATTCTATAAGGCAAACTATCTTTCCTTTATCTGATTGAACATTGGATAGTGCAAAAAAATCTGATTTCTAATTGTGATTGATTATTATTTATTTTAGCGAATTAATTTCCTTCTTTAGGGACCTAATTTCTTTTTCAGCCACATAAGACTCCTGGACTAAATCAATGATTCTCTTATTTTGGAATTACATAAACCAGTAAAATTTTAAAAGAAAAAAAAAATGAGTGTAAGGCACTAACATATCAACTTTTATTTTACCAAGGAAGGACATTAAATATTTCAAGGTTGGGAAATATAAAATATAATTTCCCAACCTTGATATAGTTTTAAGAAAAATGGCAAGTTTTAATGCAAAATCATTCTAGTAAGAAAAACATAGTTCTACATTAAAGGGAAAACCACACTTGTCTACAAAACAGGAGTAACAGTAGGATGGGTGTTAGGTTTCAACATGCTGGAACAGCCTTCCGGGTGCTGTTTAACTCTGACCTCCCGTGACATCTACAAGGACTGAGGATTGTGGTTAAGATGCCTTTTTTTGTTTGTTTTTAAGGTTCAAGTTAGTCAAACAACTGACTTTTTCGGATATTAAGTTTATCTTAAGTGACTAATTAGTGGCTTCTTGTTTTTATCTAAGTTTAAGCGTGAAAAGGGTGGGTTCACACGCATTTACAGTTTTAGCAGTGCATAAATCATAGTAAACTTAAAGCAAACATTTACAACAGTTGGCTGTTTTCTAGAATATGTGTTTGAAATTCACCTTTGCAAGCCAAAGATGCACAGAATTTAGAAGGAGCTTAAGAGATCGATTGTTTACTTGCATGTTTTTTATTCAATTGAACAAAAAAATAGGCCTAAAGTTTTTTGTTCAATGTAAAGAGCTAATTATTGGCAGCAATGATGCTTTAACACAAGAATCCTGACTCCTTGTATAGTGTCTGAATCATATGTATCACACTCCTGTATTAATGAATGCTGACAGTTCTATTAAGTTTGCAAGAATTTTCAAACATATTTTCAAGACATATGCAATGTTTAAATGCAGATATCTTATTCAAAAAAATATTCTGAGGCACTTTATCATATAGGGATAACAGTTATTTAAAGTTTTAATTTAATCGTGCTTTGATTGAATCAGAATAATAATAAAATAGATGTCATTAGATTGATTTGTAAGACAGTTTACTAAGGATAATAAGGAAATAAATATGGAGGCCTAATGAAAAGAAATATCTGAGGAATGCCATTATTGACTCATAATTATGTTTCTTAGGGATGAGAGACACAAGAAGTTCATGTAGATGCTTTAAATAGGTACACTTTTGAAAAAATATTTTATTACATCACTTACCTCCTTGTTATTGTCTTGAGAAAATGCAAGTGAATTTGTATTTCCATTATATATTAGAGTAACCGCTGTGACAGGAGTTGTTCCTTTCCCCCCATACATTAATGAACCCAAGCATCATTTCATTTTTATTTATGTAACCTCTTTTCAATATAGTGCTTGTTAAGATGGTCTATAAGATAAAGAAAAAGGAATAACATGAACTCTTTATTTGCAAAATCAATTCGATCTTTAAAAATATGTTTGTTAATCAAACATATATTTCATATATAATAAATTATTTGTGTGTTTGATATAAGGTATTTTATATAATAAACATAAATAAAACTTCAAATATTCTTCCTTTTTTTCTATTGATTTATCTATTTATTGAGACAGGGTCTCCTCTGCCACCCAGGCTGGATGCAGTGGTGCAGTCATGACTCACGGCCATCTCGAACCGCTAGATTCCAGCGATCCCGTAGCCTCGGCCTCTTATGTAGCTGGGACTACAGTTGCATGCCAGCATACCTGGCTAAGTTTTTATAGAGACCGGGTCCCACTATGTTGTCCAGACAGGTCTTGAATCCCTGGACTCAAGCAATTCTCCCATGTCAGCCTCAAAGAACTGGGAGTACAGGCGTGAGCCACCCCCACCCAGATGTGAACTTCAAACATTCTTTAACAAAATTCCATATAAATAATCTTACATACCTGGTTTAAATTAAATTGTACATAAAAATATAGGTCTCTTTCATAGGTATCTGTAGAGAGAGAGAAAAATGATGTATTGCTGTTTCCAGAGAAGAACCAAGTTAATACCTGTATACTTTGTTTCTCTTTCCCAGTCTAAAAAGTAGCAAATAGTATCAAGGTGTACCTATTTTTTTCTCTAAGCCTATTTAACTAATTCAGATACAGTGCAAAGAGCTCTGGAAATAAAAGATGAGTCACTAGTTAAGGTCCTAAAAGCACAAGCTAGGTGATATGTGTGTGTAGGGGCTAAGGATAACTCATGACAGGTTGAAAATCACTTTCAGGTACAGCACTGGCAAGGTGGCAAGCAGTGCACAAGTAGTACAAAATAAACAGAATTCAGTGACAATAGTGGACACCTACTTGCCACCTTAGTGACTGACAAAATAATATAAAGAAAAAAGAACATGGTTGCAACACATTCTAGTGTCATTTGGAAAAAACAAAACTCAACTGTTAGACATTGTTACAGGTCAACTAAAATTAAACTGACAAAACATGGGTTTATAGACACCTCTTTATCTAAAGTACAATCATTATTTTTTATTTTTTTTGAGACAGAGTCAAGCTTTATTGCCCTAGCGAGAGCGCAGTGACACAATCATGGCTCACTGCAGCCCGTACCTCCTGGGCTCAAGCAATCCTCCCACCTCAGCCTCCTGAGTGGCTGGGACTACAGGCATACACTACCATGCCTGGCTTTTTAATCTTTTTTTTTTCTTTTTTTTGTAGAGGCAGGTTCTCCCTATGTTGCTCAGGTTTGTCTTGAACTCCTAGACTCAAATGATCCTTCTGCCTTAGCCTCTCAATGAACTGAGATTGTAGTCATGAGACACCATGACTAGTTAGAATATAATCTTGCCATATTTAAAATCCATTTTAATAATAATCCCTAGGCTAAAACTGAAGTGCTTGCTAATTACTTGTTTTGTGCGTACTAATTTAGTAAGTTAACTTACTAAGTTAAGTGCTTACTAAATTCTAATACTTTATTACATTTACTCTGAAAGTTTATTATTCACACTGTATAGAAGAGTAAAGTGACTTTCAAAGTAGCTAAATAAATTGCCAAAAGTAAAAAAAATACTAATCATTGTCAAGGTCTGAAATCAAGCCCAGTTTCCTTGACTTCTAAGACTGTGTTCCTATGTAAAAAAAAAAAAAAAAAAAAGCAAATAAGCATACATAAGATAAAGCAAAGTAGAGTTAAATAAATAAAACAAGTATTGGGGTAACATTGAAAAAGCAATATATTTTAATCCTCTTCTCTACTTATACACATCTGGACTGTATTCATTAATTCACTAAAATTAATTTGCTATTGATTTTACCTATATTAAAATGGATGTTCTGCCTAAAACATTTTTATATATGCTAATATATGGCTAATATGTATTACAAGGCATATTAGTGTCAATATTCTTTAACCATTTTAGTTTTATTTTCAAATATGCAATTACAACTTAAACTTTCATGAACAATCTTTTAAGTGTCGAATTCAGAGGTAAGAAAGCCAAAGTGACAACTATTAGGAAGATATGGGCAGCTTTGTTGTTTTTAATAAATAATAAGAAGAAAGATCTCACATATGATCTTAGTCACGGGCACACATATATCTATTTCATTAAGATAAGTAGAAAAACTAACATTTTACTAAGCTCTAGCTTTATTAATCTAGAATGGTCAAAATTTACTTAATGCTCACAAGTTTTAGAAGTTCATTTTGATTTACCTTTATTTTGAGATAATTTGTTACCACATTATAATATATCACAAAATTTGAACTTAATTGTTTAAAAGAAAGAAATCATTTCAGATTGGATGAGCATCAAGTAGATTGTTGTGTTTTCTGTGAGAGAAATGTCTTTGGAGATTCTGATCTAACAAATCCAGAGGATAAGCGTTTGCTATATATGGTTGTTGCTGTTAACTCAATAAATTTCAAGGGACCATTTAAAATATTTACGCTTAATTATACCAAATATGTTGAGATTGTGAAACATAACAAAATAAGTAGATATAATTGGCAAAAAACCCCCACAATTTTTTATACTTTCATGAGGAGATCATAGAGAAATGTTTGCATTATACTCAGGTACCTTCCAGTGATTAGAAAAAGTCCATTATGAGATTGAATAGGGTAAAGGCCACAGCAATGTTTTTATCTATGCCTTAGTTTGATAGGAAGAGCTGGAGAAAAAAAATTCTAAGACAAGCTTTCTCTACCTAATTGGTAAAATGAATTAACTTAACTTGTTAAGTTATGAGATTCAAAGATCCCAAGACAAATTTTGGATACCTAAACTTTACACCCCTGGGAAATTGTAGGCAAATTTCCTGCTGGACACAAAGAGGCTGAAAATTTCATAGACTCTCAGCTGTTGTGGGAATGAAGGTCAGAGGTCTAAAAGCAAAGGACTAACTCATGTTGATATCTTCACTTTCTAAGTCACGAAATGTTAGAAAGAGGGATTTATTTTTTACCAAGAGTCTTTCTCTCTAGCATATAATTCTTATATCAACTTTATGATACTTACTTACTAATGGGTTATTTCTTATGGTTACAGAATATTAACTATGATTTACCTGAAAAGATAAAAGATGTATGTCTTTGCTATTAATGAAAAAGCAATTATCTTTGGATAAGTTATTTCAATTGTAGAGAACTGTCAACTTCACACAGATACTAGTTTTTATGACTAAAGTTTGTGTCAAGAAAATCCTCAGAATGTTCATCTAGTAGTAGTGACACTACTAAATGGCAGTCAGTAAACCTGTCCGCCCCTCAGTGTTTACATATGGCATAAAAATCTCCTATGGGAGATTTCTGAGTTTCTCTTAAAATTAATGAAACTAAGAAGAGTCCTACGACCTGCATTCTTTGCAAGCTGTCCCAGGTGTTTCTGATAACAATGGTTAAGAGATCTCATACGGTGAGGAGTTTAGAGGTTTAGTATAGTCTTGAGGAATAGATATGAATGGAGCAATCTATGCTTATTCCATTAAAATTAAAATTAAAATATATTGCCTCATGTTAAAAAATGCTAAATACTAATAACAAAAGCAAATAAGTAAAAATAGTAGCCATAAATTACATAAATCAAATTTACTTGAGATTGGTTTCTAGACTACCGCCTAGTTGTAGAGGCACCACTTATGGATTTTCGGGCTCAAAAAGTAATTCCTCAAAATAAAAGTCCCAGAAGCAACATCAGAAGCAAAGTTTCTCTCTGACCTTATCCTGAACTCCTGTCTCTTGCCCCTTATTCCCTAGTCATAGAAACTAGAATTCCTTTTGCCAAAGGTGGCTCATAGAAACTAGAACCCTTTTCCCCAAAGTTAGCCATAAAGCCTAGAAATGTTACCCTAACTGTTTCCCTGAATTTCTGTGTAACAGCTGGCCATGAAGAAATTAACAACCTCCTTCCAGTGGGGCCTTACCCCATACCTTAGAGGAAGAAATGCTACAATTAATAAGTAAAGGAGAATCGCGACAGGCCCTGCTAGATTTCCCCACTTGGTCTATTTCCCACGCTTTTGTCCAATCACATTTCTACATGGCTGTTCCTGTTTTATTGAACATAAGAATAAAGTCAGAGAGCTTTCTCTGTATCTTGGATCTTTATTCTGAAGGTTCCCGTTTCACATAAAACTGTGATTGGATATGTTTGTTATGCTTTTCTCTTGTTGTGTTTTGTTATAAAGGTGTTGGCTGTAACCCTTATGATGACTGAGGAAACGTATCACCCCTTTTCATCCTTCCAGTATCACTATTTTGCACATATAATAATGTGGCTATTCAGCTAAGTTAACTTTATGCATATGCCAAGTGTCTATTATGTGAATAGCATCATGCCAGCTTCTGGAAGTACAAAGATTATAGATATATAATCCCTGCCCACACAAATTTCTTACCTAGACACTTACCATAGAGATTGACTATATTTAGGATAAGAGAAGTCTTTAAATGTTTGTGACATTTATCTATTTAAGTTTATTCTGTGAATTTAGTAAAATCTTTTAGCCTTGAAATAATATTAATAGCTTTGTACTCAGCTTCCAATAAACAATAATAAAGTAAAAGTAATGTGATAGAATATGTCATCAATTATGTTTATCTACAAAACAGAGCACTCACCTATACTCTCTCCATCATCCCAAAACAGAAAACCCTGTGCCATCTGATTATCATCTGCAGCAACAAGGAGCTTCATGTAATTTTGTCGACTACAAGAAAGAAATATATCATTTTACCCATGTGTGTAGAATAGCATATATCTAGTTATGATAGGATATCCACATAAGGATCCACAGGAACACAAGCATTAAGGAGAATGCAAACTGACTTAGACTAAGAAAAAGCATTGCCCTTTTTCTAAATTAGCTAACAGGAATGATATAAAACAACAACATTCTTTATATTTAATAGAACATATCATGTGTGTCTTTTGATCTCAAGAATTTACATAATGTAACAAATAAGAAGTGGTCTTATTGAAAGTAATTACAAATACGTTAATTTTATTAATATATTTACTCATGCTTCCCTTGGGTAATCCTGTCGTTAACCATTAAACATGAAACAATTTTGATAGTATTTTAAAATCTTTTATGACTTAAGAACTTTCTCACATTTCCATACATAAATCACTGAGTTATCACTGGTTATAATTAATAAGAATGTATAAAGTACCCTCCAAGTTCTAAGTTCTAACTTTGTAATAGACAATACATGCATGTTCCTACATAGGGCTATTTGGGAACTAAATACTTGCTTTCATGTTAAATCTCCAGCAATCTGTGAGAAGCAAGTTGGTTTGGCAGCCTTATAGTGTTAGAATTTCTCAGACCAATGGTTTCAGCTATTTGTCCCCGCAAGCCCTTTTCTTTTTTTCTTTTTTGAGATGGAGTTTCTCTCTTGTTGCCCAGGCTGGAGTACAATGGCTTGATCTTAGCTCACTGCAAACTCTGCCTCCCGGTTCAAGCAATTCTCCTGCCTCAGCCTCCCAAGTAGCTGGGATTACAGACAGGCACCACCATGTCCAGCTAATTTTGTATTTTTAGTAGAGACGGGGTTTCTCCATGTCGGTCAGGCTGCTCCTGGACTCCCGACCTCAGGTGATCCACCCGCTTCAGCCTCCTAAAGTGCTGGAATTACAGGTGTGAGGCACTGTGCCCAGCCGCTATCTGCCTTTTTCAATCACAAATGACTAAGAATGTATGGTAATGGAAGTCTCCTAAAATTTCTAGATTCTCTAGAGTTCAAATCTCCACAGTAATTTGATATTTTCCAGTAAAATATATTAACATATCTTAGCAAGAATATATATATGCAATTCAGTTCACAGCCACTGGGATTTAGATATAATTTAGAAACACAAAAAATCTGGCTTAACCTACAATTTCTCAACATATACTAAAACTTGTGATTAGAAAGAATTTTATAACTTTTTATGCTGTACAATGATCTGTTTTCTCTCTAATGAAAAAGTAAGGAATATTCAAGGCACACCTTCTGAATGTCTCCTCCATGAAGCCCTCACTTTTCAGATGCAATAATGTTTCTCCTCTTTAGTTGATGTCAGGATAGAATATTAGTAGAAATGGGACTGGGTGGGTCTAGGAGATTAGAAGATTCTGTTTATGCTAACTGGGGCTATAGGCATGCAGATCACCAAGAGAGATAATATAGCATAAAAAGAGAAGAAAAACAGAGACAGAGTCCTCTAGAATTTGAATGTTAAAGCAAGGAATTTGGCAATGGAAATAAAGACTGTGACTAGAATCAGAGATATACTCCTAGGCCAGTCTGAGAGAGAGAGCCAATCCACAGTCCCTGGTAAATTGGACATATTGCTGAATGAGACAAAGAGAACTCCAGGTAGAGATTCTCAGGAAAGAGAGAAGGGCCTGGATGATCAGTCATAAATGGTGATAGACAGAAAATCTGAGATATCCTTCATCTTTAAATGGGACAAGGTCATTTAGAAACAAGTCTGGAGTTGGAGACCAGCCTGGCCAACATGGTAAAACTCTCGGCTTTACTGAAAATACAAAAATGTCCAAACATGCTGGTGGGCACGCCTGTAATCCCAGTTACTCTGGAGGCTGAGGCAAGAGAATTGCTTGAATCAGGGAGGCAGAGGTTACAGTGAGCTGAGATAGTGCCACTGCAACTCCAGCATGAGCAACAGAGCAAGACTCTGTCTAAAAAAAAAAAAAAAAAAAAAAAAAAAAATACAAAGAAAAGGAACAGGTCTGATTCCTCTTGGACAGCTGGACATTTAGTAGTTTGATGGAGTAGTGATATTGCCAGTGAATATCTACTATTTTTTTTGAGATGGAGTCTCTCTCTGTTGCCCAGGCTGGAGGAGTACAATGCTGCAATCTCAGCTCACTGCAACCTCCACCTTTGAGGTTCAAGCAATTGTCTTGCTTCAGCTTCCCAAGTAGCTGAGACTACAGGCCACCACGTCTTGCTAACTTTTGTATTTTTAGTAGAGATGGGGTTTCACCATATTGGCCAGGCTGGTCTTGAACTCCCAACCTTGTGATCTGCCCACCTCAGCCTCCCAAAGTGCTGGGATTACAGATGTGAGTCACCCCGCCTACTGTCTACATTTTTATGGACTATAATGAGTCAGGAAATATATCAGAAGACAGACAAGGGAGGCAGAGAAAGGGAAACAGAAAAATAATGGAAAGGAAAGAGACGCCCCCAAGCAATACTGACTTAAAAGTTTATAAAAAAGGTTTATAAAATGGAATATTATTAAGTGCTAAAAAGAAATGAGATACAACCTGGGTATCTCATAGAGGAATCTTAAATGCATATAACTAAGTGAAATAAGTTAAACTGAATGGCTACATTCAGAGGATGTTTAGGGCAGTAAAACAACTCTAAATGAGATCAATGGTAGATACATGTCATTACACATTTGTTTAAACCCAGAGAATCTACAACATCAACAGCAAATCCTAATGTAAACCATGGTCTTTGGGTGATAAGAGTTAATGTAGGTTCAACAATTTTAACAAATGTGCTAGCATTGGGGGGGGATGTTGAGCATGGTGGAGGCTATGCATGTGGGCAAGCAGCAGGTAAATGGGAAATCTCTGGACCTTCTCAATTTTGCTGTAAAAAACTGCTCTAAAAAACAAGTCCTTTAAAAAAGGTTCCTAAGTATTTCCTGTTTTCATAAATAAATACTAGATTTTCCCACATACCAGAAGCAGAAACATAAGGTAAAGATCTTGTTGAGGCAGCCATTCAAAATATAGGACATTAAGTTGTCAATACTTCTGCATATTATAGACAGAGATTGTAAAGGTTTAGATTATATTTTTTTTTTTCTGGGAATCTTGCTTACTTTAAGAGGAAATATCATGTTGGAAGACAGTTTTCCATGGGTCTCTTGCATTTTTTGTATGTCATATACAGATGCACTGACAACCTGTCTTTTAAGCTGTCTCTCAGGAATGTTTTAAAAATGAGTAACATTGGACAGCAGGTGTTTTTTTTTAACTTTTATTATTATTATTCTTGTTATTTGTGTTACTGTTCAATATGAAAAAAGATAATATCTTTCTTCAAAGCAAATAATGGACAGATTTGTTTGTAGTCTTATAAAAGACAAGGTTTTCCTAAACGTGGAGTTTCTTATTTGTGACACAGACCTCCTACATATGAAACGTCTGCCTGGGCCTGTCCATGTCATCCCCATTGGACTTGGTGGAAAAGAAAACCCGATGCTAAGATGAAGTTCCTGTTTCTTGCTATCCCATAAACAACAAACACCTTTGTCTCTGATCTGACATTCATGATACTGAAGCAGGCTAATGCACTAGCTTGGCAATGGGGTAAATTTTCAAATCCTTTCTATTTCTTGACACTGCTAGCATGAGGTATCTCAAAATTTAACCTGAGCTTTGCAAACAGTTCACTTACCTGAGAACTGTGTTTTGAGCTGGCTCTTGACATGGTAGTATGTGACCACCACGGACATGTAGGTTTATTGTCTCATAAGGAGCGTTAAATGTATGATGTTGTTCCCTGACCTTAATATCTTCACCCTGGAAATGAAAAGGATGGAAAGAAGAACAGGTAGAGCAAGAAGTGGAATCATCAGCAACACTGGTATTTAAAGAGATACATTTATAAAAATCAAATGATACATTTTCCAATTAAAAAATTAACATTTATTCATAAAATCTTAACTTGTTTCACTATAGGAACCATTTTACAATATATATGTATCTCATAACATGATGTTGTACACTTTAAATACACATAGTGAAATTTATTTTTAAATGTTGAAACTGTTCCTGTGTATCTTATTATTATTTTTAAAAAGCATAGCTTTAGAATCTAGTTAAATATAAGTCCTCATGATAGCTTTGAAAATCATTTCTAGCGTTTTTGTGGAGCTCACATGCCTAAAGTATGTGGATTTTTGAAAGGTGGCAAAAGCTTTTCTTGACTTGCCATGTACTTCCATTATTCTTGGAAGGACTGAACTACCCTTTAATGATCATTTTATATATCCAGTAAAAGGCAATTATATTTTGTGTGTAATGTGTAATTTCCATGTTTGTGTGCTAAAATAAATGAATGACTACATAAAAACTATAGTAGAATAAATTAACTCTCTTCGCTGTTGGTTAATCTGATTCAGCTATACATAATTCACTGGAACTATGTAACTTTCCACTCTTTTTAAGCGGAAAGTAAATCCAACACATCATTTATGAAAAGGCTAGGACCAAACAATTACCCATTTCTGTTTAGCCAATTCCCCAGAGTGCCCTAAATACTTACCGTATGGTAGTCAAACCAGCGAGCATTGGGGACGTAGGCATTTACGCTTTGAACATACTGGAATGTAAATAAATAGCCATTAATTGTATGTAAACCAAAGAATATTTTGTCAACAAAAATATGTGGTAGGACTTACAGGATCCAGTACCGGGGGTAACCATAAATGCTGGGCCCCATAAAAATTGCCGGAATATATCCCAGGTTGGTTTTTCATTAAAGAACCTAGACAAAATTATCACAAATAATTACATTAAAACAAACTTTCTTCTGAATAACACAAAATCATTATTCAAATCACATTTTGTAGTATAGACTTTTGGATTAAAATGAAAACAAAACTATAAAAATTAAAAAATTGTATCATTTGGAATGTCATAGTACAATGCACAGCAGTATAATACTTTTGAGTAAATCTAGACTATGACTAAATTTTCTGAGAAAATAGAGAATAATGATGGACATGTAGCATCAACTGAATGAGACATTACTTTGGAAGAGGGCTAATAGAGATACAAGTATTAACTTTGCCTAGTATATGATCAACAAATTTTTAAAAAAGTATTAAAAACACTCTGGAAGAAAATTGTGAGACATACCATAAAAATCTTAATTCATTAAGAGTTTGCTTATCTTAATAACTCTCTGAATAGAGGATTTACATGCTCCTAAAGGCTCTTTAACATGTTAATGAATTTCTGAATTTGAGATATAAATGACTGGGAAAAACAAAGTTTTAATTGTTTTTTCATGGTTTAGAAGCCACTATTAAATGTTCACATTTCTTCTCCAATTGAAATAAAAAAGAAAAGTTGTTTCTTAAAATTTGTTTGTTCTTTTATTGTTGTGGGTTCGTTTTGTTTTGTTTTTTTTTACCTTATTAGAAACTGAGATTAATGCTGAATTGGAAAGCTGGGCTTACTCCTCCATAAACTCATGAGAGTACAAACCCAGGTATTCTCAATAGGACAATAGTCTGTATAATTAATAATATTTTGGACTAGTGACTCAGCCCAGAGCTGATACTCCAATTATCCTGGGAAGCAAATAAGAATAATAAAAGGGGTAAAGTCTGTAAATAAAATGGAGATCAATAAATGTTATCAAAAATAAAGAAGGGATTATGATAGATGATAAATTAGTAAAGCAGCCAGAACATCATTTGACTCCAGGAGGAGTCTCTTGTCGTTTTAGGAAAACTGATCTCCTATCCTATCATCAAAATTGAAGGCATACCAATCATCTTCTTATTTTGGTAAGTTTACTTTGGGTATTATTGTTTTAATGTGGGTAAATATTTGCCTTTTTTAAAAACTGGCTTATCGATAGTGAAATCTAACAAATCATCTCATTGAACTACTCTGGTAATACAGGGTGCACAAAAAGCTAAATATATTGTGATTATTCAGGATTTGTTTTCTTTTTCTGTTTGATTGCATGCTTCGCTTTTTGTAATATTTACAATAAGAATTTGCTTGTATTCAACTTAAAAATAAAACGGGTGAAAATTTTTGCAAATAAGCACCATGAAATAGAATTTTCAAGGTTTGGTCATATATCAGTTGGAGCTTTAAGAGGTGAATCCAAAACAAATTTGTAAAGATAATGTTGGAACTGCTCCTGTGTATCTTATTAGAATACATCAAGGAAAAAGTTAGATCGTTTTCAGTCAGACATTTATGTATAGTAGATTTATATAACTGCAGTAAACCTTGGTTGATTAAATCATAAGAGACATTATTTATCTCCCAAGAAATTTTGAAAATACTCAATGTAAGCATGTATAAAGGCATCTAGAACAATACCTAGCATACAGTAGTTATTCTGAAATAGAATTATTTCTTTTTAATAATTAATTAACATGGTTCACTATTTAATGGCTTATGCTAGACTATTTATTAGTGGACACATTTGTGTAAATGCTTTATTAATCCAAAATGTATGCTAAAATGACAATGGAAAAGTTACCCATCTAAAATGGTTTATATTGGACTATAAGAGATCATTGGGAAAACTAAATGGAAAGTATCTCTCTGTGATAAGAGAAAACAAAGTTTGTACTTACTCATGCAAAAGGGGTCGGATAACAGTGCCACCATAAGCATGAATTTCGTGCATTTGCGTATAGAAATAGGGCAATAATGTGTATCTAATATTTAGAATATTCCTTGACATTTCAGCAAAAGTTTCATTCCAGGAAGCCGGATCTTGTCTCTGAAATAAAGCAAAATAACATAGTTAAAAGCTCTTTTCCTTGTTTAAATCATAATATTCAAATTCATATTTGAAGAACTAAAAAATAAGAAATGATATTAATTCATTGTCATGTACTATGTACTTTTTTTCCCAAAAATCTTATGCAATAATATTTCTATCACATGGTAAAGAGAAAAAGCACAAAATATTTTAATAAGAGAAATTCAAATTAAGTCCATGGCTTGATTTAGTTTAAGTGAACATATCCGAAGAGTTCACATTTTAATGGATGACAAATATATTGTCAATTAGGTGATAAAGTGATAAGTTTAGGAGAGAAATAAAATGATATGCTATCCAAAGTGGATTGAAACAAACACAGACAAGTAGAGCAAGTGGTGGTGACCATACACATTGTGGGTCTTCAGGTGAAATGAACAGATGATGGTACCAAAGAATACAGAGTACAGATAGAAGAGAAGACATAAAGTTCAATGAAAGGAAATAATGCGCCTGAGTATGCTTTGGAATACACACTCCAGCTCAAAATACTAAAATTTTTAGTCTACGATTTAGAGTGGAAGGTTAAAAGTCCACAAAAAAGCTTTTGTACATATTAGTTAAAAATAATAAGCAAGAAAAGTTGCTACTATTTTATATTTTAATTTCCACCAGGGGAATAAACAAGGCTACCACAAAGCTTCAGGAGGTCACATTTTAAATGTCTTTCATGGACATCAGCATGACTGGGACTCTTTATAGCTATGTCGTATCTGTGAAGATTCCAAATTTTCTGCATTTTAGGAGGAAGAAAGTTTTAACGAAAATTTAGTGCCCTGGCTGTTATATGCAGTATTAGAACAGAGAAAACCTTGAAAGTAAAAATTGTCCCTCCTTGCCATGTATGTACCTATACAACAATCCTGCATGATCTGCACATGTACCCCAGAACCTAAAGTACAATAAATAATAATAATAATAATAAAATAAAGAAGAAAAAATAGGGAAAGTGTAAAGAACAAAGAATAAATTGGTAAACATTAAATAAAAGTGATCCAAGAACTATTAAACTATATGTGATCCTATTGCTGGTATTCCAAAGTTAAATAAGAAGAAAAAGGCAAAGATAATATCTGTTGTTTATTGACCTCATTAGTATGATTTTAGTTTTAACATGTTGATACACAAGCATCTAATTCTAAACCATATAATTAGATTCATACAATTCAGTAGTTCAGCTGTACCGACTCATGTTTAAACTTAAGTAGAGGTTTCTGTCCTCTAGATTTTTATTTAGAAATACTTCCTCAGTCTTTCCCTCCTTCTGCATCTGAGTTTTCCTCAAAAACTTCAACCACATTACAATCTTTGGGTCTTTTACTTTGTTCCTCCCATATGGAATTCTCCATATATTTATATTGATTACACTTCCCACACCCATCTCTGCTCTAGTATTCCTTCATTTAGTACCTGACACTTTTTCTAAAGCAGAATCTCTATAAAACTCCATCATTTTAGCTTAATCTATTTTTCCCTTAGAGACATTTATTTGTATCTGACATATTACATATATAATGGTCTACTATTTATATACCTTTATAGAATATATAAATCATTTGAGCAAGGACTTGGTAAATATGAAATAGTAGACTCTTGATGAAGAATCTCTGTCCAAGCTTTCAGTGATTCATGCTCTTTTCTCCAAATATTACAGCCTTCTCAACTGCATTATTGACAGGAAGTTTTCCTGTTAAAATATTACTGTTTCATCAAATTATATATCTATTGTCCAGCTTTCAGCTTCTTTCAAACCATGGTGCCATTCTGCCTGCAATCCTTGTATTTCACATTTTCTAAAATACATCCTACTCTCTGTTTCTACCCAAGTTTCCCATGAGGGGGCATAAAGATTTCACAGCACATCATATCTGCCATTTAGTCACTATAGGGAGAACACATCTATTAAAGACCAACTCTGTCTCTAACGTTTCCATGATGTGCATTTTGCTAATTTATCATTTCTCTGCATTTCTTCACTGAAAGTCAGCATCATGAAATTTAGTGCTTATATAGATATTGGCTCTAATTGTTCATACTTTTCCATAATGTTTAGTAATGTCCCCCTAGTTACTCAAAAAAATTTCCTCCAGACAATTTTCTCAGTACTCCAGAATTATATATAACATCAGCCAGCTAACCAAGCCATGTACACTAAAGTAAAATGAAGCATAGCCCAAGTAAGAAAAGATTGAAAATAAATGTAGCAATTACATACCCTGGTATTTGCAATGTTGTGATTCCTTGCGTATGGGTAGAATGCCCCAAGTTGCATCCAGCGGGTACAGAGGTGATATTCTGAGTTGTTGAAGAAACCACAGATATCTGCTCCAGTCTGAAATATATTGCTGTATTTAGTTAACTTTGAAGAGTGTTTATGAATATTTATAACTTATGAAGATAAAAGGAGTAAAACTACTTACATATGATATTCCAAAAAGACTAAATTCCATCATACCTTAAAAAGTTAAAAAAAGAAATCTTAGAAAGCTATTATTTCATCTATTTTAATATTGATTTTTATTTCTATTTATAAAGATACTCTCTTTTTAATGTCAACCTCCAAACATGAAACATTTTTCAGATTATTAATACAATTGTCTATTCCTTCTCATCATGTTCATACATTTTGACTGTAGCATTGATGATATTTACAAAAATAAGATACTATAAGCTTTCTTCACACTTGGAGGATGACATATTTAGAGCACAAATACGCTATAAACATACTATAGTGTGAGAAGAAGGTGGTGTCCCCCAGTTTCATTTTTGAAAATAAAGATGCTATTTCTGCACTTATTTAACTATGGGTCTTATTGAACTATAGGTTCAATTTGCTTCAGACTATCATTTGAAATAATTTGAATCATGGTCAATAAACAAAATCATAGAAAGTGTAATCAATCAATCCTTTAAAATAGAATGAATGTAATTTCTGAGCTCTTCTTTTAAAGGAATATTTCTAAGAATTGTTTTCCTTGAATTTATTTATCAACAATGAACAAATGTTAAGACTAAACATATAGCAGAAAAGTATCTATTTCCTTTTTAAAATGAAAATGTCTCATTTAGCACTTATCCAACTATTGTCAAAAATTCTTTCCAAATTTGGTCAGAATGTTTCATGTTTTAGCATCTATCAGTGATTTATATTTCCTAGAATCTAGAATCTTTTAAATTTTAGTTTCAGAAGTACATTTGCAGGTGTACTATTTAGGTAACTTGCTTGTCACAGGGGTTTTGTGTACAGATTGTTTTGTAACCCAGATTATTTTATCCACCCGATAGGTTGTTACTCAATCCTCACCCTCCCCCCAAACTCCAACATCATATAGGCCCTGGTGTCTGTTGTTCCCTTCTTTGTGTCCATGTGTACACAGTATTCAGCTCCCAGTTATAAATGAGAACATGCGGTATTTTGTTTTCTGCTCCTGTGTCAGTTTGCTTAGGATAATGGCCTCCAGCTCTGTCCATGTCCCTGCAAATGCCATGATCTCATTTTTTTATGGCTGTGTAGTGTTCCATGGCGTATATTTAAGACATTTTCTTTATTCAATCTGACATTCATGGGCATTTAGGCTGATTCTATGTCTTTGGTGAATAGTGAATTGGTGAATTCTATGTCTTGGGTGAATAGTGTCTTTTGTGAATAGTGCTGTAATGAACTTTCTTGTGTGTATTTTATGGTAGGATAATTTCTATTTCTCTGTGTATATACCCACTAATGGGATTTCTGGGTTAAATGGTCGTTCTGTTTTTAGCTCTTTGAGGAATCATTATACTCCTTTCCACAATGGTTTAATTAATTTACACTACCATCAACAGTATATGTGTCCCCTTTTCTCCACAACCTCGACAGCATCTGTTATTTTTTTGACTTTTTAATAATAGACATCAAATCTAAAATTTCTATTCATTTATCTTTATTAGCTCTAGATGTTATCTTTTCCAGCTCCTGCCCTTTTCAGCAAGGAAACTGAGGCCAAAAACAATGACACTGCTTCCTCAAAATGAACTAGTTGGAGATCATTAGTTTCTGGACATCACCCTCAATCCAGCTTCCTGGCCCACTGTCTTTATCTGATGCTATATGTCACAAAGTATGATGTGAAAACTAAAATTCTGAGGACTTATAAAGTTTATGACCTAACACCAGCAAAAGCAAATACCCGATAGAAAACACAAAATAATGATAAAGATGGTGACTTTCACGTACCAATGATCGATTTGTCCAAGTTGTCCCATCGTGCATAGTTGTCTCCAAGCCAGTGTCCTCCCCATCGTCCACCAGTAGGAAATGTGGAACGAGAAATAACAATGCCTCTTTTTCCAGTTGTCCTCTGCAGTGCACTAATATAGTAAAGAAGTATTTTTGAGATTTTACATGAGATATTTTCTCCAAATATATCTAATTATGACTACTTTGTAAAAAAAAATCGTGATTTCTGGTGCTGATGTTTTCTCTTATTACAACTAGCTCTTTATAAATTTGTCTTCTCTCATTAAAAAACTATGAAATCCTCAGAAGCATAAAGGACATCTTTTTCTCTTTCCAACATTTATCAGGGTGGCATGCAGATATTAAGAGGTCTTTATATATCTCTTCAATGGATACCAGTTAAATCAATTATTAATGGAATGAAATCAACAAATTCATCACATTGAGCTTTTAATTTTATTTGAATGTATTTTTAATAAAGGCTTATGCTCTAGATATTCATTGCCCCATCCCTTCTCAACTGTAACATGTCAACATTTAATGTACATATTAATGTACAGAGATGCCTATCATACCCTTTACTTTAAAGGCTAAAGAGAGCAAAGTATTCTTGGATCTTGAAAATAAAAAGAATTGCTCCATTTCAAGCATAGAATCTATTGGAAGTAAGATCTTCTCATCAGAATGGGTTGTTTAAATGAAATATGATTTATTTCCCTCCTCAGTCTTTGGAGAATGAGTTCAATGACATGCATATTAAAATATACTCTAGTTTTAGGGAAAAAATGCAATAATTATTTTATATCATCTGCATCTATTTTCCTCTATCTTCCTTTCTTTGCTCTCTGTCTTTCTCTCCGACTCAACACTGAGATTACATTATAAGAGTATTAATAATATTTTAGTATAATATTACTTGGAAATAAAAATTTTATATTTATATTATTCAAATAATATGAACTGAATAAGAGCTACAGAACTATATTAGAAGAAGGTGCCACAAATACATACTTAGGCAGACTTTACTGGGCACTAACACATTATCAACAGTATTGAATCATTTCCTTGTTACAGCTGGCTCCCAGTGTTTGTATATAGATAAAGCTCCTTCCATGACACCTTGAGATTCCTAAAGTCAAGTGCTATGCTCTAGTCTTCCTTGCATCCCTTATATCTAATACAATGCTTGGCATGTAATAGTAGCTCAAGAAATTTTGGAATTAATAAATGTCTCAAGTCATAAACAGGAAACTAAAGGTGTATTAAACAGACATAATATATAATAAGAACCATCTTTTGCTAATAAAGGCAATATTGTTCACTTAAAACTTTCTACTTCTAAATTGTCCCTCTTATAAACATCAAAAAAAGAAAACTATCTTCATTGCTTTTTTTGTAACAAATATAAAAGGGCCATTTAGAAATATTAATATTTTAAATATACATTACATATCTTTTAAAAAATTTAACAAGAAATAGATGTATAGGCCAGGTGGGGGTGGCTCATGCCTATACTCCCAGCAATTTGGGAGGCCAAGGCAGGCAGATCACCTGAGGTCAGGAGTTCAAGACCAGTCTGGCTAACATGGTGAAACCCCTTCTCTACTAAAAATGCAAACATTAGCTGTTGTGGTAGTAAGCATCTGTAATCCCAGCTACTTGGGAGGCTGAGGCAGAAGAAACACTTGAACCTGGGAGGTGGAGGTTGCAGTCAGCTGAGATGGTGTCTTGACAGAGCAAGACTCCCTCTCAAAAAAAATAAAAAGAAAAAAAGAAAGAAAAGAAAGCAATGTATAAATATGAACAGTAAAAAATAATTGGTGATAATTCTATAAATCTATATGAAGATGTAGTTTCAAAGTTTAGTTAGTTTGCAAACAAAATTAATTTTAACTAATATAAAAATCATTTACAAGGACAGGATGTCACAAATTCTTAATATGTTCACAAGCAAGAAAATTATATTTCTGGAGGGTTTCTTTTTTTCTCTATTGTGTATCTTACACTTGGAAAAATTCTTTCCTGATGCTTTAAACTAACAGCTGAATATCTGCTTTTTCAGGTTTCTGATGTAAGGATTCTACATAAAGTAGTTCCACACAATGGGTACAAAGGTACAGTTAAATAGACAAAATTTAGCAAGGTGACTAATGTATATTTCAGAATAGCTAAAATAATTTTAAATGTTCTCACTACAAAGAAATGATACATATCTGAAAAGATGAATAAGCTAATTAGCTTTATTTGATCATTCCACACTTTATAATATATCAAAACATCACAATTTACTCCATAAATTTTTACTATTGTTAATTGTAAATTAAAATAGAACTATAAAACAAATGAAGTTTTTTCATAATAATTTTCTCTTAAGGGAATTCTAACCTCTTATATAAGAGGAATCTCCTCTGTAAACCCTCACATAGAATATTAATTTGTTTATTTTAAAATATATATATACAAGGGACCACTTCCTGTTGAGAAATGTTAAGTTGTTGAGAAATGTTAAGTTTATAAATATTGATGAATGCTGACTGTATGATAGAATATACTGTTTGCTAGAAGTAACAATGGCAACGAAAACCTAGCGCCTCTCCCCCTCCCAGAGTAGAAAACTACTTGGGGCATTCCCAAGTGGCAGGAAAATATATAAATGTCCTAGACCTGTTAAAAGAATTCTTTATGATCCTCCCCCCGTGGCTCCCTCGTGGATACTTTTTAGGTTGTTTGTGATCAGTGGTAAGTGGGCACCAGCTGATTACTTGGCATGTTTTATGTTATGAAAAAATACTGAAAACCTGTTTGTTAATAATGATCCCCTGTTCAGAGAGAATAAATGCGTGGGTTAGAGTATAATCAGGGCCTTCAGCCTGGATTGCTGTCAGCCCCTGAGGTTCTCCATTTGGAAGGCTGCTGGCCCTCTGCATAGACCCACTTTACTGTTCTATCTGGGTGTCTGCCTCTCATATCCTTCACCGCCGCCTGGGTGGGGGTTTCTACAGCCAAGCTTGTTCTCGGTAACTTCTTATAGTATACAATGCCCCCACCTCAAAAAGGCACTCTTATTTTTCCAGAAAGGTACATTAAATATAGCAAAGCAATATAATTTTCCATGTTGCAAATTTTTCCAGTTTATAAGAATATCTACAAAAATAATTTATAACTATTGACTTTTTCCATTCCAGTCTACGATTACAAAACTCTTTGCACCTATTTAATAATTATATATTAAAACACAACTTAAGCATCCAGAGGGAGTCAAAGCTGTTTAATTTTCTAAGTCCTCTTTAATGAGTCCTCTCTAATCCCTGATGACTTTATAGCTATTGGTAAAAATGGAAATATACATATAGTTACATAATCCTTGACTATTTGTCTGAAATTTGAACCCACAATTTGAAGTAGTTTTTTAAATGTATTTCTTCCTACATTTGAAGAATAGGCTTTATTTCAGTAAAATATTGAATTTTAAAGTACAAGAGAAGAAAGCAATTGAAGGCTGAAAAATTTTGTGTGGGATTTCTATATGAAGCTCTTTTTATTTGTCATTGGTGTCTATGATTCTTTCTGTAAAACTATTTGCAATTTCTCAGGTTGATTAAATTCTGTTTCTGAATCCACCCAACCTATCCTCTTGTTGGGTTTCTTGTTTGTTTCATATTAAGTCAAAGAGCACAGTAGCAAGAAATAGCTAACTGACAATATGTGGCAGTTTGTAAGACAGAAAATAAGTCACCAAAAGAACAAAATGCTATGGTCTGGATAACTTGAGAAAAAAAATATGTTTATCCTTTGTTCAGTTTTCCTCAATGATAAACAGAAAGACTTTACTCTTCATAATTTGCTTAAATGCAATATGTACCTTATTTATAGTGTTCTTTCACATTGGTCAAGATCTTTATACATTTAATTAAAATATTCAATCTCTAAAATTTTCTGAGTTCAACACTTTTTTAAGTGAAAAAATAAAATATTAAGAAAGTATCTGAAACATATGAAAAATCTAAGGCTATGTATAAATTAGGCTACTTAATATTTAAACGAATTAATCTGCTCAATTTAAGTAATGCGGTTGAAACTTGTACTGAAAAATTGTATGAACAAGAGCAAAATTAGCACTCATAAGTATATGTATTTTAATTTCATTTTAAAGGATATTCCATGGAAGATTGTGCTGACTTTCTTCTAATAATTTTACTTTAAAATGGAAATGGACCTTACATATGCTTAAATACCTCTGCATTTCCCGATTTGAAAATTTACCTGTATCTACCTTGAACTTATCAAAAGCACTTTGATACCTGTGATTATAATAGAATAATGATGGATTTATTTAAATTTACTAAGCATCCACAATGTATCAGCTATAATAGAATAATGATGGATTTATTTAAATTTACTAAGCATCCACAATGTATCAGCAACCATGTTTGACTCTGTAATGTGCTTCACAAGTATAATTTTTTCCTGTCTTCTATGGAGAGGAATTATTTTTTTTTATTTTTTGTTAAGCTACATACTTTCAACTCAAAGCATATAATTTTTGCCAGTGAGATCATCAGTCAGTTCTCAATACTTTGGTTCTTTTTAAAGTCTACAGTTTTAGTTAAAGTAAATTTGGATGTGGATAATTATGACCCAATTAATCAAAAGTAACATTCGCCCCAATAAAAAGGCATTATTCAATACCAGTTTGTTCACTCTTAAAATAACTTAGGGTTTTATTTTTGGATTTGGCAAACAAGTGAGTTTTGGTCATATATTCACCTATTATGAGTTGAATAAGAGTTAATTGCTAGAAATAAGATAAGTAGGTTTTACTAAGTGAGAAATATTGTCCATACTCTTTACTCCAAAATGCTTTTTATTCTTTTATCAACTTCAGTTACTTGTTAGAGCAGAAGTTTTCAACCCTGTATGTTCATTAGAAATGCCTGGAAAATTTTTACATATTCAGATGCTCAGGCTATAAAAGAGACCAATTAAATAATAATTTATTTAAAAAATCACAATCCTTCTAGTAATTGAAAATGAAGGAACATACAACAGATATACAAAATATGGAAAGCAAGAAATTAAATACCACCAGAGAAGAGGAAAATAGGAAGAAAAGAAAGAGGAATGAGAAGACTATTAATCAGAAAACAAATAATAAAATGGTGGGAGTAAGTCTTTACTTATCAGTAATGAAATTGAATATAAAAGGACTAAGCTCTCCAAAAGACAGAGAGTGGCTGAACAGATAAAAAAGGAAGACCCAATGAAACAGTCAACAAAGTGAAAAGATAAACCACAGAATGGGAGAAAATGTTTGCAAAATACTCATTTGACAAGGGATTAACAATCTGAATATATAAGGAGCTCAAACAACTCTATAGGAAAAACTTCTAATAATTTTATTTAAAAATGGGCAAAAGATTTGAGCAGGCATTTCTCAAAAGAAGACATACAAATGGCAAACAGGCATATGAGAAAGTACTCAACATCACTGATCATCAGAGAAATGCAAATCACAACTACAATGAGATATCATCTCACCCAAATTAAAATGGCTTTTATCCAAAGACAGCCAATAACAAACGCTGTTGAAGCTGTGGAGAAAAGGGAATGCTCATTCACTGTTGGTGAGAATGTAAATTCATTTAACCTCTATGAAGAGCAGTTTGAAGTTTCTTCAAAATACTAAAAATAGAGCTACTATAAGATCCAGCACTCCCACAGCTGGATATATATCCAAAAGTAAAGAAACCAGTATATCAAAATGATATCTTCACTCCCATGTTTGTTACAGCACTGTTCGAATAGCCAAGTTTGGAAGCAACTTTAGTGTCCATCAACAGATGTTTAGATAAAGTAAACATGGTACACATACACAATGGAGTACTATGCAGCTATAAAAAAGAGTAAAATCCTGCCACTTGCAAAAACATGTATGAAACTGGTGACTATTGAGTTAAATGAATTAAGTCAGAAACAGAGAGACAAACTTCATGTGTTCCAACTTATTGTGGGTACTAAAAATATTTTATAAAGCAAAACACTGAACTCATGAAGATAGACAGTAGAAGGATGGTTACCAGAGGCTGGAAAGGGTAGTGTGGGGGTGTAGGGAAAGCAGGTGTTATGGTTTGGCTCCATGATCCTACCCCAAATCTCATCAGGGATTGCAACTCCCACCTGTCAAGGGAAGGACCTGGTGGGAGATGATTGCATCATGGTGGCAGTTTCTGCTATGCTGTTCTCCTGATAGTGAGTTAGTTCTCATGAGAGCTGATGATTTTAAAGTATGGTAGTTCCTCCTCTTCACTATCTTTGTCTCCTGAAGTTATGTAAGATGTGCCTTGCTTGTCTTTCACCTTCTGCCATGATTATAAGTTTCTGAGGACTCCCCAGCCTTGCAGAAGTGTGAGTCAATTCAACTTCTTTAAACTGCCCAGTCTTTAAATAAGCATCTTTAAATTATCCAGTCTCAAGTAGTATCTTTATGGCAGACTGAAAACAGACTAATACAGCAGGGAAAGTTAATAAGTACTACATATATAGTTAGATAGAATGAATAACGTATAGTATTTGATAGCACAACAGGTGATAGTCAATAATAGTTTCATTGTACACTTAAAAAAAACCCTAAAAGTATAACTGGATTGTTTGTAACACAAAGGATAAATGCTTGAAGAGATAATTACTTCTGTTTTCCATGATGTGATTACTGTGTATTGCATGCTTGTTTCAAAGTATCTCACATTCTCAATATATATACACGGTTAAAAAAATCTAAAACTTGAAAAGAAAATCTCGAAGTGTTTATAATGTGTTGTTAAAAGTCAGTAATCTACAACTGCAGTTTCTAATATGGTAACCACCAGTTATCTATTATTTCATATTTAATTATTTTATGTTATTTAATTAAAATTAAATGACTTTAAAATTCCATTCCTGAGTCACACTGGACACATTGTTCAATGGCCATATATGGCTGGTGAGTACCACACTGGCACCCAGAATTGTAGAAGGTCTCTATGTATTCATTTATGTTTTGAGAAAGGGTATTGCATTGTTGCCCAGACTGGAATGCAGCGGCAGGAACATCGTTTACTGCAGTCTCGACCTCCTGGGCCCAAGTCATCCTCCCATCTCAGCCTGCCAAAGTGTTGGGATTACAAGCATAAGCTACTGTGCCTGGCCAGAAGATTTCTATCATTGCAAAATTTGTATTGGTTAGTGCTAACAAAGACTTGATTTTCACTGAATGGTCTGTAGTCTATCATCATTGGCCTTACATAACTGTTTGTCAAAACACAGATAATTAGTATGATCACTAACATTTGAGAAGCTCAAGATCATTAAAACTGCTCTAACTCACTAATAATGAGTTTATTAATTTTATGTTTTTATTGTTATTTTGAAACAGAGTTTCACTCTGTTGCCAGGCTGGAGTGCAATGGCACAATCTTAACTCACTGCAATCTCCACCTCCCAGGTTCAAGCTATTCTTGTGCCTCAGCCTCCCAAGTAGTTGGGACCACAGGTGCACACCACCACAGCTGACTAATTTTTTGTATTTTTAGTAGAGACGGTTTTTCACCGTGTTAGCCATGTTAGCCAGGCTGGTCTTGAACTCCTGGTCTTAAGTAATCTGCCCACCTCAGCCTCCCAAAGTGCTGAGATTACAGGCATGAGCCACACTGCGCTTGGCCTGATAATGATAGATTTAGCCAAACATTAATGTCTTAATGACATCAAATTATATGTTATTAACTCATTTATTAATATTAGTCCAACATTATTCATTGAGTACCTACTATTTTCCAGGCACTATACTGGGTAAATAGTGAGGAACAATATAAAAATGGTCTAGTATTTATTTTGGAATAGTATAAAAATTAAAACAAAAACAATACAGGTATTTAGATGGATAGGCAGAAACACAATTTTTCTAAATGTTATGAAGAAAGAAGTTACAGAGAACAATTGGGAAGTAAAGGGATACAAGAGAAATCATCAGGACTCTTAAAATAACAGCATTAAATGTAAGATCCAAAAGAAAAAAAGAGCCACAGGGGATAATTCTGAACATTGCTTACTCATAAGTAGGTTTCATTTGTGACCATCCATAGAGATTGTGAACATCATAATGCAAAACTGATGATCCATCACTAAGAATCTGCTCCGTTTCCATGCACATTGTTCTGAAATGTAATCCATCAGTTCTTTTTGTGAGTTCTGGAAAGAATCAATGAAAAAATATTAATATATCATACAATGCCCTACAATAAAATGTGTAACTCATATATTCTTTGGCAAAAACATTAATCAGTGTTTTACAATAGCTATTTATATTTTAACCATTTATATACTTTGTATGAGTTAATTATAAACTTAAATTTGTCTGAAATTGTAACTGAATTACATGAATTAATAAAAACCTGAAAAATAAGTATACTCCTGAATGTCTACTCTTTCTAGTGCTTTTAGATGGAAAACACTGATTAGAATTTTATTAAAAATTCATTTGGCATTATAAAGTCCAGAAATTAAGAACTAGGCAAATGTATAACACTGCCTTGATCAGCTTTTTCTTAGTTTAAGATTTTTTTACAGAGTTTTACTATCACTTTATATGCTAATAGTTTGTGAGGTTTTCTGCCTGCATAAGAAAATGAGGATGAAATGAAACGTCACGTTTCCTTCTATGTAAAAGGTAAACAAAGAAGTGTTAGTATTATTTCACTTATCCTTAGTAAAGAAACACTTATTAAAAACTTCCTTTTAAAAAATTTATTTTTTTTTTTATCTTAAACAGTATTTAAAATGTTCGAATCTGGGGAAATTAAGCAAACCAAAATAACAACTTCAAACAAATTTAGAATTCTGCTTATGTAGATAAAATATATTCCTTGATTTTTTTCTCAAAATAGTGTGAAATAATATTGGTAATGGGTCAAGGTGTGTTCCAGTGTGTGGGTGGATTATGAGATTTGGGTGTGTGATCCTATTCCCTACAACTTAAGGTAGGGAATAAACTGAGATACATATATATATATATACCTATATATATATATATATAAAGAATAATAATAACATGATAATTTCAAAGCATACCAACAATCCTGTACCTGGGAAATAAGGTGGATAATTTAGTTTATCATTTCTGCATTGATTAGAAGTTGTTCCATTTACAAAACTTGATGGTTCATTCATATCCTTAAAAACGATGACAGAGACAGGTAAACAAAAAATAAATTTAGAATGTGTATTCTGGAAAGAGCTAGTTTAAAAAGTAAGTTAGCATATTTGAACAATGTTACACACACTCACTATTCTAAGCAAACAAAATTATAAAACACCTTAATGATATTAAAGTAGTTTAGCTGATTGTTCACTTTTTCAGTTTCCTTTTCGAAAAATGAAATGTTCTCTTTTCCCTGTATTATATATTATATCTATAAAAATGAGTTTATTTCCATATTTCCTAGACATACATTATAATAGTATGTGTCCCATCATCTTCTTCCCCTCCACTCCTGCCCTGAGCCTGGTATCAATTGCTTTTATTGTTAAAACTACAAGATATACTAATAGTTTAAAAATGCAGATAATTTCAAGATGTATCACCATTAAGCACATATCTCAGAATCTCAGTAGCCATATATAAAAGAATCATGATCTAAATAAATAAATTAGCTACCATTTAAAATGGATTGCCTCCACCTGAAAACAGGTTATTTTATCTGGATCCAGATGTCATTCTCAGGAATGTACTTAAGAGAACCCCTTATAGTATACAGCTTGATACATCCAATAAACTTAGGTGTTCCATAAACTTTTTAACAAAATATATGCTTAATGCAATCTTATATCTACAAAGTTTTCACATAGTGACACCTGTATAAAGCTTTCTTCAATTTAAAAAATAAGTAAATTAATGCTTTCCACTGGAAAAATCAACAGAGTAAAAATTTTACCTCCAGAAATTGAGATACACTACATAAAATTTTCTGTATTAAGAATTTACTTGTGGCAAAGTAAATTATTTTTATGCTATCTCAAAAATACATTATTAAAAATCTTACTACTATCATTTTAAGGTTATATCAAAAAAGAAACTTTAACAGACAATGTTACCAAATTTAAGAAATTACTATTTCTTATACAAACAACTAGTGGTTATTTAAGCCTGAGATTTATTCCTATTAAATGAAAGTAAAATAAATGTTTATAAGTATTTATTAATATATAGAATAAGAGGGTATTTTGCTTTTTGAATTTTGCAAATTGAAAATGTCCAGGAAATAACATTCATACACATAAATTTAATTTTTAAAACTTTACCCGTCCTTTGCATAAGAAAGTTCTATGGGGGAAAAGGTGGACTATTTTTCAAATAAAATATTTTGTTGACATTATTTGAGCCTAGTAAGAATTTTGCATAATCATGCACAATAAATAACTTAAAACACACATTATTCAAAGCTTACTTACAATCCACAAACCATCAAATTTCATCTTGTCATGGTAAAAGTCTAGAATTTCTCTTGCCCACCACCCTGCTGTGGAAGTCCTGAAGAAATCTGGAAAAGCTACATGAGCTCTGGAAGCCTGTAAAACCAAAATTTAGACTCACATGTGGGAAGTCATAAGAGAGATTATACATGTATAAATCTAATTGTATCTGGCAGATCCATAAGTCATGTATGACTGATAACAAAGGCAATTGAAATCAACCTTAATTACATAAATGTGTGTGGTTTCTTCCTCAACACTTTCAACAGCCATGGAAAGGAAAGAGGGACATGAGTGAAGAGAAAAGAGCAGTCTTCGATCCTATGTGAATTACAAAGAAACGGATCAGAACCCACAAAAACATCTTTTTGGTGCTTCCTAGAGTAATGGGGAAGCTTTGTTTTCTGTTACTGCAGAGCCCATACTTCAGGTTTACCTTTGTGGAGCACAATGAAAGAGGAAAGGGCCAGTACAACCTGTTTTTATACAGCTTTCTCACTTCCCAGAACCATGTCACCACCCCAAACAACTGCTTATTTTTGTCTCTCACATCCAACCCTTCCCAACCTAGCAGAGAAGAGGTGTTTCATTCCAATCTCTACTAAGAATGTTCCCTACTTGCCAGTCCACATAAAAAGTTCCAATGTCAGAGTAACCCTGTGTTAGCAATAGCTGCTGCTAAATTAATTGAATATGTCTCAAAAACATGACAACCAGGATGATTTTTTGGCACATGTTAAGATTCTTTTGTAAACCGCCTTAGCAGTCTTCTCCATGAACAGGATATGGGAGGACATAAAGAAAATGCAGAGAGTAGGGAATATAGAGATTTATAAAATAAGGATGATGAAATTTTTATTATTTATTTATTTTGAGATGGAATTTTGCTTTTGTTGCCCAATGGCACAACCTGGACTCACTGTAACCTCTGTCCCCTGGGCTCAAGTGATTATTCTGCCTCAGCCTACAGAGTAGCTGGAATTACAGGTGGCTGACACCATGTCCAGCTAATTTTTTGTATTTTTAGTAGAGATGGGGTTTTCAACATATTGGTCAGGCTGGTCTCAAACTCCTGGCCTCAGGGGATCCACATGCCTCGGCCTCCCAAAGTGCTGGGGTTACAGGCGTAAGCCACTGCACATAAGCCATTCTACATAAATCGACACTGTCTTCCAACACTTATATAAAAATCCATGCTTTTCTTTCTAATGGTACACACTATTATTCAAGAATAGTGGGTAGACTCAAGTTGAAATAACACTTTTTACCTCAATGACACAGTTCAGTAGGTTCAATTCTTTGACGCTATTTTAGAAGTAGTTTTGGCAAGTTTCAAGCTTCCAAACTTTTCACACTTACCTAAACTTATATAATTTAATGATTATGAATTGATCTGCCTAAAAGAAGGATCACCACCTCTTAGTTTTGTTGCTACTTTCTATTTCTCTTGTATTTCTTTTATTTTTTACTCCTCTAATCTTTATTTCCTTCCCTCTGCTAACTTTAAGTTTATTCTTTTTCTAGTTCATGGAGAGGTAATGTTAGGTTATTTATTTGAGATTTTTATTATTTTTAATACGGGTGTTTCTTGTCATACACTTTCCTCTTAGTACTGCTTTTGCTGTATCTCAGAAGTTTTGCTATGTTGTATTTTTATTTTTGTTTGTCTGAAGAAATTTTCTAACTCTCTTTTGATCTCTTCTTTGTTCCACTGGCAAAGTGTGTTGTTTAATTTCCATGTATTTGTGAATTTACTAATTTCCCCTATGTTTCTGATTTCTAGTTTAATTTCACTGTGGCTGGAAAAGACAAATGGTACGATTTCTAGCTTCTTGCAATTTTTAAGACTTGTCTTGTGACCTAACATGTGATCTCTCTTAGAAAATATTCTATGGGCACTTGAGAAGAATGTATATTTGACTGCTTTTTGATGAAATGTTCTATGTATGTCTGTTAAGTCCATTTAGCCTACAGTGTTGTTACACATTGCTGTTTCTTTCTTGATTTGCTGTTTTTCTATTTTTTATTGAAAGTATGGTAACAAAGTCTTCAACTATTATTGCATTGCTATTTTTCACTTCTGTTAATGTTTGCTTTAAATATTTAAGTGCTTTAATGTCGGGTCCATATATTTATAATCATTGTATCTTCCTAATGAAATGACACCTTTGTCATTATATAATGACCTCTTTTGTGTTTTGTGACAGTCTTTGACTTAAAATTTATTTCTCTGATATAGCTATTGTCACTCCTGTTACCTTTTGGTTACAATTTACATATACTATCTTATTCATTCTTTTTGCTTTCATGAATGAATCTTGAGGATAATATACTGAGTGAAATAATCCAATAACAGAAAGATGTAGGATTCAACTTACATGAGGTATCTAAAACAGTTAAATTCATAAAAACATAGGGTAGAGGTAGTTGCCCAGAACTGTAAGTAGGGGAAAATAAGGACTTGCTAAGAAATAGACACGAAATCTCAATTATGCAAGCTAAATAAATTCTAGAGATCTGCTGCACAACATTGCCCCTATAGTTTAACATGATTTAGTATATGCATAAACACTTATTAAGAGGGTATATCTCATGTTAAGTGTTATTACTATAATAATGTTTTTAAAATAAAATTATTGCTTGGATTAAATAAAGCAAAATATGAAATTGCTTAATAGGGTAATTGACATACTTTTTTTATTTAGGAAAATTAGCTAAATTTGATCTAAATATTGTCTGATATAGATAATTTAAAATGGCAATCTATTTTTAAAGAAAAGTATTCAAATTGAGTTATTAGTTAAAATAGTCAGGTCTAAGTTTTGAATTTCTTTTCATTATATAGTTAGCCAATGTAAAACTTACATTAACAGCTTCATCTTCAGTTAGAGTTTTATCTATTGTTATATTGGGCAAATCTGGCCAAACCTACAAGAGACAAGACATGGAAAACAGATCAAAACATAGTAAGTATAATATGATTGCTATGTAAATGAAGTGTAATGGAGTATTAGAGGAATATTAATAACCCAAAGTCCTCAGATCTGTAATCCCTTTAAATATTATTATTATTGGCATGTGTATCATTTGCAAACTATTCCTATTGTCCATATTAGTCTACTCTTTAATATGGCAAATACAAAATAGAATTGTCAACTGTTATGGTAGTTAGTGATTTTGAAAATAAAACATATAACCAAAAGGTTCTGGTCAAAAATAATATGAAAAATATATGATAAATTTAATTTAATACAATATGTTAGAACTATTTCTAGAGTTATTCCAGGGTTAAAAATTAAAAACAATAAATATTTTTGTTTGAAAGGAAGTAAAGATCTGATTGAATAACGTCATACGGAGTCAAACATTCCACTGATTTTCAGAATTCGTACTAAATCCTCCTCTCCCTTCATCCCACCACTATTCCCAGCCTGACCTCACTGCCTACCAACATTTTCTTTCTTCTACTCCAGCCAGAAACACACAAAACAGAGCTCAAAGTCAGTCATGCTGAAAGCTCTGGAAATTTATTTAGAAAGTTCTACATAAATGTATAAATAATCCATCAAAAAGGAATTCTTTACAAGGGATTAGCTGCTTGTAGAGAATAGTGCTCTAAAGGAAGGGAAGAAAGAGTAGAAATCTGGCAAAATGTCTAGAAATAACGAATGAGGAAAAAGTAGGAAATTAAAAAAAAGAAAACAAAAAAAAAACAAAGAAAAAACCTTCGGGACTAATATGCCTCTCAAGTAGCTGGGGCTACAGGTATGCCCCACCATGCCTGGTCAATTTTTAAATTTTTGTAGAGGCAAGGTCTCCCTGTGTTGCCTAGGCAGATCTCAAACTCCTGGGTTTAAGCCATCCTCCTAACTCAGCCACCCAAATTGCTAAGATTAGAGGCGTGCTCCACTGTGCCCAGCCCTGTCTATATTCTTCACTCAGCTTTCTCTAATGTTAACATGTTATATAACAATAGTGCAGTTATCAAAACCAAGAAGTTAATGTTGACACAGTACAATCAACATTTACGAAACATGTTTGCATTTCACAAGTTTAGTCATTAATGTTTTAATTTTGGTCCAAGATTCAAAAAGTCTCTCATATTTCATTTAATTGTATCTCTCATCATAAATTTGTTTGAGGGTTTTGTCACTGTTGTTCATTCTAGTTATGACTAGTATTTTTTCTTGATTGGTTTATATAAAAGCCAAATCAAAATATTTTTATAATATCATATATCAGGTTTGAATATTGCTTATATAAAATACAGTGAATTATAATTCATGATCTAAGTTAGAACTGTAAGTATAGCTGTCAAAACATGTTGTTGCTATTATTAATGAGACTTTTTAAAGAGAAGTGAACATTTAAATAACTTGCAGTACAGAATAATGAGTAGCCATCTCACTCATGGTAGTTTTAAAATAAATTACAAGAGGTACCAAGAAATATAACAAAATACAACTTAAAGATAAAGCAAAACATATATGGACATATCACTTATGTGAATTCTTTCTTTGTGCCTAATAATTTGGATTGAACTCAACAACTATACATTATTTTATTGGTTATTAAACCATTACATTTCTATATAGCTCTCCTGAATGTTTTTAACTTTTACTAATTAAATGGAAACTTTCATTGAAATATAACTTTTGTATTTATTGTATTTTGAGATCTCAGTTTAGTACCTTTGCCCAACAAATATCATTGGTGTTAGGCCATTTGACAAAGACATCTTCCTGCTGTCCTCTTTCAAATGCAGGGTAAGGCTTTGTTTCATTTCCTGAAATTGCTGGATCCTAAAATTAACATGAAACGTAAATAAGGTACACATGAAAAAATCATAACTACTTGGATAGCGATTATGAAGCATAAATTTTCATTACTACATTATCATAATATTGTGCTCTCACATGAAATGACAAATGATACAAACATCAGTGTTCTAGCTAGATTGCCCCAAAATTTCTTAGAAGAAAATTCTAAGGACTTTTGGAAATACAGTAGCTATTATTGCAAGCAAGATTAGTAGAGGTTTTTATCTTGTTTTATTTCTATTGTGAGATATCTGGCTACTTAGCTTATTTCCTATAAGATAGTGATTAAAAAATTTTCCATTGCACCACTGCACTCCAGCCTGGCAACAGAGCATGACTCCATCTCAAAAAAAAAAAAAAAAAAAAAAAAATTCCCCACTGAATCACCAATGTGAAGGCAAATTTTTAAATATGAAAAATGTCCAAAGCAATCCCAGAGAATGACTTAAGAATTGTATAAAAATAGAAAATCTACCATTACTTTTTGGTAACTTGTATAAATAGAAGCCAACATGTAGCTTGGATGATAACTAGAAAACAGCTTGCCTTTGACTCTGTTTTGCATTAAAATCTCTAGGGATACACCTAAATGCAAAGGTAGCTGGTGACAACCCATGCAAAAAAAAATGAAGTGCTAATGGAAGAAAGTTGTAGGTTTGGGAGTATTATCCAAAGTTATACACTGTCTATTATGAGACACATTTCCCCCGCCCCCCCTCATTTTAGGAGAATTAATAGAAACAAGAAATAAGACTCAGATAAACTCCAAGTACTGACCAGGATAATAATGTATCTCATTCCTTCTCCCCTTATTTTGTCAACAAACTGAGGAAGGTCCTGGAATGCTTCACCAATTGTAAAGTCTAGTTGCCTTTCCATGTAGTCAATATCTGTGTACTGAACATCCTGAAATATACAAAAAACGATGACAGTAGGGTAAAAAATACAAAAGAGTAAGTGTATCATATTTTATTATACTTATAAAAATCACAGCAATATGAAAGCTTAACTAGATCCTAAAAATAATTAAGTGGTTTAGTGTTCAAGGAATAAAAGTAGCATGTAAAGATATAAAGTATTCTAAGAACAACTTTCTATAAATGTTCTATTTTGTCAACAGTTAATTTAGTAATTTTGATTTAGAGGTGAAAACTGTTCTAAGTCAATGTATAATATGTAATTCTCAAAGGCAACAGAAATAAACGGGCAATAGGCTTTATGATGCTATGAAGTTATGTTAAATGACAAATAGAAAATTCATACAGTGTATACAGAAACAGGTGTCGTTGTTTCTGGGAACTATAAAGCAAATACTGGATAATTTCAAATAATTCTAATATTGGCAAAAGGAGTTTAGCAAATATATCAATTACTATAATCTTGTTCTTGTAATATTCATCAAAGTTATTTTTAGGATATCAGCCTTGTTTATATAAGTAAGTACTGTTTAAAGATAGGTCCTTGGAAGTATGTTTAAACTAACAAATACTTGAATTTTATCATTGAAATATTTAATTTTTTCCTAAATAATTTAATTATTTTCAAAATTATTAAATAATTTTTAATTATTTAATAATTAAAATTATTAAATAATAAATTTAATTATTTTCAAAAAATTGAAATAAAATTTCTTCTAGGTGTTAAGGAAAGTATGGCAAATAATTTATACCTCCTTTTTAATATCAAATTTCCACTTGCATGTCTCTGTGTCATCAACATATATAATTGATTTTCCCATAATAGTTATTCAGGAACCCTATATTGGATCCTACTATAAATACCAATGCCTTATAGTCAGGTTTTTCTGATTGTTCTTAGAATAAACTCTTATATATCAAGCCTTCTATATTTTAATGTTTAAGTGTTACCAGCAGCATCCCTAGGATTTCTTAATTTTGTTAAAAAATGAAAATTCAGTGATTGATAATTTGTGGATACTTTGGAATATTTAGTTTTCTGCATATTGAATGAATTGATATTATATATCACAACTATTATCTATTCCAGGGTAAAAAAAAATCAGTTCCACCTCCCACTTGTTCTCTTGTGAATGATATAGATTTCTTGTTGATGATACAGATTTCTGTGAACACTAACATAAAGAGAACATACTGATTACATGTGCAACCCAGAGTTTGTGAGAGGAAAGCAAGTGCAGGGTGACTTATTTAGCACAACTCAGCATGATAGAATTAGGAAGGGAAAAGTAAAAGGAACGTTTTTTTTTCTGCTTGACAAAGACATTGTATATAATTCTCCTATCCAATTCATAAGGTGCTACTAAAGAATGAAGCATTATTACCAGCTGCTTAAATTAATTGTAAAGTACATATAATTATTTCATTCTACTTTTTCATATTACATATTTAATATTGTTTTTAAATTGATATACATACATAGGGGATGCTAGCATTCACCATAGCTTCGTATACTTCCTTAACCTCTGAAGTATTTGCATATCCATAACGACATAATTGGAATCCCAAAGCCCAATACGGTGGCATGACTGGATGGCCAATTACCTTTAAAAAAAAAATCATGTGTGAACTAAGAGGATTACTTTATGCTGTAAACATTTTTATTTTTTAAAAAAAGAAATATGCAATCATACTTCATGGTATTGCTTTGTTGCAACTTCTGGGGTTGGGCCCAAAAACATATAAAAATCCAAGATTCCTCCAACTGTGCGATATGTTAGAGCAGGAGTTGGCTGGAATGTAACATCTAGAAATCCAGAATAAGATTCCATTTTTATCTGTGTATATTAGTTTATGAAAAAGTCACATAAAATAAGAGACATTCAACAAATGATTGTTTTACCCATTGCATTGCTGTTGAGTAAGAGAACACCATGAGCATTGCCTTCCTCTTCTAGAGCCATGTAATAGGGATGAAATCCATAGGAATTAAGTTTATACTGAAATTTAAAAATTAAGCACAATATAAATTTAAGTAACAATAGCATGTGAATTTAACCATTATTTTAAAATTTATTATACAATTGAAACTTGGTATTCAAATTCTCCTTTTTCCACCTTTAAACTATGTTTCAGTTAAAATACATGTGTCTCCCTAGAAAATAATTATTTAAATTTTTACTGCTTTAGTTTATAAATATAAATAAATTAATATACAAATATTTAACAACCACAAATGCTTCCACATTAACTGAGGTAGAATGCCACTGGCATTAGTGTGGTTTCTTTCCAAAGTTTTATAAATTGGTACTTTTCCTATAGTAAAATGTCCTAGAAGTGATAAAAGTGATGAATATAATCAAACTGTCCGGAAAATATCTTGTGTATATATTTTATATTTATAGAACATTTAAATTTTTGTATCTATAAAATATTTAACTCGTTCCATACTGTAATCATAGTCAGATATTATAAGATTAATATACTTTTGATTGTTAATATAATACATAAAATTACCAGTGAAAAGTGATTTTATACTAATTTATTTTTAGGAATATATAAAATTACTAGTGAAAGTAATTTTATACATTAAGAATCAAAAGTATATTAATTTAATTATAGCTGTACAAATGCTGAAGGAATTTTAAGAAATTGATTTTGGTAAAATATATGATTTCAAGTTGGCATAAATAAAAAACAGCCTTCAATAACCTAAGTTTGGACTATTATGATACAAATGCAAGCTGTTTGAGCACCTAACAATAAATGATTACAACAGTACATAGACTTACAGTGAGGCACTGAGTATGTCCTTTTAAGTACACATCACATGTTAAAAATACAAATAGGATAATTTTTATTAAAATATATTTTTATGATATGTTTGGAATATTACAGGTAATATTATTTGTTGTACACTACATTAAATATCACAAAGTGTGTTGCATTAACAAGACAAATTTTTGGAAAAAGTGTAATGAATATAGAAAAACACATTGTAAAGATGTAAATGTAGATGACAGAGTGAGGGATGCAGCCAACCATCTTGGCAAGTGTATACTTATGTAACAAACCTGCACATTCTGCACATGTACCCCAGAACTTTAAGTATAATAAATAAAGTTTTTAAAAAAGATACAATTACCAGTTTAGCCACATAAAATTACGCTACTGTGGGTTATAAAGAGCAAAAAGATCAAATCAGTATCTGAGAAGTAAAAAACAATCAAGGAAACCTTTAGGGAGTTATTTTCTAAAAGCTGGAGTAAAGGTAAACTGGACAGGAAATACATAATCATGTTCTTTCTATGCATTTGAAACAGTTAAGGTATTGGGTCAAAGCCTGGCTTCTCACAGTAGTCAAGCAAATTTTTATCCATCCACTCCTCTACTTCCACCTGTAATTTATGATGACTTTTTGGGTTTGTTTCTCAGAATATTGCTACAGCTGCTCTGGAGATCTCTAGCTAATGCCCTTGTCATTACTTCAATCCTAAAGCCTAGGCCTATAAGGAAGTGGCTTGGATTCCAGTATGGTCTTAGTTGCCTCATGAAGTGGTTACATGTTGGTACCTACACCAGGGGGTTGGTCTCTTGTGAACATTCCCCAAGTATGCCAGTTCAGATCTCGCTTAAATGCTGTGTGTTCCACTTCCCCAAAACCATATATATATTCTGATGGCAGGCGAGTTGATATTTGAATGAACTGGTCATTGAAAGAAATCCAGGCAGGCAAGAATCCCAACTGAAAACAAAGGAAAATAAAGCTATTTCTGTCAAAATATACACAAGGTAGTATCACAAATAGTAATGGTAATTCTTTCTTAGATTATCTAAAAATCAATAATTTTTTTCCTATATTCCTAATTATACCCAGGTACCAAATGGAAATAGACAATTATTCTAATACAGTTTTTCTTTTAGGTAAGGAATATGTAAAATATGTTTCATATATTTATAGGGGAATCATTGTGTCGGTAATGTGATTGTATGTTTTTATTTTGACAAGTTTTTTTTTTAAATAAAACTAATTTGAAATAATAAATGACTTAGTAATGTGTGACCTAGAAATTAAAAGTTCCCAATTTTCCTGCTTCCTTGAAATAATCACAATACATTTTTTTCTATATGTAAAATAAAAAGAAATCAATATTATAATTAATTTTAAACTTAACAGATATTTAAATGTCAAACTCTCACCAGTTACTACTACCAGTTATGTGTTTCTTCTTTTACTTCATGTTCATAAAAATAGGTATGTATGAAGAAACGTGTTACAAAGAACATAATATTATTCAACTCATTTGTGAGAAGAACATAAAAAGGAAGGAAAGTAACATTGGCAAGGAGAGGAAACATAAGTATTACAGGCAATCTGGACATATTTTAAATTTTTATATTTATTATTTTGGAAAACTAATCGAAGATAGTGCTCGTCAAATGACAATAAATAATGCCATTGTACCAGGATATTGTAAAAAATGACTTAGCTTCCCATGTATTTGAACAAAAATGTTTTCATAACAACAAAATTATTAAAATAATCCAGATATAGTTTTAGTCATTATTTGTACATATCCTGACAATACCAGAAAGCATCCTGATAACGTCTTCTAAGGAATGTCATGGAAAACTTAAATTATATAAAAGTATATTTTAATATATTATAGTTTATAGAGCTTTTGAATAAAGACTACAATTTTAAAATTAAATTTATTCATTGTAACGTAAAAACATATCTATACTTATGTGCTGTACTTTATTTTCATTAATACATGGCAGGTAAATGATTAATCCTATCAGATTCCAGCCATAATAAACTATTTCAACAGTTTAAATAAAATGTTTACTTCGCTTGTTTCCAAATACTTATGTTTGCCAACACTCACCATGCTTTCTAAAAGAGGTTTTGGTTCTCAACTTGATTAGAAGAATGAGTCTGATATTAATAGTGCAATTGAACACTTCCAGAGTGTAGATAAAATTGTGGGCCAATCCTTTAAGATAGTCCCATGGACTATATTTAGTTAGAAATATTAAAATGGACACAGTTATTTAATACAACTTAAATTTTTGTGTGACGTACTCTAGGACAGAAAGGTTGTTAATCATTTCACTTTTCCCTTCCTAAGCTAAAATTAAAACATCCTTTATATCCAATAATCCAGTCACTTACATAACTCTTCCAGTGCTTCTCCGTCGAATCTGGATGCCAAAAGGATTTTCCTTAATTTCAACATCATAAAGTCTGTTTTCATAAGTACTTATTGGGGTGGTTGGAATGTTTAATGGTACTGGAACTTCGTATCTCTTATTTTGGGGATCATAAATCTATTGCAACAAAGTAGTAAAAAAGTTTACTCATATTGCTGACATAGCATGTACATATCATGGAAATAATTTAAATAATGGCTCAAACAAAGATATTTAGAATTTTTGTCCATATAACTTCTAATTCTTCATTCATGGCCCATATAGCTATAACAATAAAGAGTTCCATATACACATTTATAATGGGACCAAATTGTGTACTGCATTTTTGAACCTTCAAAAAATGTTTTGTGATTTATTTTCTATACAATAAGAAATGAAAACAAAAATTTTAGATCTAAATATTCTATTCTATGGTTATACAAAAATTATTTCATGGTTAAACACAGGAGTTGTTTCAGTATATTTTGTCATACGCATGATTACACAATAAACACTAATGCTAATTTATGTTTATTTGTGTCTTTATTTCTTCAGTACATTTCTTAAATACCACTAGGTCTGAGTATACTTACTCTTTAAGGGTCTTTGATAGCTATTGACAAACTGCTTTCCAGAATTTTTTACTGATTAATAGTCTCACCAAAGTGTGTACTCTAATGCTCATTTTTGTTAAACTGAAAGCATTTATTTTTCATTGTTAATCATTTCATTTCTTGCTTATGAGGTTTCATCTTTTTCTACATTATTATTCAACATTTATGTTGTTTTATAAAAATAAAACATGATTGATGTGAAAACATGTTTTATTCTTATGTAAGAAAAGTGTACACTTTTACCTATGTCACTTATGCCTTTTTATGTGTAGCTTGAAAAGCCTTTGCTAGCCAGATACAAAATAAATATGCAGCTAACTTTTGTTAGGCTTATGTTTAGTTTCCACATGCAACTCATTCTAAATTTTATTTTAGCATATGATTAAAGACAGATACTTTACTATATAAATTATTAAATAACCTACCTCTTCATTGAGTTGTGAACCTTTCTTCACACACACACGCACACACACACACACACACAATAATCTTCTATGCTTTTGTGCCACCATACAAACACACACACACAATCTTCTATGCTTTTGTGCCATCTTGTTTCAATAAACAATCAAGCAATTCTATCTCCAGTTCCACACTGTTTTAATTATATGAATTTTTATCATTCTTTACCCCTTGCTAAATGTTAACAATTGCCAGGTGTTTATTATTTCAGATGAACTTAAAAGTTACTTTATGAAGTTTCAAAAGATATTTCACTAAGATTTACATGAAAATATTTTAAAAGCATCCATTGATCTAAAGTGAATGAACATTTAAACTATCATTTACTCTTATTTATAATTTTAAAATATTTAATGTGAACATTTTTAATAGTTTTTCTCCTTACAAAAATTATTAGGCTTATAATTTTTGATGTTTTTATTATTAGATTTTTTCATTTGATTTTGATAATATTTGTTGCCATTTCTGCTTCTAAATAGTGAACAATAATATACAAGAAAATATCTTTGGAAATATTTTACATCTAGTTATTTTGTTGATATTTTGAATTTCTAATAGTTTTCTTAATGGATTCCTTTGGAATACTTAAGTTAAAAAATTTGCTATTGCTAAATGTCGAAAGAAATTATTGTTTTGGTATGTCTTATTGCATTAGCCAGATAATTAAGACCACAACTTAAAAATAATAAAAATAGTAAGCATCTCATTTTGTTTATTTTAATGACACTATCAGTATAGTTTGATAATACACGAGTTACATATTTTGCAAGAATTTCAATTTATTTTTAAATCACTATTGTTTTAATCACAAAATTAGCAAAAATGAGCAGTTTCATTTATTCAACACCTAGGTATGAGTTGTGTAGAAAAAAATATTTTTATAGAATCAAAATATCAAATCTGTTAATACCCTTAAATATTACATTAAAAATACAATCACATGATTATTCAAACTCTCTTGTCTCAAGAGAGGTTGTAAGCATTGGAGTAGTTTTTATTAAACATACCTTGAACTGCAACATATCATTTTTGTGATATTTCACCTCCACACGAAGAGTTGGGATGGGGTCAGAAGGTAACTTTATTCTAGCATTTGTAGGATTTAGTTGGAGGTCAGCTGTTACATTCATTGATGAATAGCTAGTTGAGGTGACTGAATAAGGGTTATCTTGTCTGGGAAAGTAACACTCAGGTGCTTTGGATAGAGAATCCTAAAAACACATTGCATGTTCATTGCCAGAAATTATAAGCATTGTAATATTTGACTCTTTAAAAATACACTGATGTTTAGTCACACATTGTATGATTTACAAGTTTTATTAACACAAAACGAAATAGTCATAACACAAAATATATTTTATGCAATTTGGGATCCCATGTACTAAAATTTTATATAAAGTATTTATATTTTCACTCTACAGAAAGAAAAATACAGCAGAAGGGTCAAAAGTCATATATTTTTAACTGAAAAATAGCATTAGATTGTGTTGTCTGCAAAATTAAGTATATTACTAAAATATTTTGATCCCATGTTTGTTCTTACTCTTCATATTGATTGTTGATTCTTGTGCATAAAAAACAGCATTATTACCCCCTCTAAAGAGCATGTGCTAGAGTTCTTTTACTTATAATGAAACTGTCAATCCTCTTTTGATTTGTTCTTATACTGGTCAATTACATCCTGAGCAGGATTTGAAATAAGAACCATGGCCAAGAATCGGAGTTGATTGGTTTACATAGGAGTGAGAGATAAGACCTAAGAAAAATAATTATAAACTATGGTATTGAAGGCTAGTTGCCTTAACGCAATCCATTCTCCTTATCCTCCTTGTTTATTAAGTTATTATATTTTGGAGATAATTATTATATTTATCTACATTTCCAATTTCCTTTTAAAGAAGTTGTTTAAGTCCCATAAAAGCTCCTTAAAAGAAAAGCGTATAAGCTGACTAAATTGAAATAGTCTGTTTGATTCATGTTCTTTACAGTGTACTGTCTGGTTTCTATCTACAGTGAACAATTTCCCCTGTGTATCCTATCCTAGCGCTCCTTACCTATAAGAATACTTCTCCCTCAATTCTCCACCCTCATAATGAATATTGGAATCATTATGTTATTTTTAACTTCAGAAACTGATTTTATTTTTCTCATTTTTTAAAGTAACTGTCACCTCTGACTACTCTTCTATTTTTTTCTGCTTTCTTTACAGCAAGACATAGAAATGGTCATCATATTCACTATCTCCAATTTGTCCCTTCATTTTACTTGAACTCACTCTAACCAGGTTTTTATCTCCAGTACTGTAATGTTTGCATGTCAAAGTTACCAAAGACTTCCATGCTGCCAAATCCACATGTCAGTTTCCAGTCCTTATCTTACTGGCAAACAATTTGCACAGTTGATCATTTCTGCCATTTTAAGTGCTTTGTACACTTGGCTTCCGGGACCCAGCATGCTCTCTTTTTCCAACGCTATGCTTGTGCTGTTCTTTCTAAGCTTCCTTTTTCTTTGCTCCTTGACTAAAGTTTGTAATCACCCAGGGTTTAGTTTTTGAACACTTCTCATCTATTCAAGCTTATTTTCTTGAAGATATCATCCTATCATATGGCCCTCTAAAAGCACAAAGAAGCAAAGCCAACACATGTTACAATCACACCATTTTTGGGAAAAAAAATCTCATCCAAATGAAAGTAAATTAAAAAATAAGAAGTGACATCTTTTTCCAGATGAGAAGGATCCAGTGTAAGAATTTTAGTACCATGAAAAAAATAAGAGTGTTGTGATACCCCCCCAAAGGATTACTGTAGTTCTCTAGCAATGGATCCTAAACAAAGTGAAAATTGTAAAATTACAGATAAATAATTCAAAATACGGATTGTGAGGAAGCTCAGTAAAATCCAAAAGAAAGTTGAAAATTAACACTCAGAAATCAGAAAAACAAGATATAAAAGGTAGAATTTTTTGAAAAAGTAACTTTTGAAAATTGAAAAAAAAATCATTGATGGAATTTAAAAATACAATTAAAAACTTTAACAATAAGCTATATATCAAGTAGAGAAAAGAATTTCAGGTTTGAGCATGATCTTTCAAATTAACCATTGTCAGACAAAAATATTTTAAAATGAATTTTGAAAAATAGACAAAGCCTTCAAAAAATTTAAGATTATGTAAAGTGACCAAGCCAACAAGTTATAGGAATTCCTGAGAGAGAAGTAAAAGTTAAAAATGTGGAAAACTTATTTGAGAAAATAATTCCAAACAGTTTTCCTGGTCTTGCTAGTGATGCAGACACAGATACAATAAGTTCAGAGGCTACCTGGTAGATACTTTATAAGACAAACAGAACCAACACATATACTTATCAGGCTATTCAAAGTCCACATGAACAAGAGAATCATAATAGCAGAGATTATCAATATCAGAGAGAAATATCAATAACCTGTAACAGAAATCCCATCAGACTAACAACAGGCTTTACAGCAGAAACCTTACAAGCCAGAAGAGACCAGGAGCCAATTTTCAGCCTTCTTAAAGAAAAACAATGATAAGAATTTTATATCCTGTGAAACTAAGCTTCACAAATGAAGGAGAAATAAAGTTTTTCCTATGCAAGCAAACACTAAGTGAAGTTTTCACCACCAGACTGTCTCTACTGGCCCCAAAATATGCTCAGACAAGTTCTAAATACGGAAGTGAAAGAATGATACTCACCATCATAAAAGCAGATGTAAGTATAAAACTCACTAATTCTACAAAACAATTGCACAATTATGATGACAAAGAAATTAGGCAACAATAGCATAACAGGAACAAAACCGCATATATCAATATTAACCTTGAATGTAGGTGGCCTCCAAAATTGACAATATATTTGGCCCTTTCAATACATTCAAATGAATGAAAATCATATCAAGTCTCAGATCACAGTGGAATAAAATTAGCAATCAATACCAACAGGAACTCTTAAAATTATACAAATACATAGCACCTAAACAACTTGCTCAGAGTAATCTTTGGATAAATGATGAATTTAATGTAGAAATAAAACAATATTAAAAAAAAACCCTGAAAATTCTAACATGACATGTCAAAACCTCTGGGATACAGCAAAAATAATGCTAATGAAAGTTTATAGTTTTAAATGCCTAAATTAAAAATGATGAAAAGATCTCAAAATAGCTTAATATCACACCTAAATTAATTAGAAAAACAAGAGTAAACAAAACTCAAAGTTAATGGAAGAAAATAATTAAAGATCAGAGCAGAACTAAATGAGATTGAGACATAAAAAATAAAAATAAAAGGAATCAATGAAATAAAAAGATAAATAAAATTGATAGACAGCTAGCTAGATTAACCAAGAAAAACTAAAAGAAGAATCAAATAAGCACAGTCAGAAAATATAAAGGTGGCATTACAATTGGTATCAAAGAAATACAAAAGACCATTAGAGACTGCCAAGAGCGTCTGCATGCAAACAAACTAGAACACTAAGGGAAAATGGATAAATTCCTGGAAACATACAATCTTTTGGAAAACATAGGGAAGAAATAGAAATCCTGACCAGACTAATACTGAGTAATAAATTGAATCAAAAATAAAAATCCCCCCACAAAGAAGAAGAATGATGAGGAAGAAGGAGAAAGAGAAAGAGGAGGAGGAGGAGGAGGAGGAGGAGGAGGAGGAGGAGGAGGAGGAAGAGGAGGAGGAGAACACTGCTGCCCAGGAGTAGGTGGATTCACAGCCAGATTTTACCAGATGTACAAAAGAGAGCTTTTATCAATGTTACTGACACTATTCCAAAAGTTAGGAGAATTGATTCCTTTATACTTTATTCTCTGAAACCAGTATCAATCCTGATATCAAAATCAGATGAGGACACAACAACAAGACAACAATGAAAACAACAGATGCATATTCTATATTAACAGATGCAGAAAAACTCATCAAAATACTAGCAAAGCAAATCCAATAGTACATCAAAAAGACACCAGCATAATCAATACCACCTTTATACCAGGATGGTTCAACATAAGCAAATCACCACATAAAGAGGATTAAAAACTAAAACCATATGATCTTTTCAACAAATGCAGAAAAAAAGCATTCAATAAAATCCAATATTTCTTCATAATAAATACTCTCAACAAAGTTGGCATTGAAAGAACATACATCAAAATAATAAAAGCCATGTATAACAAACCCACAGCCAACATTAACTGGGGAAAAGGTGAAAACATTTCTCCTAAGAATTTGAACAAAGATGCCCATCCTCTTTGCTCTTCTATAACATCGTAGGGAAAGTCCTAGCCAGACTAATCAGGCAAGAGAAAGAAGTTGGAAAAGAGGAAGTCAAATTTTCTGTTTGCTGATGACATGATCATATACCTAGAAAACCCTGAACAGTCCTCCAAACGACTCCTGGACTTAATCAATAACTGTAATAAACTTTCAGTATACAAAATCAGTGTACGAAAGTCAGTATCATTTCTATACACCCATAGCACTCAAACTGAGAACAAAATTAAGAAGTCAATTTCATTTTCAATAGTTGTGCCAGAAAATAAATACATAAAACACCTAGGAATACATTTAACCAAGAAAGTGAAAGATCTCTGCAAGGAGAACTACAAAACACTAATAAAAATTATCACAGGATACAAAGAAATGGAAAAACATCTATATTAATGGATTGGAAGAATCAATATAACTAAAATGTCTATACTGACCAGAGCAATCTACAGATTCAATTCAATTTCTATCAAATTATCAATGTCATTTTTTTCACCAGATTAAAAACAAAAAAAACAAAAAACACAGTCCTAGAATTCACATGGAACCATAAAAGAGACCAAATAGCCAAAGTAATCCTAAGCAAAAATAACAAATCTGGAGGTATCACATTATCTGACATCAAATTATACTGTAAGAACAGAGTAACCAAACATTCTGGATTTGGTACAAAAATAGATGTGTAGATCAATAGAACAGAATTAAAAACCCAGAAATAAAGCCTCATGCCTACAAAAAACTGATCTTTTAGGAAATTGACAAAAATATGCAATAGAGAATGGATACTCTATTTAATAAATGCTGCTAGGAAAAACAGCTAGGGATATACCGAAGAATGACACTGGACCCCTGTCTCTCACCATACACAAAAATTAAGTCAAGATAGATTAAATATATAAACGTAAGACATAAAACCATAGCAATTCCTTGAAAAAAAACTAGAAAAACTCTTATGGATATTGGCCTAGGAAAAGAATTTTTACCTTAGAACACAAAAGCAAATGCAATAAAATCAAAAATAGAGAAATGGAAATTAATTAGAACGCATCTGCAAAACAAAATAAATAATTAATCAATGGAATATATAGACAACCAATAGAAAGGGAGAAAAAGAATTGCACACTATGTAAACAACAAAGGACTAATACCCAGAATCTATAAGGAACTCAAAAAACTCAATTAAGGATAAAACAGACAACGTCATTAAAAAGTGGACAAAGAAAATGAACAGGTATTTTGCAAAAGAAGACATACGAGCACTAACAAATGTGTTTTAAAAATGCTCAGTATCACTAATCATCAGAGAAATGCAAATTAAAACCACAACGAGATACAATCTCACACCTCAGAATGGCTATTAGCAAGATGTCGAAAAAACAACAAGTGTTGGCAAAGATGCAGAGAAAAGGGAATGCTAATATACTGTTGGTGGAAATATACCTTTATGGACAGTTTGGAAGTTTCTCAAGAACTAAAATATAACTACCATTTGACTCAGCAATCTCACAACTGGGTATCTATCCAAATGGAGAAAAAGTTACATCAAAAAGACACTTGCACTGGTATGTTTATTGCAGCAATATCCACAATAGCAAAGTCATGGAATCAACTAAAGTGTCCATCAATAGGCGACTGGATAAAGAAAATGTGGTTTGTATACACCATGGAGTACTAAGCAGCTATAAAAGACAATGAAATAATGTCTTTTGCAGCAACATGGATGGGGTTAGAGGTCATTATCCTAAGTGAAATAACTCAGAAACGGAAAATAAAATACTGCATATTTTCATTTACAAGTGGGAGCTAAACAATGGATACACAAGGAAAAGAGAGTAATAGCCACTGAAGACTCCAATATGGAGGTGAGTGGAAGGGAAGTGAAGATTGAAAAGTTACCTATTTCATTTAATGTTCACTATTTGGGTCATGGGAACACTAGAAACCTAAAACTCAGCAGTATGTAATATATTCATGTGACAAACCTGCACAGTACCCCTTATCTATGAAAAATAAAAAAAAGTCACACCACTGGAATTTTTTCCTTCTTTCCCTTTCCTGCTTAAGTTTAAGCTATAGTATCTATCTAAAATAAGACATAATTTTCTTCCTGTTTTTTTGTTTTCCACAATATAATGCAATCTCTATCAGAGCAGAAAGGTTTTGTTTATTTTGTTCACCTAAAGTAGTAACTAGAATTTATTAGGTCTCAATAAGTATTTGTTAAATGAATCAATCAAGAAATAGTGTGATCCAAAGTATTACCAGAAAGGATATCCACACTCTGATTCATCAAATCCTAACATTAAAACTTAATTTACTTGACCTAATGCTAATAGTTCTGGGAAAGATAAAATTTCATATTTTCATGTTTAGAAGTTATTTATACTTTATTAAAATGAATTGTCCCCACCTGTCCTTTAGACTTGTTGTGATAAAGTTAGCAGGCTTTGAATGCAAAGAGGAATGCATGTGAATTTGACTAGAGAGGCAACTTAAAGAGAAGATTTAGATAAATGAACAATACTTCACTATTTGACATTTGTTGATTTTAGAATCTTTTCTCCTCCTCACTTTTTCTGTTCCTATATTCTTCTCTGTTCTTCACTAGTGGTAAAGATTATGCTACTTTAACAATTAATGGAGAGACATTGGGGTAATTTCTCTGGAGGCAGAGATTCTATGCATCTCTTTATACAAATGTAAACTTTTCTGGGAAATTGCTGACAGATACGCCTTGACTCACCTCGGTGATATAACAAATGCATTTAATTATTTGTTTATATTAAATAAATGCATTTGTTGACAAAACCCAATAATGTAACAAAAAGTCCAGAATTTGGAAAAACAGGCATAGCAAGAGGAAATATTACACACGTCTCCTTCCTGTGATATTGGTAAAAACATCTCCCATCCTCAGCCATCATCATTTTGTGAAAATGAAAGCCAAAATAATGGCCAGAGACTACTATCATCCTTAATGAAAGAGAACTAGCCCATTACTCAACATTATATATCCTAATAACTTGAGACCATGTTTTTGAAATACTGTCCACTACTGGCATATCTTATCCAATTGAGCAAATCAGCTACAGTCAACACCTAGTAAAGTGTGACACATAGAGTATTATTTTAGTAAGTAAAGTTACACTATCCAAAGTATCTGAAAAGCAATTTACACATTAATTTAGCCTGGCATTTACTAAGATATGTCTTTGGATAATTAATTAGGATAAAAGTGAATTGCCTATCAGAGATGCTAATTTCAAATTCCAAATAATTATCTACTTGAATCTAATTTATATGCTGCAGATTTAAAATTATAATATGTAAAATTTGCATTGAAATGCTTATGTAAAAACTGTATCATGAGTAATAATTAAAATTATTATTACCGTCCGCCATAAGCAGCCACGTTGTATGCACTTTTCTTGAGTTGCAAGATCTGCATCTGGATAACAATTGAATGTTTCATTTTCTGAGAAAACTTGATTCCATTGAACACTAAAGTTTTTTCCAAGGTTAAGGTTGAGATCTGCAATTAGGAGAACCTTTGAAGACAAAATAAAACAGAAACCAACAAACAACAACATTAAATACTGTATCTGATCATTGGATGACTTAAAAAAACAGTTTACATTTTACGAAATGTGGTAACAACAGCAATTATTCAAATTAAATCATTAATAGTTTTGATAAAATACTTGAAAAACAATACAAATATGCAATAAATATGTGTGTATATATGTATACATACATATATGTACATATGTATATACACACATATACAATTATTCTATAGTTGGGATTGCAAATTTATGTTTGATTATTGCTTACATACCTTGGGAATAATGTGAGCAAGATTTATCCCATACCTGGATTTTCATCTGCATAGCTTACTTTTTGATGTCCACCAAACACTATTGCAAAACTTGATTTTGAGGAATGAAACAATATAAAGATCAGTCTATGCATGGCAGAAATATGATGGTACACTATTAGTGTATATGTATATATTTTTATAAGCATAAGAGTACACATACAAATAGCCAAGACAGACCTTTATACTGCATACATAACCGATATAATTATTTTTTATTATACCTCTTTCAAACTCTATTAGAGTCAAAAAGTTCTCAATATGCTTGTATTATTTAATTTACATCAATTTATTCTTTTACTGTTAAGAAATATAAATCATAGTATGCCTACTAAATAAAAAATAATACTAAATAAAAATATTTTCTGAAAATTGGTAAGTGAAAAGCCCCGGGCCAGAGGTCTTAGGAGTTAGACAAAAATATTATAAGACAATGTTCTATCTCTTAAACAATTTAAAATTTGTTTATGCTAATATTATTAATAATTTAATATTACATAAATGGAGAAAAATGTAAATGACAAATATAATTGGTTTTATGTTTTTAACTATTATAGTCTCTAACTTTTAAAATACACCAATCTACTGCCAAAGCAACATTATGATTGAAATATTACATTTTGCTGATGAGGGAGATAAAATAATGAGAGATTTATTTAATGTGTTAAGAAGCAGAGATAACAGAGCTGGAATCTGTGCACTGAATAACAGTTCATCCAATTTTGTTATTCTTTTTCCCTCTATACTACAACTGTAAACAGAATTGTAAAAATCACAACATAAGGAAGGTTTTCTGCAGGAAGACAAAAGTGTAAACACAAAATTGAAGTCAGAAAAGTACAAGATATATTCTGAGGACAATGAGATCTTGCTAAAAAGGAAACAGGAGAAAGACTGAAGAAATCAACTAAATCAACGTTAAAGAGTGGAAAGCAGCTAAAACATTTGGAATTTTCATTTGTGTGGAATAGGTAGGTTAGAGCTCAAAATAGAAAAATTTTATGGAAAATATTAGCAAGACCCATATAACTAGTATGCAAGATAAAAATAAAATAGGGGAGAGAGAAATAGCAAGGAGTTCCCTTCATGTTCATCTCTAAATAAACATTGAATTGACATAAATTATAGTATTGTTCAGAAACAGGTAAGAAATAAATGAAGGGAGAAGGAAGAAGAAAGGAAAGAAAGGAAGACACGTTGTGAAGAGAAATAAAGTAAGTGCCTGAATGGGTATATAATGTGAAATATGAGGTTATATGACAGCTACAACATTTCAAATATGGTATTACCTGGTTAGAAGCATCATAAGTGAAATTGTTATGAGCACTTATTTGTTGATTATTTTCCGCCACTGTAACTTGTGTAACAGTGTCTGTCAACCCAAGGATTTTTACAGTCTTGAATGCTAAGGTAGTTCCTTCCTGGTATGTTGAATGTGTGCACACAATATCTAATGTGTTCTGGGAAAAATAGTATATGATATGACATATTAGATCATCAGATATAAACCTGAAATAAAAATACTAATATGAAATAGCAAAAAAGGTCATCATCTACATCTCTATTCCTACCAGCTCTCCTCATCCAAGTAGCATGTATAAATATGCTCATTAATAAATGCTGTCATTATTATATATACCAGAAAACTTGATTTTCAGAGATAACCTTAATTACTTATATGCAGCACATATATACTCCGTCTTATTCTAGCCCTAACACTGATGAAGAATAATTTAGCTTTGCCAAAAAAGAATGTAAGGAAAAAACCCTACATCTATGAAAAAATCATTTCTATCAACTATTCAAAATTTAACCTTATGCATAGGTTTTCCCATCACCAAGCAAAATCCACACCAATTATTACTGTGACTACTTCATTAAAACATTTTCAAATGTGTTGAAATTGTTTTTCTAGGGCATGTTATCTAAAACCAAACATAACATTTAAGAAGTTGCCAGGATTCTTTGCATCAATTACAGGGTCACAAACTTTATAAAATTTTAAGGTAACAATTTGTTTATAATTTAACAATTTAAATGTAACTATTTAATTGAACTATTTATTTCATTCTATTCCATTAAAATCTGTAGGCAAATGTAAACACCTTTTCCAAAAAATTCATCATAAAAGAATGACTTAGGTATGAACGAATTATATATTTAACTATATGTACAAAGAGAATGCTTACGTCAGAAACTGAAAATGTGTATAATATGTAGTTGTCATTTTGTAAGATATCTGAAATGAAAAATATTGTGATCAGTACAAAATACAATATTAAATTCTCTGCTCTGGTTTTACACTTACATAACACTTAAGAAATATGAACAAATTAGATTCTGTTTATTAATGAAGCATTCCAAACAGATTTTCCTTTTACATTTTTTAAATTGTGTCTAAACAAAATAATAATGGTATTTTATTTTCACAGTAAATAGAGATCATGAATATATGTTTGCCTTGTTTACTTTTTCAAAGACTACCAAGATATTTCTGGAAATTAAGAGAAAGCAAAAGTTACAGTAAATAATATATAATTAAAAATGTATTATTTTGAATGCTATCTTATTCTCTCCTTAGTAAATCTCATAACAGTGAATTTTTCCTAGCAAGACCTGGCACACTATATTTTTCTATTATGTTTTATTATTGGACAAAAAAGAATAAATCTGGAGACATGTTAAAGATGAAAATAAACTTTAACCTGTAATTGAAATAAACTTTAATGAGGAAAATTGATCAATATATTTTCTGTACTATATATGTAATAAAACTTTTATTCAACTTATCTCTTTAAAAGAAAAACTGAAGGACTGAAATAGTTTGTCAAAAACACTGTTAAAATGTAAAGGGAATCCTAGGATTCATATAATATACTTTTCATAACATCAATTTGCTTAATATTTCAGTCCTAGGAAATAAAATTATATTCAGAACCTGAACTGCAGATCACTTTACTTTTTCCATGTTTGGTTACAAATTCATTAATCCGAATTCTGGTTTTCTTTTTCAATGCACATAATTACATAGGTATCATATTAAATAACTGATTGAATATTATTCTTCATATTCTTAACTATCTACTTATATGAAAGTAAACTATTCACATATATCTTTCAGTAGACAGTATGTATTTAGGATGTTCATACAATTTGAGTAATAGGAACAATCTTATAATTGCATCACACATGCTATCGATGGAGGTATTATCTCAACAACATTGTTTGATTGATGCCTACAAATAATGAAAGTTCAGCTGGAATCCACTTTTACAAAACTTCTGTGTAATAAGTTTCAGCTTACTTCATAAGCCAGATAATAGGTTTGAAATCTAATGTCATGGGAGAGCTCACCCTAGTGTGCTTACAATCCAGGGTGTTTAAGAAAGAGCAAGAAGGTTGGTGAGCTGAAATTGAATGAGGAATAGAATGAGCAATGCAGAATAATGTGTATGTGTATTTGTGCGTGTGTGTGTGTGTGTGCACAAGTTAAAGCACAAATAATAAGCTCTCTGGGCCTCAATAAAGACTCTGTCTCTTAACTGAGTAAAATGGAGAATCATTAGAGGGTTTTGAGAAGACATGCAATTACTGGAATCACCTTTTAAAATGATTACTCTGTGTGCTGGGTTGTAATAGAATTTTAAAAAGGGGTTGAAAAGAGCTACAGGCCAGTTAGGAAGCTATTGTACTAAATTAAAATGAAAGATGGTGATGAAAGTGGCAGAACTGATTAGAGGATTCAGTTCAAAGTAGAACCAATGAAACTCTTAGGTTGTGAGAGGGAATAGTCCATTCCAAGGTGTTGGCATCAGTGGCAATGAAGTTACCATCAACTGACAAGGGAAACACCATAGATGGAGCAGATATATGGTGATAAGATCCAAGTTCTATCTTGGCAGATTATGTTTTAGATTTGTATTACACAAAAAAATGGAGAAGCAACAGAGAAGACTGATTTGGAGATATAAATTTGGAAGTTAGGTAAATGGTACAAAAGATTACACTTATCAAGGGAGAGAATACAGTTAAATAATAATAATAATTAAAAGACAGAGGACATATATGATTAATAGCTGTTAATGCTACAAGTAATTCACAGCTTGCATTGAGAAAATCACCCAGAGAATAGGTGTTTCCTTGGAATAAGTTTGATTGCTAATACATTGATATAATACCATAAATAAATGTAATTTATTTAAACGAATGTTACTTAACTGAGGGTGAATATAAGTCTTAGGAGAGAATTATAGAATCCTGTGGTAGTTTTTAAATATTTACATCTTCAAAAATAAATAAATATTCACATATTTCATACATGTTTAAAGGCATTTAGGATAGTCTTTTTCTTTTTCTTGTACTTCCTATATTTATCTGTAATTCTTCAAAATTCGTGCAAGAATATTCCTTAATATATCTGAGAAGTAATTAATTAAAATAGAAGATAAACTCTAATTTTTTGTACTCATATATAAAACACATACCTAAAAATGCTTTATTAGAAGAAATTAGAAAAGTTTCTTAAAATGTGTAAGGAAAGTTTTAATTGAATAGTTAAATCCAAATAAATAAACTTACGATAGCATAATTAGAAATGTCACAGCATAAAATGACTTCTAAACTTTTTTTTGGTATATTGAATTCTCAAATTTGGAGCTCAAGAATTACAATAATAGATACTTAAGAAAAATAAATTGAAAACAATGACATTCTTACCTCAAATAATTTGACACTAATTAACAAAATATTTAAATGGTAGTTTTATATTTTGTTTACAGTAAGAAAATTTTAGTTATAAACACTACCACATTTTAAAACAACTGAAAATACAATGCAATTTATATATCCGAGAATTTATTGACTATTTTAATCTTAAAGATAAAGATAGATTAAAAAGTCTTGTCAAAGACAACAGGCAAATGCATAAAACTGGGTATTTTAATTAAATGTAGTTAAAACAAATAATAATATTAAATTTTTTTGAATAACCTAAAAGCCTGCAGCAGATAAAAAAAATAGTAATTAAAAATAAAAAATTGTGACATTTAAAAAATGATACAACCTATATAAATAATGCCAAAATTTCCCATTATCAGAATGAACATTTAAAGCATATTGCTTTCAGACTTACCTTTAGTTTCTCCATCATCCCAGAAAAAGTCTCCTTTTGCTGTGTTATTTTCATTTAATGCAACTATGAGTCCTAGAGGATTCTGCGGCTGTTAAGGAAAATAGGTGCATATATGATTAAAAATAAATGTATAATAATAAAATATCCTATAAATAAGTCAGTTTCAACCTGTCTGTTTTATGAGTCCTGAATTAGGTAAGAACATTGACATCAATAAATTTGTATTTATATGTATTAATAATTTCTCGATATTAATGTTCTTATGTGATTATGGAAATAATTTATACAGGTAGGAAATATGTCAAAATAATAAATATAATAAATGCAATCATGGATTTTTTGAAGGCTGGGATACTTAAAAAATTGAAACAATATCATATTTTAATTCAAACAAGAAAAATTAAATGTGTATTATTAAGGTTCAATTTAACCTGTATAACCAAAATTTCAATGTATTAAGTCTACATCTTGTATGCAAACCAATGAAAAACTATTCAAATTAAAAAAAGATGTTTAGTAGAATCTGTAAGAACCTTATGAATGAAGTGATTATAACAGGATAAATGAGACTTTAGTCAATAAATACGTTGTTCTTTTTTTTCTTAAGTTACATTTTACCATAAAATAATAACTCCAAGGCTACACAGTCCAGGTGTCTCCTGGACTGTGCAGGATGTATTCCTTCCAGTGTGCATTTACCAAAGTGTATGTTGCTGTTAATGATTACAGCTCTTGTGTATAACAATTGTTTTTAGAACATACTCATGAATCAGTTACATTATGAGAATTGTCTTTTCTATCATGCCAAAACAGTTAAATTACTAACTACTAATGCATATCACTAACATACTACATACAAGAAAAGAATAAATAAGATAACTTCAGATATTCTTAATATTATGAAGAAAATACAGCAGGGTAAGGAATAGAAAGTGACTTTCTGTGGGGTTGTGGCAGAATACGGCAAAGTATGTGAATCCAGTAGGACACTTTCTGTGCCCTTGTATTCAGAATGAATGATGAGACATGGATTACCAGCATTTTCAAGTTTCTTTTATTTTTAGAAAACATTTCTGAGATTTACACTTAGTGAGTGATTTAGTTTCTCTCTTGCTCTTTACCGAACTTAAAATATCCAATTCATTTATGAACTTAAAATATTTTAGCAGAAAGAAATACATTGGGATTTACTTATGTATGGAATTCAAATATGTAAAAATTAACACATACATTACTCAATTATATAACAAATATTCACATTTCATATATTGATTAAGAATCAAATATTATCTTAAATTATGCATACTCGAGTTAATGTGAGTAAATTTTTGGTACAGGAAGTTAATTTCTAATTAAATTAGAAATTTAAAAACTCAAGGTATTTATAATAATATATATAATTTCATTCTTCTTATAACTATGATGGTTATAGCTCATTACCTCCGTGTGTCAAATATCTTCAAGTGAAAGAACTAACATTGTCTTTGATTCTTACTGCAAATATGAAATATTAAAACTTGAATTTTATTTTAGATTTCAGTTAACAACTTTTCATTTTACCTTGCTGTTGTTGTTACATCTGGTTCTTGAATGGGGATGATATAACCTCCTCTAAGATGTAATCCTATTTTGTCTGCTGGAAGGTACATATCAACACGTTGTTTCCTCCATGGCCTTTTTGCACCCTAATATTTGGAAGGTTAAAAGAGTCTTAATATTATTGAAGATTTTAAACTCTATTTCACAAGAATTAAAAGGTATGCATAGAAACAATTATTATAAGCAATTTATGTAATCCAAATAAATATTAATATATTGTTTTCTAACTTTTAGAAAATTTTTTTCGGTTTACCAAATAAAGCAGAGAAAAAACAAGTTTATTTTCTTCAAAAATAAAAAGTCAACAAAAAGAAACTCATTTTCTTTCTACAATACTTAACAATACTTTCATCAACTTTTTTATTATTTATTTTGGTTTAAAGTTAACTTTGTCTTTAGGAACGATTTTCTTAAAATTATTATTCCTGTAAAAATCAAGGGTATAGGTAACCAATGTAAGTGATATGGAAAATAATATTTAAAATAAATATTGCTCAAGAAGGCTTGTTCAATTGAAAAGATGGAAGGTGTATATGAATGCTGTTATTTTGCCTTTTCAAGGTGGAAATAAAAGGCTTTTTCAAATATTTGAGTGTACCATATAAAAACAAATATATAAGATTAGCTCTGTACTCCAGTCTTCTGGCAATAAGATAAATATGTAAAATAGGAAAAATCATTAAAATAAGTTATCACTCCTTTCTAAATTACTGCTAACCTTTTATTTCCACCAGTTAAAAATAAATAATATCTCTTTATACTAAATAATTAACTTCATATTAGAGCCTAGCTCATGTGCAACAAAAGGTATATTTACAAAAATTTTTAGACATTTTTAAACTTTGAAATTTTTTTATAGTAGTAATGGAAATTTTAATCATATGTATGCTATGTAGTGAATTTTCTATGGAGTTAAGTTTCTATGTAGAAATGTTTGAAAATATAATACTTGTGGCCGGGCGCCGTGGCTCACGCCTGTAATCCCAGCACTTTGGGAGGCCGAGGCGGGTGGATCACAAAGTCAAGGGATCGAGACCATCCTGGCCAACAGGGTGAAACCCCGTCTCTACTAAAAAAAATACAAAAATTAGCTGGGCGTTGTGGTGCGCGCCTGTAGTCCCAGCTACTCGGGAGGCTGAGGCAGAGGAATTGCTTGAACCCGGGAGGCAAAGTTGCAGTGAGCCGAGATCGCCCCACTGCACCCAGCCTGGCACCTGGCAACATAGCAAGACTCTGTCTCAATAAATAAATAAATAAATAAATAAATAGAAAATATAATACTTGTGAGCCCATTAGTATGTTAGGGTGACTTACAGATTCATAATCATACCAAACAGCATCAGGGATGTAGGCACTCACAGTATCTGCTCCCTAAAATAAAGCAAGATAATACATGTATTTTAATTTCAATTTTTAACAGAGAGGATCTTATGAAATATCAAGTTGGTATTTCATAGCCCAGGGAAAAAACTTAACGGTTACACTCCAATATTTCCTATAGATAATAATCAAAGGGCTATTTTATTAGCTTTAGATAATATCATTTTTAAAAACTTACTAAAGCAAAGAGGTAAAGAAAAAATTAATTTAGAGAGCAATTAAAATAATGCATGCATGTACGTATATTGTTACAAATCACATGGTCATTGTGAATGTGAATATGTTTATTTCTGTATACTTCCATGGACACATACACCTTTAAAAATAGGTAATAATTACTTAACTCACTCCAGTGTTTTCCCAACATTTTCATCTGTTCAGTGAGTTTTCCAGTTCCTCTTTATTTACAATTGAGCAAAATTTCAATATGTAGTTCTACTTAAATTAGAGCTCATTGGTATTATGATTTGATTTTGATTCAATAATACAGTGGTTCTTTTTTTTTTTTTCAGAAGAACAATAATTTTCTTGTCCCCCAGTTAGATATTATAAATTTGGCAAGTATATATCTACTTAATATTTTTATAACTTTTTGAAATCTGTTTCACATTGTAGAATTCAACTTGATATTTATCAGCTTGAAACAGTCCACTGAGTAACATCTGTTATTCAGATGTTTTGTAATTATGGTAGGATTGGTTATTCAAAGTTCGATTTAAACAAAAAGGTTATTAAATCTGTAGAGCCTACCTGTTTTAAAACAGGAGTAATAAGTAATGCGGGGCCCCACAAAAACTCAAGGTCCTCAACCCAGCTGTTCGTATCCTGATAAAACCTAAGAACAATGACCAATGTTTAAAGTACAATAATTAAAAAATAAGTTTATCCAAACTCCTGGTTCAGTTAATCTTTTCAGGTTTTTTTTCCCCCTGGGAATTGTTTTATCTTGAATTGTGCTTGTTTCAGAGGACATTTTGAATTTGTAGTTCTTACATCCTTTATTCTTTATCTGACATTCAAGAAGAAAGGGAGGAAGGGAAGAAGGAAGCAAGGGGGAGTAGAACAGTGAGAAAGGAAAGTGAAGAAATGAAGGAAAGAAGGAGGGGAGGGAGGGAAGGAGTGGGAACAGAGGGAAGGAAGGCAGAAAGGGTGGAGGAAAGGGAAGAAGGAAGGAAGAAAAGAGAGAAGGAAAAATTTGTTTATTTCATACTCAGAAAAATTTATCATAGATGACAAGGTTACTTTTTATTTATAAAAAACAACCCTTCTGTTTAATTATTTTCACCTATAAGATAGGTTCATAAAGTATTGGACATCTTCTGTATTCTATTTTCCTCACTTAAAGCTTTTTCTGTGGTAAACTCTAGTTTTTACTGGAATTTGAAAGGATCTTTTAAGTCATTTATTATAGAAAGGTCCTGGTCTGGTCAAAGATCTATTCAAAGATAAGCACAATTGCCCTTTTTTGTAAGTACTATACTATACTCTTGATCTATATTTAGTTCATTGTTTCAATATTTACTTGATATATTTTAATAACTCTATGCTTAATCTTTCTTACTGATATAATTTCCTAACATATTTTATATATCTTTTTCTTGTAAGTTCTATTTAATTCTCTCATTTATACCTAAATATTATCCAATTAATTATATTTACTAGTATCATTATATAGCTTTTCAAATCATTTATGCAAATGTAAAAACAAGCAGCAGAAATTTGTTATCTTGATTTATCTCCGTTAAACTTTTCTATATAAGTTTGAACATACTTTAAAGGATATTATTGTAATTATTGTACATAGTACTCACTCATGAAGAACTGGCCTTGCTACTGTTTCTCCAAACATATGGGCTTTATAAACAGAGTATAGAGGAAAGGTAATAAGGTGTAGCGAATAGTTAAATAGCGCCTTGATGAAGTAACCAAAAGTGAATTCTGCCCAAAAAATGCAGGATCCTGATGCTGGGAGATAGAAAGAGAAATTAAAATAAGAATGTTAAAATATGAATGAAAATTAAAGTAGAAGCATTTTAATCTGTTTTTAAAGCAAACTGCATAAATTTTAGCTTGTTTATAAGTAATTAAAATTACTCCTATTTCAACATCAAAGTGTCTGAATGAATATTTCTAGGTTTTGTTATATGTTTTAGTTAAACTTTACTTTGAAGTGGATGTTTCAACATATTTAAATCAACATATTAAGGTGTTGGCACAGAAAAAATAAACATTTTTAACAAAATTGACTTTTTACCTTTTAATTGTGGTAGAATGAATTATTGGCATCAATGTTTCATGCTTCCTTGTTCCCACACCTTTGTCATGGCATGTTATAATCCCTACTGGTGAAGGTGGAATGTACCTACTGGTGAAGGTCAATGCACCCTTTGACTTGGAGCACAAGCATGCAACCTACTGTGGCCAATAGAATGCTATTATATGTGACACATTCAAGCAGAGGCTTGAAATGGGCTTGCCTGAAGACTTATGGCCTTATGCCATTGCTGTCAGAATTACCACAGGTAGGTTGCTGGCCCAGGAACGCAGGGAACAGAGCTACCTGGACAGCCTCTCTACTGAGCTCAGGCTAGATTAACTGACTCCTTCAGCTCAGTAACACTGATATGGACAAGTCTGTTTAGAACTCCTGCTTTGGGTAACAGCATTAACTGACGAACTCAACTACTGTCTCCCTGAGTCCACTATTTGCACTGAAAACCAGGTTTCCCTTTGGCTGCTCCCAGCCATTGAATGAGCACAGTAAGAACACCATGCAGGCTCATTCCTGGGAGATACAAGAAAGGTCAGTGGTCATCTTTCTTTTAAGGACTCCCTCCTCACCTGACTGAAACTTGGTTAGAACTCGGCTCCAATTTGGGATTCTCACTACCGAACCACTGTCCTTCCTTCATCTTTATCAGGTTCAGACCTGAACGGTGATCTGAAGGCTCTCCCTACTTTCTCATGTCCACTCCCTTTATCGTTCACATTATTTCACTGATAAATCTCAGAATTTATTTCTGTCTTATTGTCTGCATTTTGGAGAACACTAATGTAGAGTGTCATGTAATTTATATCAAAATCTCCCATGGACACACATTTCCTGAAAGTATAATTTAGATGTATTAGGAAGAAACTATTCTCCAATTTGTACCTTTTAATTCTTTTTGGTCATGCCTCCTTCTGGGCTGAGCTGAGTAGTTGTCCCTCTTCTTAAACACAATATAAATCCTGTATGCAACCAGTGTGTGAACATTGAATGGTTTCTTAACCAACATGTACTTAATTGACTTAATGGTTTAACCAAATTTTGCTATTCTCTCTGAAACATGCCTATTATCATGAGTCCACAGTATGCTGAGTTCCCATGGCTGGTAGACCAGTTCTGTATTATCTTGTACTTCTGCTCCTACCAGTCCAAATCCATTCTTTAAAAGCATTAGTTTTGGTTTTTCCTCTATGTATTCATTCCAGTTCTATTTATTGTTGAAAGATTCTGGACTCTAATTGTTTTGTGAGTATCTTTAAATTTTTTTTTACATGAATTAAACAAAAACTCAAAATCCCTGACAGTATATTATAACTTTTCTTTTTGTAAAAGTTACCTAGAACTTATATCCAGGAATTCATACCCTGAAAGCTTTGGCAATAATTTAAAATACTCGTAACTCAATATGCTTGTACAGTGTATGTGTTGGATACAGCCAAAATATTTGCGCTGTGAATACATTTCGTTTCATGGTTTCCTTATTTGACCATTTTCTTTAAATGGAAAAATGCAGAAAATATGTATAGGACTTGGGAAAGGGACTTCTAACTATTCTTTACAAATCATGCAATAGTCTTTCAGGCTATATATTCTATAGATTTAATTTAAACACATTAATAAAAATTACGGTTGTGTTTTGTTTCACAACATGGAGAACAAGAGGCACTTACTTCATATCCATCAGAATTATGGTTTCTGGAAAACGGATAAAATGCCCCAAGTTGCATCCATCTTCTGCAAAGCTCTTCAGTGGTTTCAGCCACAAATCCACAGATATCTGCTCCAACCTAAATAACAAATATAGTTATTATTTATAATGTTAAGATTCTCAGATTCGCCTAGAGCATCACACTGTATGCGTTAACTGATTAATGTGCATTATTTAGTTTTGCTGTCTTTATATACGCTTCCTTAAGTCAGTTTATTTTTCATTTTTGCTCCATTCTTGTCTCTAGTTGCATTATTTTACATGCTCTTGCCATCATTGTCCCTTTATGCATTTTCTTAGCCTTTTGCATTTACTTTTTACTTATTTTTTCTTTTGATGTCCTGATTAATTCATTGTAAAAGATGAAATTATTATATTAAAATTTGTTGCTTCTTAATCCCAAACTAACCTCTTTGATTTGATTTTTCTTATTTATAATATATGTTACCGTAGGAATAAAATAATAAACTGACCATGTGTTCATATCGAGCTTTGAAATTAATTATTCCAAATAAAATTGAGCTTTGCCCAATGTGTATCCATATAAGATTGCATTATGCTTATTCAAGGAATCTCCAGAAAATACAATATTGAATTTAGTGTTTACCATTTACAAACATTTCTTATATTTTTCTGTGTGAGTATATATCTATACATAAATGATACATAGCATTGTTTTGCATGTTTGTTAGCTGTATAAAAGACATGTTGTATGCATTGCAATGCAATTTCCCTTTTGTGTGAGATTCAGTTATATCTCTAGTTCGCTAATGTATGGGAACTCACGACTATAATAATTCTTCCATGAAATGTACATACAGGCTGAGCATCCCTAATCCAAAATTCCAAAATCTGAAATGCTTCACAATCCAAAACATTTTGAGTACCAACATAATGCCAGAAGTGGAAAGTTCCACACCTGACCTCAAGTGACAGGTTGCAGTCAGAACTGTTTCCTGCACAAAATTATATAAAATTACCTTCAAACTATGTATGTAAGGTGTATATGAAACATAAATTTGCCCCTTTAAGACATCTCATTACATATACATAAATATTCCAACATCTAAAAACACCTGAAATCTGAAACGCTTTGGTCCACACATTTTGGATAGGAGATACCCAATCTGTATAGATTTACTTGTCAATATGTAACAAAAAAAAAAAATGTATTCTTATTCTATGGGGTATATACATAGGATTATTTTTCTGGTATATTTATAATGGGCATTGTTTAATCAGAACTGTTTGCAACAATTTGCAAGCACTATAATAGCACATGAACTTTCCCCTTATTCATTTTCTTGCCAATTCTTGATATTTTCAAACAAATTTTTATCACCTACCTTCATAAAATACATCTCACCATGGTTTACACTTGCATTTCTCTGATTACAGGGAAGTTGAGAACTTTTTCATATTTTTATTGGTTCCCTAGTTTTCTCTTCCTATAGAATTGCCTGTTTATATCTTTTTCTTATTTTTCTATTGTTCTTAATTTTTACAGATTTATAGTAGGCACTTCAAATTGAATATCATTTATAGACTATGTGAATTGAAAATAACATTTCCTGGTGAGTTGTTCTTAATTTTTAACTTTTCAACTTTTTTTGATAAACAAAAGTTTTCATTTTGTTGTCAAATTTATATGTTTCTCTTAAGATTTGTGCTCCTTGTATTCTGCTTAAGAAAGTATTTCTCTAACTTAATGTCATAAATTTACCCTCTTATATTTTCTTCTGAAATGGTTAAAGTTTATTTTACGTACATAGTTCCTGGGACTAATCTGTCTGGGACTGTCTGTTGTGTATGGTGTGAGAAATAGACACATTTTAATTTGCTTTTTAAATACTGAATCAATAGTCCATATGAATAGTTGATACTCCCCACACTGATCTTCCGTGCTGTCATTTAACAAATTATATCTGCATGGGCCTGTGTCTTATCTTGCCATGTTAATCTATTTGCATATCCACAGTCCAATGTCATTGTGTTAATTACTATAGCTTTATCTGGTAGAACTAATCCTCATTCCTTTTTTCTACTTATTTAAAATGTATTGTTTGCCACATGAAGTTTAGAATAATATTTTATGTTTCCCAAAATCCCTTTCATTGTTTAAATTGGAATTCCACAGAATTTTGATAACAGTTTGGAAAGAATGTCTATTCCTAATATATTGAGCCTTCTTCTTATTGAACAGGGTATATCTTTAATTTACTTAACTATCACTTACATTTTTTTAAAAAAATCCTACATTTAGTTTTAATATTGACTCTTGGTTACTGTTATTAATTGGTTGCTATAATAAGTGACATCTTATACTAAAATACATTCAAATATTGCTTTCTTTTTCTTCTTTTTGACAAATTTGGTCTGTTTTATTAAAATTTTTGAAGAGTCATCTTTGTATTTTTAAATTGTTCCTCTAGAGATTTTGCTTACATTGCGTTAATATTTTCTCTTGTTTTTAATTACTTATATCTTTCTTTAGGTTTACTGTTTCCCTTTTCCACTTTTTAAATTCATGCACTTCACTCACTGTTCAGTCTTTGTTTTTAAGTATTTAAATCTGTAATTTTTCCTTTAATTACTAACTTAGCTGAAATTACACAAGATTTAATAAGAAGTAAAATTGATAACAGTTAGTTCTAAGGTTTTTTGTTTTTCAATTCCTTTCAGTTTATCTTTTGACTCATGAATAAATTTGATAATATGTTTTTCCATTTTTTTTTTTTTTTTTGGCGGGGGGGAATCTCACTCTGTCATCCAGGCTGGAGTGCAGTGGCCCCATCTTGGCTCACTGGAACCTCCGCCTCCTGGGTTCAAATGATTATCCTACCTCAGCTTCCCGAGTAGCAGGGACTACACGCGCCTGCCATCAGACCCAGCTTTTTGTATTGATAGAGACAGGGTTTCACCATGCTGTCCAGGCTGGTCTCAAACTCCTGACCTCAAGTGATCCACCTGCCTCCACTTCCCAAAGCGCTAGGATTACAGGAGTTAGTCACCTCGTTCAGCCTAATTTTCAATTTTCAAAGGCAAGATTGTGGGGCTGGGATGGGGTGGTGGGGGAGGTGGGTGTTACTTTTATTGATTGGGTTTTTGGTGATTGTTTTATTTGGGCATATGAAAGAAAACAAATCACTATAGTTTTATATTTGTTACATTATTTGTGTTATGTAGTGTCTCTCTTTAGTCTTGAATATCAACGATATTTCTTTTTTGTTTGATGTAGCTAGACTTCTCGGGTATTTTATGTTTACAATTCCTAGTACACATTTTCTCCACTTTTTAAACATGTTTTATATGTTAAACAATTTTAAGCATGTTTTATATTCTAAACAAAAGATTATCTTTTAAAATCTAAACTGATAATCTACTGTTTTAAATAGACTTTTACTTCTGACATGTATTTTTATAACCAACATATTTGAACTTTTCTTCACCATCTTATTTTGTTCTTTATATCAATTATATAAGCTTTTCTATGCTGTGTTTATATTTATATTTGTTTTCCTGAATTATCTTGATTTCATTGAATTTTATTAGTTCTACATTCCCACTTTAATGGTTTGAATATTATAGATACCATCTATATTCCTATTTTTCTCATAAATTCCATAAAATTTTAAAAAATGAATTATTTCTCTAACATGCCTTTTGATCCTTTTACTAAAAATAAAGATTATATTAAAAATCAATGTAATTGTTTTTATGAGTAACACTGTATGAAACTGCCTTACCAAAGGTATTCCAAACAAACTGAACTCCAGCATTCCAGTTATAGACCATTCCATTTGTTCCCATGAAGCAGTGTTGTCTCCTAACCAATGTGCGGCATGTCTTCCAGATCCAGCAAATGTTGACCGGGTAAGAATGAAGCTTCTCTTATTAGGAAAAACTCTTTTTACAGCTCTAAAAATAAAACCAAATTAGTAAGTAAAATTGATTAAAAAAATAAAGTTGGCATTTAAATTCTAAAATTTCATAATTCCAGAGCCATGTGATAGTTTGGCTGTGTCCCCCACTCAAATCTCATCTTGAATTGTAACTCCCACAATTCCCACATGTTGTGGGAGAAACTGGATGGGAGGTGATTGAATTATGGGGGTGGGTCTTCCTGCACTATTCTTGTGATAGTGAATGAGTTCCTGAAATCTGATGATTTTAAAGAAATGGGGGGTTTCCCTACACAAGCTCTGTCTCTTTGCCAGCTGCCATCCACATAAGATGTTACATGTTCCTCCCTGCCTTCCACCATGATTGTGAGGCCTCCCCAGCCATGTGGAACTGTAAGTCCAATAAACTTCTTTCTTTTATAAATTGCCCAGTCTCAGATATGTCTTTATCAGCAGTGTGAAAATGGTCTAATACACCATGCAATAATATGTATAATAATTATGCCAATATTTTATGTCAATTTTATATGGACATGTATTAATATTTACTCATGTAAATACATTCTGGTAAAATACAGTGAAAGGGAATTTTTAGAAATCACTAAATTTTGAATGACTCAAATCATACTTTACCAAATTAAATAAACATGTTCATTCACTATCCACTCAATATTTGTTTTTAAAGTACATAATTTAAACTAATTGAATTCCCTTATAAATACAAAATACAACACCTGAACTTGAACAAATAAATTTTGTATAGTGGGATGACTCAAATTATATCTGCATTTCTACATTTCCAAATATTAGTTTAAAAACTTACATATTTTAAATGTAAAATGTAAAGTTTTACATAAAAACTATCCACAACTACCAGCATCACTCATGTTATCTCTACTGGTGCCCAACTATTATTGATAACATTTTCATAATTGGAAACAATTAGGAAATGTGTGAAGTATTCCCAAGTGCTTTTCCATATTATAATCTTTATCATATTGAAACATAGCCTTTTTTTTCTTTCCTAGGATTTATTCACTTAAACACTGCTATATATAATACTCTATTGAGTTTAAAAAGTAAATTCAACTAACCATAAAGACAACAATTCAGAGTTTGGTTATCAGTATGATTTAGGACAAGGAAATATAAATTTAAATAAACAATCACAACTGTTTAATTATGAGAAAATTAAGTATATTGACAACAGTATTTGGTTTTATTGACTATTATATCACAGGACCTTAGAAGGATATTAATTAGAAAACATTTTAATTAAAGTACTTGTTTTTGAAAAATAGTTAAAAGTCCTGTTCTTGGGGCAATATTTCCCCAGGCCAATTGTGAGATTCAAGCTTAAAACACAGTTATATTCAGAAATGTTAAAATTAATCAAAATTGTGAAGGGTAATTTAAATCTATGAGTTGGGAAAGGGTCTCAGTTAAATATATATATCATGATATATATATATATATATATATATATATGGCATATATACATGGTATATATGTGTGTGGGTATATATATATTCATTCTTTTTTATTTTCTTTTTTTAAATTTTGAGACGGAGTCTCGCTCTATTGCCCAGACTGGAGTACACTGGTGTGACCTCATTTCACTACAACCTCCGCCTCCTGCGTTCAAAGGATTCTTCTGCCTCAGTCTCTCAAGTAGCTGAGATTACAGGCACCTGCCTCCTCTCCCAGTGAGGTTTTGTATTTTTAAAAGAGATGGCATTTCACCATGTTGGCCAGGCTGGTCTCGAACTCCTGACCTCAGGTGATTCATCTGCCTTGGTCATTCAAAGCGCTAGCATTACAGGCACTGTAATGCTGAGATTACAGGCACCTGCCACATCTCCCAGTGAGGTTTTGTATTTTTAAAAGAGATGGCATTTCACCATGTTGGCCAGGCTGGTCTTGAACTCCTGACCTCAGGTGATTCATCTGCCTTGGTCTTCCAAAGTGCTAGCATTACAGGCGTGAATTACTGCACCCAACCTACCATGTCATTCTTAATTAATGAGTCCCAAATTCATAAATATTAGTAAGAGAACTGATACTTTGAATGCGATGTTTTTAGCAGGCATAGAATATATTTTTTTTAACTTTGCTATTTCCTAACTATGAATACATTGATAAATTATCAAACATTTTTAAACAATAAATATGAAAGAAGTCTTTGAATGAAATTGCACTTACTCCTCTGTGGCTATAGCCATACTGTATCCATAGAGGTTGTGAACATCATACTGTTTCCCCCAGTTCTGCACAGAATCCATGCAAATTGTTTTGGAATACATGAGTTTGTCAAGAATATCTTTGAGAAAATACATAAGAAACACTTCTTATATTTTTCCATTACAAACATTATAATATGTATTTTCCATTATAGATGTTTTATTTTCATTTTTGCTATGCAATTCCATACTTAGTCAAACATAATGAAAAAGGACAATTCAATTAAACCTAAATTAAATTCCAATTAGGTCCTCATCTTTCACTCTTGCTAAACTTGGATTAACTATTAGATTTATATTTAAATTGGTAAATACTCTGTTTCCTAACTTCAATAATAAATATTTTAATTAAAAAAGCCTTTAACAATATAGAAATATACCTATACTCATCTATATTGTACATTACATAATTATGGACCCATTTGAAAGCCTTATACTAGATTAGTCTATTTAAATATAATCCTAGGCAGCAAACATTTAGCTGAAGGAAAAAACAAATTGATTGTATGGTTTTAAAACTATACCAAAAATTGTGATTTAGAAATATATGTTAGAAATTACCAGTCAACCAGAAAATTGTTATTAATTAAAATGGTAATTATATAACCAAATAAATTTTACCAGGAGTAAAAGGTGGATAATTCAAGTTGTTGGCATTACATCCTTTTGTTGAACCTTGAATAAAGCTGGAAACTTCATTCATGTCCTGAATGGATACAAAATGAAGAACAGCAGAGTTTACATAATTATAAATAGTAAATGCAGAAACTTCTCTAGTTGTTTGAAAATGTTTTATATAAGATAATCATAATGCTCATTCATTCCTAGAAGATAAATATAAGCTACCAAGCCAAAAATAAACAGAATGTCTATATCAGATAAGTACCTTAGAGTGATTTTAAACAATCACAATGTAGTTCATGTCTCTAGTTTTGATTAAATATATATGACATTAATTATAAGTATTAAGTCATTTCCAAATAACTGTCTTCTCATTATGTCTTCTCATTATACACATTCCTTGCATATTCATTTATTTGATATGTTTTGTTTCATTTAACCATTATCTAGTTTCTATGATGTGCTAAGCACATTGGCAGCAGCAAAATCTGCCTACCCAACAGCTTCTATACTCTCATAAAGAATAAAAGTTTAACAAAGGCAAATAGCGTTTAGTATTTTAATTAAAATAGTCATAGCCTCACAGAATCTTTGAAACATTCAGGAAACCCTAGTTCAGCACGATCACACTCTGAGAACCAGGACCTACATGGCTCTTGAAGAAACAGCGGTGGGATATTACGTTCATGTATTTTCTAGCCATTTTAACATAGGCCCCAGTCTTGCCTCAGTACCTACCAGTTGTGTAACCATAACCTAACCAGTTAAGTCCTCATACTAAAAAGGATATTTTTAAATGAAATCATATATCATACCACATATACTCAAGAAATATGTATTTTGTCTTTCTTCTCTGCAAACTATGTTGAAGACTTCTGTAAGCCTTATTTTTCACATCTCTTTAGTAAATCGCCTCCTTTCACATAAAGACATCACATTCAGTTACATACTTGACTCTGTGTTAATTGTATTTCCCTCAGAAAAAGTAGATTTTCTTAATTACATTTCCCTTCTGCCAGCCACATCTTGCCCATATTTTAAGACTCACCGCTTTTCCCCTTCTTGATTCCTTCCCCTCTTATTTCAGATTTCAAGCCCCCTTTAAGCTGAATATTCCTTTATTAATTTTGCAATGGTTAAACATATCTTTTATACTGCTTTCTGAGACCTTCCAAGTAGATAATATTAATCAACAGATTAGAAAAGGGTCTAAGAGACTGATGGTGTCACTAAAATATATTAACATAATAATTTTAAAAAAATGTAATGGTGAATCATTTGCATTATAGTTGGACATTTCTTTCATAAAACTATAACTATAACTAGACATACTAGTTTGCAAAAGCTTCCCTGAATATTGAGTTCTACTGACCCCAGCACACCGAATATGATTATTCATCTGCATTATTCTCAAAATACTATTGTAAAAGTATCTAGACTATGGATTTTAAAAGAAGCTAAGGAAATTTGATACATGGAATTGAAATGATAAATTAATGGTGCTCAAGGGAAAAGGAATAAATTCGTTATCATGACAGAGATTTAAATGGTATATATTTTCACTTCCCAAATGTTTTCAGAGTAAGCAGAAATGAGAGAAATTAATATAGTTATTCTGAAGTACAAAAATATCTAAAGGTACATTGAGTTACTGTTTTGAAATTGTCTGGAATATTATATTCGATTTTGTTTCCTGTGTCCAGTAAAAATTAATAAAGCTATATTATAGTTACACAGCAAATAATCATAGGTAAAGTACTTTTCTCTTCATGATTCCAGCAATAAAATTAAATTTTTAAAAAACTGCTGCTGAAATGTATAATTTAGGAATAGTGAGCTGCATTATTTTAAATTTTAAAATGTTCTCACTCATAAGTGGGTGCTGAACAATGAGAACACACAGACACAGGGAAGGGAACACCGAACACCGAACACCGAGGTCTGTCAGGAGGTGGGGGCTATGAGAGGGATAGCAAGGGGTGGGGGAATTGGGGAGGGATAGCATTAGGAGAAATACCTAATGTAGATGACAGGGGAATGGATGCAGCACACCACCATGGCACATGACGAAATTACTCTTACTTAATATCATATACAGGTGAAGTAAATTAGGATTTTTAATATTATAACCAGTAGATTTGAAACATTTCAGTCATGGCACTCTAGCCTGGCAACAGAGCAAGACTCCATCTCAAAAAAAAAAAAAAAGAAAAAAAGAAAGAAAGGAAAAAAAAAGAAATTGTCAACTGTTTCTGAGAAGGTACCTCAAGCTTCTTTAAAATTCCTTGAAAATTGTGATAGTGATCTGATGGCATTTTCTACTCACATTTAAACTAAATGTAAATAAATACTGCCCCATTTTTAAAAGAATTTGTAAAAGAATTTCATTTTTATAAGAATCACATAAAATGTAGAAAGAATATAACCAAGTAAGCTTCTAGTTATTTGGAAATGTAAATTTATTTGGACATACCTTATTAACAAAATTTATGTTTGAAATACTATATATTAAATTATTTGGTTTTTCATTTAATAATTTTGCTTATTAAAGTTTTTTTTTAGGTGATCCACCCACCTTGTCCTCCCAACATATTAGGATCACAGGCATGAGCCACCACTCCTGGGCCACTAATTAGATTTTTAAGAATAGAATCAAAATAACAACATGATATCAAAATATCCATATGTAATCAAAAAATGAATTTTTTTATTTTAAAAATATTGACTAATACTTTTGTTTTGAAATCATATATTTGGTGTCAATTATACTAAATACAGTAGGCTCTTGTTTCTCAATTATTAGGGGATTATCTCATAAATGACATAAAAAAATAGAATTCAAATTTACAAAAAGCTATACTTCAATGACAATTAAGCTCACATCATTTCCCAAGGTGATTTTAATATTTAAACCTAACATTTACGACTATTAGCATGGAAACTAAATTAGAAATCTAGTAAATTATAAAACTAGTTTTATACTTGACATAAAATAAAACTTTATCAGTTAAATAACAACTTTTTTAAACTGGATCAGAAACAATAATCCAAAGAGAGTGAAATAATTAGATAAACAACTTAGCAGTGTAATATGGAAAGTATTTAAGTAATAGCTAGAAGTAGAATATCCATAATACATAGTAATTCACTGATGTTCATTGATTTTTGAAATTATACTTTTTTGTTGTTGTGTTTTTTGTTTGTTTAAGGCTTAATTACAATGCTTCTGTAGTAGTGTTGGAAATACTCTGCCTTTCTCAGATAACCTTCTCTCCCCCACTTCGGAGGTGAAGCAGCAATTTCAGTTTTCAATTAATGCAGAAATGCCATATTCTCTCTTCCTATAATACAATCAGACTCTGTCTTACTATTCCTAAAGTATTATTTATACTCATAATTTTGCCATAATCAAAATGGTTCCTAAGTGGGGGAAAAAAAAGGCTAAAGAAACTTTCAATATAGGTTCAATAAGAACTAGAATTTAAAATAAAGCTCATGGTCAGAGTGAATTATTTGTATTTCTACCATTGCTAGTTATTAGTGGTGTAATATCACTGATTTTATGTTAAATAACTGAAGCCTTTTCATCTTCATTTTGTTACTGTCATCATAGGAATCCTGAAGATTATACTAACCCTTTATTCAAATCCACGTTGTCAGCAGAAAACATAATTTTTCTATAGTTGCATTTCTGACAACTTGTCTGATAGATATATGGTGCAAAAGAAACATTTGCTAACTAAATGATTGATTTAATAAACAAGTGAATAATTAGAATGATGATTAAATTAATAAGGAGCACTTGAGGAAAATAGAGATTGTGTGGACCTAAACGAACAAAGAAAATATAGCCATCCCTAGGGCGTCCATTAGGTCTTTTTTCAAAATTCTATACACTTGTAATCTAGTTTCCGTGCCTAGCAGCAGGTCAGCAATAGCTACAGATGTACAATTTCACTTAAAGAAACTCCTCAACACTTGTATTTTTCTTTTCGAGAGAGTTTCATTCTTGTCGCCCAGGCTGGAGTGCAGTAGTGCGATCTCCACTTACTGCTACCTCCACCTTCTGGGTTCAAGTGATTCTCCTGCCTCAGTCTCCAAAGTAGCTGGGATTACAGGCATGCACCACCACCACGCCAAGCTATTTTTGTATTTTTAGTAGAAACGAGGTTTCACCATGTTGGTCAGACTGGTCTTGAGCTCCAGACCTCAAATTATCTGCCTGCCTCAGCCTCCTAAAATGCTGGGATTACAGGCGTGAGCCACCACACCTGGCTGTATTTTTCTTTAATAAGTTTATTAGCAAACTAGGATTCTGTTTGTTGACTTTTTGAGATACAATACTTCACCTATTACCTATTTTTATTTGCTCTATTCCATAGCTTACTAAAGAGCAGTCTCTAAAGAACAGGAGCTTGTTCATCATATTGCTGCTGTTGCTTGACTGTTACTAACTTTAATAAGTGTCTTGGGAGTTGCACTGCAATAGGCTTATCACCAAATCTTATTAATTAATTTTTAGGTAAATTATTAGTCATAAAGGAACAAAACCTTGGATATGGAAATACATTTATAAAGTGTGTTACTGAAAAGAAAAACCTCGATTTGCATTTATGGTTTTTTTCCCCCTCACTCGTGAACGTAATAGGTATACTTATATATTCTAGTAAAAAATACAGTAGCTTTAAATTTTATGTTGAATACATCAGAAAAAAATGTATTTTATTGACTCAGTAATTTTTATGGATAAATAATTCTATGGTCACTGACCAAAATTACTGGTTTAAAATAGCTACTTACAATCCAAAGTCCGTCATACTGCACTTGTTGATGGAAAATACTGGATTCATTTGCCCACCAATCAATGCAGTTTGGATTAGTGAAATCAGGGTATACTGTTAATCCTGGCCATACCTAGAAGAATAGATCATTCACATATATACGTAAATAAATGGAAAAATAAATAAATGAAATTTCATATTAATAAAGTTGAGAATAGTAAAAAGTGTTAAAATTATACTTCTTTAAGTATATGCGACTCATATATTTTCTAAATTTACAAGAATATCACGACTACTTTAAAACACATTTAAAGAAGAGCAGTAAAAAAGATGAAATCATAAAGCATACAGGAAGAAAAAATTATCAGAACATGGCATAAGGCTGCTATTTTGACTGCAACTAAATTTGTTTCTGAGCATCACAATAGGTTAGCTTAATAAATAAACAATGAATATCCTATATATTTTATATCCCATAAAAGAAAGCACATTAGTTCATTTCCAAAGGCGTATGCCTCCAAACAATTTTTTTTTTAATTCTCTAATGTTTCTTTTTTATGAATAAACATGAATATGATACATACTGGGTACTATTTCAAGTACTTTTATAATTACTAACATAATCTTCATTAGAATTTTTTGAAAGCAGGTACTATTTTTATCCCCACTTTACAGATGAGGTAGGTACTGTAATTAAAATCATTTTGCAGATTAGTGATGTTCAATAAGTTGCTCAAAGAAGTTCAGTAAGTTGCTTAAAGTCAAACCACTGATAACAGGTATAGCAGAAATTTAAACCCAAACAATCTTACACCTAAGTCCATGCTATTAAACACTACGTGTATTATGCTGTCTTTTTCTGATTTATGCTTCTTGAAATTATTTTACATTATTTTACTTATTACTTACAACAATGACATTAGGCAAGAAGAATTTAATTTCAGATAAATTGAGCTAAATTATATTGTTTTGTATTCAAATATTTCAAATTGACTGTCTGATCTGTCCATAAGCAGCAAAGCTTGTATTAACATATATCATGTGAAATATTAATTAGGGGAAGAAAAATGTGTGGGTTTTCTTTTTTACAGAAGGAGCTCATAATTATTTAAAAGACTTTCACCAGAAATTTTAAGTTTGATGACTGTGATAAGAAAGAAGCTTACAGCAGAGAGATGGAGCAATTTGGCTGAAAAGAAGTCTCCAGTGGCCATTGCCCCTGCAGAAGTACCAAAATGAACAACTACCCACAGACAAAATAGTACCTTCCTAAGAACCAAATACAGGTGTGATCACAGTACCTGGTTTTAGCATATCAAGGGAAGAGTCACTGAAGAGGGTAGGAAAGAGAGTCTTGGATTGCATGCACCACCCCCGCTCACATTCCCCAACAGTGGTCATGGTACATGGAGAAAGAATCTGTGCACATTGGGAAGGGAGAGCAAAGTGATTGTGGTCTTTTGCATTGGAACTCACTGCTGGCCTTCTACAGTGGAAAGTACGAGGGGTGGAAATCAGCTGACACCCATAGAAGGAGCATTTAGAACAGCCCTAGCCATAGGCAAACTGTTCATCCCAGCAGTCGGAACCCAAGTAGCAGCAAGCCCCACTACTGTGATCTAAATGGCTCTGAGGTCCTAATTAACTGGAAAGGCTGTCAAGGCCTTATGGACCACAATTCCCTGGGTAAATACTTGTGTTGTGCTGGGCTCAGAGCCAGTGCACTTGGGGTACACACAACCAAAAGAGATACCAGCTGGAAAAGCCAAGGAATTGCTTGCAATCCTCCTCCCCCAACCCACGCAGTGCAGCTCATAGCCCTGGGAGATACTCTTTCAAACTCTTCTTGAGCAGAAGAGAAGGGAGAGTAATGAGAACTTGTCTTGCAACTTGGATACCAGCTCAGCTGTAGTAAAACAGTGCACCAGGCAGAGTCCTGAGGCCCCTAGCCAAGACCCAACTCCCAGACATTTCTCAATACACTCTGGGCCAGAAGGAAACCCGCTACCTTGAAGGGGTGCAGAATTCATCATCTGCTAACTAAAGAGCCTCTGTGCCCTGAATAACCAGGAGTGGTAGCCAGGCCATACTCAATATGGGCCTTGGGTGAGAATCAGGCCTATGCTGTCTTTAGGTGTGACCCAGCACATTCCCAGCTATGGTGGCTGTGGGGGAGAGACCCTGCTGCTTACGGAAAGGAGAAGGAAGGGTAAAGGGAACTTTGCCTTGCAGCTTGAGAATCAGCTCAGCCACAGTGAGATAGACCAGCAGATGGACTCCTAGTGCCCCTAGTGTCAGGCCTTGGCTCCCGGAAGGCCTTTTTGGACCTGCCTTGGGCCAGAGAAGAGACAACTGAGCTAAAGGGAGATATATGGGCCTGGCAGTATTCACCACAAGCTGACAATATAGCCCTTGGTCCTTGAGTGAATATCAGCTGTAGCCATCAGTGTTTGTCCTAGAACTGGGGTGGTGGTGGCCACATGGAGAGACTCTTCTGTCTGAGAAAAAGGGAAGGAAGAGAGGGAAGGACTTTGTCTCAGGGATTGAGTGCCAGCCACTTTATCCGCAGTAGAACAGAGCACTAGGTAAATGTCTAAGTTTCCCAACTCCAGGCCCTGGCTCCCAGAGGGCGTCTCTGCACTTGCCTGGGGCCATGTTAGAACTTGCCACACTGAAGGGAAAGAAACAAGCCTGGCTGGATTTGCCAACTGTCCATTGTAAAGTCCTGGTGCCTTGAGTGAGCATAAGCAGTAGCCAGGTAATCGTCACTATGGGTCTTGACTAAGATCTATTGCTATGCCGGCTTCAGGTCTCACCCAGCACAGTCCCGGTGGTGGTGGCCACAGGGGTGCTTGCGTCACTCCTTGCCTAGCTCCAAGCAGCTTAACATAGAGACAGAGAGACTCCATTTCTCTGAGAAAAGAAATAGTAATGATCAGAGAGGTAATAAATGAAATTGAAGAAAAAGGTACAGAATATCAATGAAATGAAAAGTTGGTTGTTTGAAAATGTAAATCAAATCAACTAACCTTTAGCTAGACTAAGATAAAAAGCAAGGACAAAATGAATAAAATCAGTGATTAAAAAAGAGACATTATGACAGGTAACACAGAAATGCTGACAGTTTTAGAGGCTACTATGAGCAGCTATATGCCAATAAATTGGAAAACCTAGAAGAAATGCGTGAATCCCTAAACACCTACAATCTACTAAGATCAAACCATGTAGTTTGATCTTATATGAAGTCAAATCTTTTGCATGACTTCTTATGAGAACTGTTTTATAGAACCTTGAAATATTTTCTTTGTCTAATATTTTTCTCCCCACAATTAAAATATAAAATTAAGACTTGAAAGCAGACATATACACACACACACACACACACACATGCACACGCACATATCCACAGAAACTTTGTTTCAGATAAGAAAATTTGAGCAACACGATATTAGTGAATATAATATTTTACCTCTCCAATAATTGGTGTTCTTCCATCTGACTCATTTACCCACACATTTTGTGCATTTCCCCCTCTCATAGGTTGCATATGTTGTTCCATTGGCACGTTGACCTATGGAAATTGCAGGATCCTAACAATAGAAAGAAGAAACTATGTAAAATCTTTTAACTTACACATGTATAAAAACTAAAAATGTATTAATGTATAATTGATCATTACCAAGATGATGACATATTTCTGTCCATGGTTATGTAAATCTTGAACAAATTCAGGGAGTCCTTGAAATGCAACTTCATCATAAGTAAAGTCTTTCTTGTCTTCCATGTAGTCAATATCAGTGACCTGTGTATCCTGAAAGTTAGCAGATTGCATTTCAATACATAGTACTAAAAGAACTCTAATCAGGTCAATTTTTAATTCCAAAGAATGTCTATTATGAACATATCCCTTAAAAAATAAATGAATGTCCATCCTTTTCATTTCACTAAAGAAGCAATCATATTGTTTGTAAAACTGGTTTTCTAATTATTAAGTACAAAAACATTAAGTGATTATTCATAGTTTTCAGTGATAATGATTAGATATGCATTGTTTTTATATTTGTGCATTTCATTGTACAAAAATAAAAAAATTTATATATTTCAGAAAATTATTTAAAAATATATAGATTCTAAAATTAAGGTCTATTTTAAAAACTAAATATGATTTTGTTTACAGTGAAATATGTATTCTGTTCTAGTATAACTAACAAGCAGTTCTTCAAAAGCATATACTTGTACTTTCAGGAGGCAAGGGCATTACGTATGAGATAAAATACACTTTACAATTAAAAGGCAGCCTTGTAATAATATTATATAATATATATAGAAGATATTCCTGACAATTTCCTACAGTTATTATTATGTGACAATATTTAACTTGATTCATATTTCCACAAACCATTCTACTTACAAACGGTATGCCGGCTTCCCGGTTTCTCCTTACCACTTCTTTTACTACATCTAATGATTTATAATTCCAGCGACTTAGTTGGAATCCAAGACTCCAATATGCTGGCATTGCTGGTAGTCCAACAAGCTTGAAGTAAATGGGCATGTAATTAGTTTGAATAGAAAGAAATACATTTAGCATTAATAATTAATGCGCCTCTTATTTTGTTATATCCCTGATATTCATTTAAGTTTACATAATTTAAACAAACAGTGTTACCCGGATTCCAAACAATTTCCTATTCTATTTGAATGTGATATGAAACTCCTAACAAGTTTATGTTTTGTATTTCATGTTTTAGTTTGTATTTAAAAATTAGAAAGTGCAACATAACAGAAAATAGCATTTGCCAAACTGTGTTTTGTCCGTAATAGAAAGTTAAATAAGAAAATACAAGAACAGCAAACAAAGATAAAAGGGAAATTTGCCCACCATGCTCCTATTTTCTATAGCAAGTCACCATATATGAAAACAGAAAAGATGTTTAAAAGTACAAAATTTCTGTTTCCTTACATTTTGGCAGTCATTTACCTCCTGGTTTTCAAAAATATTAATAAAATATACATTCTACAATGCTCCCACCCAGTTATTGCATAGGCTTTTTCTTATTCACATAGTGCCTCAGCTTTGTTTCTTCCTCCTGGGGACAAATGAATCACCATCCCTTCCTCTTTTTGTAGTGGCCCAAGCAAGCTCAGTGCAAGAGAATATCAGTGTCTCATTACAACAAATGATATAATTTTGCACGTGGAAATTTGGATGTAACTGATGTTAATTTTTTTTTCACTAAAAAGTGAGTTTTAGGTTATATAAGACAAGCATTCATACTTGGCATGATCAATTTTCTTTGGTTTAGGCTTTTATATATACACATTGGATGAATTATTTCTCCATGACTTATATCTAAAAAACTACTATGTTAAAATAAAAAAATTAATTACTCATATTGGGTTATTGTTTTCTATTCAAGTGAAGTACCAAACTTATTTCAAACTTGATATCAAATAAAGCTCTCAAAAATTAGTATGTTTAAAGTATTCTCCTGAATACCAAATGTTCCAAATAATTCTTTAAAGATTTAGACATGTGATTGAAATTTCTTATATATGTGTGAAGAATCAACATATATGTTGACATAAATTTCTTCTCATGTATGTGTGATGAATCAACCTATATGTAACAATACTGATTTTGAAATGATTTGACATTCTACTGACTTTACTCAACATGTGGGAGACAGCTATGCCAACTGATGTTTGACAATTGGAATGTCAAAGAATATTGTTTCTCCCTTTTGTTCATGTGATAACCACACTCAAAGTCTATATGTAGGCCAGTCTAGAACTGTAATTATGATTTTATATTATAGAGTCTGTAAATTTTGTATGCTTCTCTTCTAAATTTCACATTTATAAATAGAAATTTGGGAATGATTAGACATTGTAAATTGTTAAACTGCATAAAACCCTAACTAATCTCATTTCAGATTTTTGGACCCTAATTTAAAAAGCTTTTTATAGTAATCACTTCTCCTCTGAGATCATTTTTGCAAATGGGAATTATATGTCAAAAGGTACATCAAGAAAATGAGATATTTAAAATAGGCATAATACTTGAATTTTATACCAATGAAAATAATTTTATTTTCCATGATAACACCATTATAACAGTTAGAAGAGAGAAATTACATGGAAGTTTTAGAATCATCTTCCGTGTAAGTCCTGGATTCCCCCACCTCTCTAAAGCCCATCTTGGGCTCAGGAATACAAGATGTTATTTAATATGTAAGTAAGAGTTGCTTAGATAGTAACTTGAGATGTGTTTCAGGCTAGGTTTCAAACTGGACCCTCTTAGGCCAAAAAATAAGAGCCAATTTTCCTGGCATTTGCCTACTATGAATTTATAGCACGATTCATCAGTCTTCTCACAACTCAGTTACCTCTAGGATTTTGATCAAAAGAATATATGACCTATACATTTATTGCCTATTCTCAGTGTTAAATAAGATTGTTCCTTTTGTTTATTCCATCAAATAAAGTCATGATAAGTAAATATTTAATATGCAACATCTCAGTGAAATTTACCTCTTGAAGTCAACTGCCTAGAACTAATAAATTATTTGGAATTCAGACACATAGACACTTGAATATATATATAGTTAATTGCACAAGGGAAAAATTAAAACCACCCAGCTGCATCTTAAAGATGATAAGATTTTCAAAAACATTTAGCTAAGAGGTCCCTAATATGTAAAATAAAATCATCTAAATACATGGGCATATTAGATGAAATAAAAGTATGCAGAAAAAAATATAAAATAGACCTGAAACACACCTGTTGATACTGTTGAACTACTTGTTCTGGCGTATCTCCTAGAAAGATGTAAAAATCCAGAATGCCACCAGTAACTCTATATGTTACTATTGGAGTAGGCTGGATAAAAATCTCTACAAAATAAAATTGGGAAGCTTATATGTAAACAGTGAAAGGGTTCATAGTAATTAGTTGCAAAGTCCATTTTAATTAATTTGTATTAACTACATTATTTTACATTATTTTTGAATAACTAAGAAATAATGAAATATTGAATGTAGGAATAACATAGGAAAAAAGTAAAATGCCATCATGTCTGAGGCTTATGATGAAATATCCCAGATATTTTCTTTCACAGATGGTGGCCAAAGCTCCCCTGGATATTACTTTGCAAAGGGTTAGTTGCAAAGGATTAATTCTCTGACAACAAAAAGATTTCTCTCTGAAACTGCATTTTTAATTAGTCATTTAAATTGAAGATTCTTTGAAAGATCATATTGTCACATACTAATTTCTAAAAGACAAAGTGTCAAAAGTTTTAATTTAACTTTCCTAAAAGTAAGACACAGTGACTGGATAACCATGTAACAAACTGATCCTGCCTGAAATGTGATTAATTTCTTTAACTTTTTGTTATCACCAATTCACCTATCAAAAAGATATTGAATTAATAATATTAAAAAATAAGACTATATTATATGAATTTTAATAAACTAAAAAATTACTCTTCTATTTCCATGGACATCCTTGTTTTCATTTATACTGGCATGTTTACTTATCTTGACAAATGAGGTTGTGGGAATGAAAATACCCATTGGCATAGATGTGTTTCAGTATTCCTCTGAAAGGAAAATAGAGTACCTGGATGCCACAACATAGCATACGCTCCCCAAAATCCCAAAATGGATGCACTAGTATGCAAAAATTGATTGTCTCTTTAACTTCAAAATCTACTTACAATAATTTCACGTTAATATTAACTATAAATTAGTATACATCTCATAAGTATGCATGATTGAAATAAAAAGAGCAATTAAAACATTTCAAGTGAAATCTTTAAATATATTATTAAATGAATTATTCTTACCCATTGCATTGCTATTCATTAAAAACACACCAAATGACTCTCCAGATGGATCTTCAATACACATAAAAAATGTTTGATGGCCATATAAATTATTATTATTCTATAAGGCAAGAATTTGAAAATAAAACTTTTAAATATATTTAAAACAAAAAGATTATATATTTTATATACTCTTCGTGAATTAATTTGTTTCTATAATTTACTTCCATGTTTCTATACTAATAGTCTTCACTATACGTAACAATGAAACATTGTAGGTGGAAGAAAAACCTTCAAACTATTAAACATTATTAATTTTATAGTAATGTATAAAATATATAACATATACATTATACTATTAATATATTACTTAATTGTCCTGTTTTATTATAATTACATTAGTTTTAATAACTTATGCCAAGGTGGGTGGATCACAATCTAGACCATCCTGGCTAAAAAGGTGACATCCTGACATTCTGTCTCTACTAAAAATACAAAAAATTAGCCAGGTGTGGTGGTGAGCACCTGTAATCCCAGCTACTAGGGAGCTGAGGCAGAAGAATTGCTTGAACCCAGGAGGCAGAGATTACGGTGAGATAAGATTGCACCACTGCACTCTAGCCCGAGTGAGGCACTGTCTCAAAATTAAAAATAAATAATAAAAAAAATAATTTATTGATGATAAGGTCATAGCATAGTTATCAATTAGGCCCCATGTATGCCCAAGGTACTGCGAGAGCTTCCAAAATAATATGTAACCTCATAAAAATTTACATTGACTAGCAATGGCTAGCCAATGATGGATATAAGTACAAGGGTGAGTGAAAAAGGAATAATAAAATATGATCATGAAAGTCAAAATAAAACACTTATAAACTGGAAATCCTGTGCAAACATTCACAAATTCTGTTAGTCCCTGAGTCAATATAGAACCTATCAATTGTCACGTCCAAGCTAAACAAGCTTCTGGATAGGAATCCGTGACATTCAATTGTTTAGTTGATCAGTTAAAATAAATGATGGTTTCAAATATGCTAAGATTATCATCTGCTGCAATATAATGATTTTATTTATAACAAGAAAGACAGTTTCTTACATCACCAGGAAGTTGATCTCGAGTAAAAATTGGCCATGTTTTCCAGTATAAATCATGACGAAATCTCTTATGAACCTGTTCCCCCAATACCATAAATATATTCACTGGGAAGACGGGTTGAGATCTGTAAGTACTGGTCAGAGTACACTAAGGGACCAATGCTGGTGTCAAACCTGCAAGAAAAGAAATAAAAAATAATCTAAATATATATACACATATACACACACGTGTGTGTGTGTGTGTGTGTGTGTGTGTGTGTGTGTGTATAATGTTCTACCAAATACAGGTTTATATTAACATCATCCAGAATATTTCATTTTAAACATGCCAGTGGTTAGCTTTGGTCACTTCTTAGAAACACACAAATTACCCCATAGAAAGACTTTCTTCACTCCATCAACACAATTTTGCCAATATTTTTCACATCTCTATTTTTCACATCCATTTCTTTCTTTACTTGTCATCACAGGTTTAAAGCGTAACTATCATTATCAATTGCATTTCACAGACTACACAAACTGGGAAAATTAATTGAAGTTTTCAGGAGTCACAAACTAGTAGGAAGAATAGCCGAGTTTCAAACCCAATTCTACTTGCTCTAGGGACTGGATATTAAAATACAGTATTTTACTGGCTTTCACACTTAAAAATTAAGTTTGAAAGCATTTTTTCCCTAAAAAAAATATGTTTTATGCAGTTCAAATATGTACTACAAGAAATGCTAAATGACATTTAAGATTTTTATGTTTTTATTTTTATTGACAAGTAGTAATTGTATACACAGTCAGCCCTCGTATCTGTGAGTTCTGCATTCATGGATTCAACCAAGCAGGGATGGAAGATATTTGAGGAAAAAAAAAAAGAATGATACATCTATACTGAATACATATGGACTTTTTTCTTCTTGTCATTCTTCACTAACAATATAGTATAACAACTCTTTACATAGAATTTACATTGTATTAGTTATTATAGGTAATCTAGAAATGATTTAAATATACAAGAGGATGTGCCCAGGTTATATGCAAATACTACACAATTTTATATAAGGAACTTGAGCATCCATGGATTTTGGCATACTCAGTGGAGGAGCAGGAGTTGTCCTGAAAGCAATCTCCCATGGATACTGAGGGAGGTCTGTATACATGGGATACAATGTGATGTTTTGATGTACATCATTTAATGATGAAATAAAACTAATTAACATATCCATCACACCATATACGTTTTACTGCAAACATTTAGAATTTATAGTAGTCTGTTAGTAATTTTGAAATATACATTGTTATTTTTTTTATTAATTATAGTCACCATGTTAATTTGTCTCAAAAACATTGCTTCTGTCTAATCCTCTGACCAGCATCTCCCCCTTCTCCTCCACTCCCAGCATCTGGAAAACATAATTCTTTCTGCTTCTATGATTTCAACATTTTTCAGATTCCACATATACGGGAGATCATACAGTATTTGTCTCCTTTGTGCCTGGCTTATTTCACATAGCATTAAATATTTTTATGATTTAACACAAAGTCATTAACAAAAGTACTAAAATACATTTAAAAAGAGAAATTGCTGAGATTTAATCTTGACAATTGCTTTTTAACATTTCTTGGGGATACAAGAGCATTTATCTTGAAACCATTCATAGGAAATTACTAAATCTCTTGCACCTACACCTCCATACAATCATAATGAAGGTGTTCAACATATATTGAAATATATACATATATATATATATATAATTTTAATATTAACATGGGAACTACTCCTCTTTGAATAGTAACTGTTTGATTCTACAAATTGGCAACAGAATACAACAAATATGGGGGAAAAGACACAAGAGGAGTTCTAGGTATGTACAAATATATGCAAGTCTAGAGTTGTGTTAGTAATGCTCTCCACCTTCATCTTTGTTTGACCTTTATTTGATTATAATTTATGTTCCAGCATTTTTCATCCACAAGGAACCAAACACCTTTATCACAGTAATCTTTACAAGTTATCCATCTACCCTCTTTTGGGAGGAAATTTATTCCTTCTGAAAATGTCTTGAAATTAAGACTTTCCAATTCTATAATAAGAGAATAAACTTATATAAATGTAAAATAATATACTTACAAAGTTCTACCATTGCTTTTCCTAATAACTTTGATGCTAAATGGGTTTTCTGCAACGTTCACATCATACAATGCGTCAGAAACTGCGGGTCCAGTAAACTCTTTTACATACTGATGAGGAACTTCATATCTTTTATTATTTGGATCAGTAATCTGAAAAGATTTAAGCAAGTTAGCATTACTTGATTCTAAACTATTATTTAATATTCCAATTCTGAATTATTAAATGCTAGTTCCAAATAAAAAAATGTATTGATTAGTTTTATAGAAGAACTATTAATCTATTCAGAACCTTAATTTGAACATTGTTGAATGGCTATGCACAGATAAAGTGTATGAATTTTTAAGAAATACATAGAAATAGTGGGTTATGAAGTAATATGTATAAAATTATGTACAGATTTTTATTGACTGATGTGAAAATGACAGTATTACCAAATATTGATTTTTGAATACTAGACCTTTGTGAATTTAATCATTCTCAGTGCTTTTCAGTGTTCAGGTCCTTATATAGTTCCATAAGGATAAGACATTTTGTTTAAAAAAATTTAGAGGAACTAAAAAGAAGCACTGAAATAAAGCTGAAGCACTGAAAAAAAAACAGTTCCCGTGAAATTGTTGCTAAAAAGGTGATATACAAATAATTTGGTGCTGGTTTTACTTTCAAATTCAAAATATTCATACTAGAAAACTACTTACTACAAAAAGCAAGAATTATAGTTTTTAAAAATCACTAATAAAATTGATAATCATTGAAAGATAGAATGTTGCATGTATACAACACTAACAATTTTCGCAAATTAAATTTTAGATTAATCAATCTAAAGTAGTTTAAACAATAAAAAATTTTAAACCCTTCTTGAGAATGTTTATTTTCTTCACAGCACTGAGCTAAATGTTTTACATGAACTATATTATTTTAGTTCTCCAAAAATAAGTGCAGAACAAACTATTACTATTTGCATGTTATATTTGTGTAAACAAGCTGAAAGAAGTGCAGTTTAATTAATCCTAACTCTTGGAATAAATATCTCTCAATAGAGAAAATGTATTTGTAGGGTGAAAGTGTGTTTATCAAAAGTCTTTTGTTATTTAACCTTCTTTGGAAACCTTAAAAAACAAACCTTGAACCGGAAACGATTGGGTGTCTGATTTTGAGTTGTGAAGTAAACACTGGCAATGTCATTTCCAAATAGTGTAGGTGAAGGTATCCTTTTTAATGTGGCTTCAAGTCCTTAAAGAATAAAAAAAAACTGCCTTGTGTGACTTGATTTATACATCTTAACAATTATTAAATATATTTATCTTATTGTACTTACCACAAATGAGTACTTTTTAAATTTGTTACAACTATGCAAAAAAGAAATCCTTAATACAGCCAATGTGAACATTCTCATGAACACATTTCTTATTTGATTATATTTAAGATATTTTTCCAAAGTAAAATTTAATACACATTTTTGCTCCTCTCAAAATATATCATATTGATAGAGCACGTCTTACCAAGATCTGTTGGTGCAATTCCTTCACCATTATAACCATGATTATCTACGAAGAAACACCAAGGAATAACAGAGTCGTTCCATGGCCTCCAGCAGCAGCCTCTCTGTTTACAAATTTCCTGATAAAACATTTTTTAAAGGAGTTATATAATTAGTACTATTATCAGATGTCCCAGTCTCTATTTTTCCAATTAATAAATATTTTTAAACGATCTATTTTTTTTGAATATAATATGCCAAATGGGATTTGCCCTTTTGTTTCTTTTACTTGGAAGAAATGTGTTTAATAAATTGAACTAATTACACACCATCAGAAATTTATGATATGAAATGTGGTTATTAAATTATGTATCTATACAAATTTTTTGTTAGCTCAACTATTTTAAGGGAACCTGCTCTCTGGATAATTATAATTTATTCTGTTGTCATGGCATTGATATAGAAGAACTGAAATATTTATTTTGTACTAATTTTATATCAAGCTGATGTTTAAACTGGAAGAATGAAAATATGGCCACGAATTTAAGCCCACTTAAAATGTGTAAGGGATTTAGTTCTACCTACTTACTAGTTCAATACTTAATTATTTAAACTATCTTAACTAGCTTATGTGCCAGGTACCACAAGTAGTTGCTGCAATTGCATTCAATACTGAATTCTCAGTAATTTTACTATCTATACGGAAATACTATGTAAAGTGAAAGAAAAATTATAAATGTTTATATAAATATATAATTTAGCAAAATAATGATTCTGTGCATAACAGCATTATAATTATAAATCTTACTATGTAAATTTAATAGCGTGACACGGTTTCATAATTTGAAAACTTGTAGGATTTTTCCCTTTCTTACTTTCCATGAAAATAATTTTTTGAAAGTGTTCATTTTAATCAGCTGAAAGTATGCAATAACTTTTTCCTATTTTCTCCTCAAATTAAAATGGTATCAGATACAGACACACACACATACACAAACACAAATATACTATATATTTATACATTTTATAAATATAAATATATATATTTAAATATTTATAATATATAAATATTATATTTATAAAATGTATATATAGTATATTTAATGTATATATACATTGTATATATACATTACATATATATACAATGTATGTATACAAATATATACAATGTGTACATACATTAATGTATATACAATGTATGCACACATTGTATATATTTGTATACATACATTGTATATTTACATTTAATGTATATATACAATGTATGTATACAAATATATACAATGTATGTATACAAATATACTATATAGTTATACATTTTATAAATATATAAATATATAAATATATTTATAAAATGTATAACTATATAGTGTATTTATGTTGATATATATAAATAGTATATAGTATATATAGTATATATAAATATATTTATATATTTATAAAATGTATATATAGTATATATTTATACATTTTATATATATACTTATAAATACATAGTATAAGTATATTTAAAATATAGTATAAGTATATTTAAAATACCTACTAATATATTTAGTAGGTATACTATATATTTATACATTTTTATATATAATATATTTAAATAGATAAGTATATGGAATATATGTATATATATTTTACATATAATAAATATACATTTATTTTTATGTGTAATGAATATACATATAATTATATATAATATATATAAAATCTGTCTACACACCATATATATATATATATATATATTTTATATTCAAACACACATACCCACAAATACATTGCAAATTGAGATACAATTGGATCTAATTATTCTGGTCATGCAATTTTATCTCCAGTTATCTAACCTATAGAAATACTCCTAGCAATACAAAGAGACAATTGTACAAAAAATATTATTTACAGCAGTCTCTATGAAATATTTTTATATAAAAGTTTAAAGACATTTATATAAACACATAAAGGTGCTCAGTTTAAAAAATGAAAGAAATAAGCACACTATAATCACAATTTAAATAATTAAAATATATAGTAAAATAGCTTATGTTAATTTTCTCAAAATATACCATATTGGTTTCCTATGTCTTTCATAACAACCATGGAAAAGGTGACTTAAAGCAACAGAAATTTACTCTCACCATACTGGAGGCTACAAGTCCTAACTCAAGGTATCAGCAGACCCATGCTGCCTCCAAAGGCTCCATGAAACAATTCTCCCTCGTCTCTTTCTAGCTTCTGGTGGCTCCTGGCAACCCTTGGCATTCTTTGGCTTACAAGTGCATTTTTCCAATATCTACTTCTATTTCACATGGCTTTCCTCCCTGTCTGTCTCTGTGTGTGGTTCCTTCCTCTTATAAGGACATTAGTCATTAGACCCCGGGGCCCAGCTTAATTCAGTAGGACTACATGTTAACTAATTGCTTCTGTAAAACTGTATTTCCAAATAAGGCCATATTCTGTGACTCCAAGTGGATACTAATTTTTGCAAAACATTATTTAACCTATTACATATACACACCAATATGTTAATTAAAAATGCATATCCCTGTTGTTGCTTTGAATATATTAGTAATTTTAGTTTATCTTGTGAAGATTTGGTACTTGTTATTTACGTTTAGTTGTTCTTCCTATTTTTCAGGGTTTTAGGCATTTTCCTCATTATTTTTAATTTCTCATCTAACTATTTTTCTTTTTGCTTCATTTGACAGTTAAACTCTAGTAAATAAAAGTGTAATACATTTATCATATTTTAATATATTTTTATTATATGTATGTACATACAATTATGTGATTATATATAATTAAATGTAATAATTTTATATATAATAATATATAATGTGTATACAACATGTAGACATGTTTATTCATTGGATTCTGCCCCTGAAATTAATATGTTGAAGCTCTAACCCCCAATGTGAATGTATATGGAGATAGGTACTTGCATGAGTTAATTAAGTTTAAATAAGGTCATAAGGATGGGGCCCTAATTTATTAGGACCGGTGTCCTTATAAGAAGAGGAAAATACACTAAAGACCTCTTTCTCTCTGTGCATAGGGAGGATATACTACCTGAGGACAAAATGAGAGGGCAGCTGTCTATAAGCCAGAAAGAGAGGCCTCAGTAGAAACCAACCTTGATTTCACCTTGATCTTGGATGTCTAGCCTCCAAAAACTGTGAGAAAATAATGTTATTGTTGAAGCTACCCATTCTGTGGAATTTTGTTAGGGCAGTCTGAGCTACTGCATTTTTCACGGAATTATGGCTATTTCTTAGGTAACCATTTGATTATTCTATATTTTCTTATCATTGCTCAATAAGTAAACATATCCTTTCTAATATACATATCCTTTCTAAGTTATTTCTACAGTAAGTTTAATATAACCAATTTTCAAATATTTAACACCCATGATCTATCCTCATGTACATGAAAACCCAAGAGAACTCTTTTTTTTTAAAGTAAGAAAATTTAGGGACATTTTTAGAAAATCATTACTTTAACCAACTTCAGTGTCTACCACTGCATTTGGAACAAATATTTAGTCAGACAGCATGTTTCTCATATTTAAAAGTGTAAGTATATACATTTAAGGTGACATATAATTGATATAGTTGATGACTTAAGATAGTGGAAAATTAACATTTGAAGTATTTTAAAGAATCTTTAAGATATTTAATGAAAAGCATTATTAAAGTTATATAGCTCTAAATAACAACAACAAAAACCCTGAGTGACAAAGTTTGAATATAAATGGTCTTTGAAAATTGTAACATCCCCTAAAGCAGAAAAAGGCAAATATTTAGGCCCTTTTCTAAATTCAGGTAGATTTTATTTTTCATTCATTTATTATTTACTTTTTAAATCTATTTCCTATAGTAGAAAAATACTATCTTGAAAATTCATCCAATTAGAGAAAATTATGACATGCTAGTTAATGAACTGTGGCTACTGAGTTCGAGAAACATGAGCTCACATTGAACATTGCATTCCACTGTTCTAATTCCAGTTTTGCCTCTAAACTAACAAAATGCCACTGAACTATTTCTTTAGCCTTGAAAAACACGCTAAGCTTCCATATAAGTCCAAAACTTCATGAATAAAATATCATTTAAATGATACTCTTTTTAAAATTATTTTGTTAAGGTCCATTTTTCCTAGTTAAAAATGTCAGAAATAAATTCATTTGAGATATACGAAGTTAAACTTTTAAAACTATAAGTTGTCTTTTCATAAATAACAAACATAAGCATGTTTCTGAAGTTTAACTTGTTTACTTCACAAGTATAATTTATTTCACACTGAAAACATTCTTCAGCAATCTAACAGCTTAGGTTGATACTAAAGACTAATTGTCGGCAATAAAACTGTAAACCATTGACTTTCCAATGTTGTTTTCCTATAAAACCTTCAAAACACATATTGTTTATAAATACTCTACAGATGATTAAAAGTATACAGAAGAATGTGCATAAGTTATATGCAAATACTATTCCATTTTATATAAGAGATTTGAACATCTGCAGATCTTGGTATCCTCAGAAGTCCTGAAACCAATCCACAAGGAGACCCATGAAGGACTGTACATATGCACCCACACCCATTGACCTTTATTCCCACACATGTTTGTTAAGAAAAAGGAAGAGTGAACTTGGATTACATGAATCCAATTGGTTACCCCTAATTCTCTCCATTTTCTCTTCTTCACTTATAATTGCTAAATTAAAAACAAGTGATAATTTTCCTAAAATTAGTATCATTTTATTTTCCACAGATGCTTCTTAATGTTATCATTACAAATACTCTGCTGGAACATACATACTCTCAAATGTTCTATATTATCAAAGGTGTACATTTTTCGAGATAGTGTTGAGATGGTAGACTTTCATGAAGATTATAAAATTAACAATAACTTGTTACACATGGATGAATATTAACTTGTTAATTTAAATTGAACAAAGATAAAGGAAAGCAAGCTCAGTAACTACTGTTATCTATAATTTTTAATAGAGAGCTATAATGAAAAGATAAATGCAGCCTAATTTATGTCTAGATCTTTAATAAATGAGAATGATTCAATATTGAGCAATTATCTTAATATAATAATTTATATATTCATTAAAAATATTAAAGACTTTTGTTGCAGACCTCTGTTGGGAATTGTTCTGGAATGCAGTTTATTCTCACATTGATGTTATCATTTAACTCATTTGGACATTTTCCTGAACCAGAAGGATTTGTAGTTGTACGAGTAGTAGCTGGAGTTGAAGTAGAATCGCTAATTTCTGGAGGAGGAAAAAACTCAATAATATAAAACATGACATTAAATTAATTTTCTCAGATTTTCAAGCAATAAGTACTTTTCGAAAAAATACACGAATTCATATATAATAAAAAATTAAATTTTGCATTTAAAAAAGACCCACAAATTCAAGCCCTAGTCATCAGAAGGAAAAGATCCAATCAGACTTTAAAAATGTGTATTGTAGAATCCTATTGACTGTTTCTTCAGAAATACAAAATGTATTAACAAAAGGACTTGGTGTAGATTCAAAAGGTAACAAAATATTCATTCATACTGAATTTACAATTTGTGTTTTATAGCTGAAGAAACAAGATGGAGCAATATTGAGTTCAGAAAGGGTATAGAGAAGATGGGAAGAAATTAGAGAAGAAAACAATAGGTGGAAATAGGTACTTGCAAGAAAATAATTTGATAGGTAAAGCAGAGAAAACTGGAATGGTAGATACCCACTCCATATAAATAATATTCTAGCAATGAGATATCATTAAAATCTATTGCTTCATAATACAATAAGCTCTCAGTTTTTGGAAGAAGGTAAAACAAAAGACTGTTAACAGCAATAGGAAATGCTAACTATAGTTGGTCTAGAAGATAATGTGTAACAGCCTTTACAATTCTGACTTGCTCAAGAGAATACCAAAGAAAGAGATTGAGTGTTTCATATATACCAACTCTAAATTAGAATTAAAAGATTCAGAAAAAGATAATTAAACTATTCAAGTCTTTTTTCACCTTTTCTCTACTTTCCTATCTCATGCAACCTCTCTCTCCTTAAAATAATATCTAGCCACAACAAAGAATATTTGCTAAAATCCTCATTTCCTTTGCAAGAGTGTGAAGGCCGAGTAAAACCCAGGTTTTCCCACTAATGAGAAGACTCTCACTGGCAACAGCAGGCATTATTCCACCTTACATTAACAGCTCGATCCCTTTGCCTCTTTGCTCTTGGTCAAGTAGCTAGGGAAGGCAATTAATGTCAAAGCACATGGATTCCTTAATTACAAAGCTCGTTGTTGAATTAACTTGGAATATAATGAATAGAAAAAGTTGGAGTAATTGTGTAACCTAGATTTTTCTATGAGTGTTTCATCTTAGGTAGATTATTTTTTTAAAACCTGTAACTATTGTGGGGTGACGTACTCCTAACTTCACAATAATGTAGACATGGTTTTAATGTACTACTTACCATCAACAGCAGGTGTCTTAGTTGCTAAAACAACAATTAGGGCAATAGCAATTATAGTAACTATGACAAAGAGGAAGATCAGAGAAATTTCTAATCCACTAAATTTCTTTCTTGCCATCTAAAAAACAGAAAAGAATATGTGTTTAAATGTGAAATATGTAATCATAATAAACCATCATCAATTATTATGTAATTATATACTTTTTTTATTACGTACAATGCAGAGTTGCAGACAGCACTTACATAATATCCTGAATTAAGCACCCACTCAATAATATATTAAGCACATACTTAATAATCTGAAAGATATGCTGATATAACATGTAAGCAACACATGAAATTTCAAGTAAAAGGAATGAATTACTGATGCACATTACAGTAGTACATTCAGATGAAAATATGGATGGAAAAAGGTATCTCCAAGTAGATGTGTCTTGGCTTCTCATTTAGAGCATTTTGCAAGGCAAAGATTTCCACTTGCACAGTTTCTCAATTCTCACAACAACTCTATGAAGGAAATCGTTATTCAGATTTTGCTGATTAATAACTTTAAGCTTAAGAGAGAATACTTTATATTTCAAAGTTAAAAACTTCAGTTTTTTTTCTTGAACAGTCATCTCTCTGATTCCAACATTACTTTCCACAACAATATTGTTGAAAAAACATATATATATATATATATATATATATATGATAGAATAGTATATATTTGGGAGTTGTACTTTATTTAAAAATATTTTCAATTATCACTAAATTCCTCCATCAAACAGCAGTAAATGAACTACAAAACTTTCATATCAAAAATATGTTTATTATTAGATGACATCATACTTCTGAGGTAGCATGTAGAAGATACCCAAATGTAGACTACAAAGAACACATCTCCAATAATTATCTGAACACAAATTTGTTTAATTTAATTTTGACCATATATATCTTATTTTTTATAGTTCTCAAGTTTCTATGGATTATCTGTATTCCATGATTTTTATGTAAATCTTAATCCAAAGACATATACCAAAGTAAAACTTAGAATTTCTACAGTAAACGCTTTAATAAATTGCTGGGTTTAAAATCAATCTTTTTTTTTTTTTGGTCTCACAATGGCCCCTGTGAACTGACTATGTCAGTTCATGTACCCAGTTGTCCCAACCTAAAACCTCTTTTCCTTCTTCCATATGTTTTCCAACATTCGATTATTCAATAAGTCCTATTGACTTCATCTTCAAAGTATTTTTAGAATTATACCATCATTTTTCCCCAGCACCATAGCATAATTTTTAGAAAATGTGTTGCCTTCATAATTGCTGTTCAATTTCAATCCCTCCCCATCTACTCTTCTAGGTGAATTCTAATTTATACTCATTTGAAAATGCCATGGTGAGTTCCTTACTACTCTGAGGCAGAGTTAATATAGCCTTTCTCCATTTACCATACATATTAAATGTCCATTGCAATTATTTATGTATATGTCAATTTCCTCAATTAAATTGTTGCATTCTTACTAGCACGAATAATAAAAGAAGTCAGATACTAATATTGAATAAGCAAAAAGTCAATTTTTAGTATAGCTTATAAATGAATATCTGCAGATTAGCAATCATTCTTAGCATATAGTTTTCTGTTACAGATATGTAAGCTGTTTATTGCATCAGTAATCTTCAAAGAAAATGAATGTAAACTAAACTTAAAGCAACAGATAATATATAAAGCTGTTCAAAAAATGAAGTCCAGTTGCTTGATGTTATGTTGAGAAATGACAAAGTCACATTTAGTGTTTAATTTTAAATAAGTGTAAATCTCTTTCCTTTTTGATAACAGAAACCTTAAAAAATCCATTTTGACCTGAAACAAACTATCCTTTGTCTAGAAAAATCAAAACAAATTTTAAAACAATTGCTTAAAATTACTGTGATCAAAAATGTGATCCTTGTAATTTTGGATTACAGTAATTTTAAGTAATTCCTCTTGAAAATTATATATTGATACTCTTTCTGAATAATTATTATGAAGATGAATAATACCTTATTATATAATAACTTGAATTATCTTTAAAAGATCAGGTAGGAAAAATAAATGTTTTATAAATGTAGCATTCTACTCTTATATAGATTTTCTTAAGATGTATTTAGGGATTCTTTATTAGAATATTCATCTATTTTTCAAAATTTTAATCAATACTTATTTTCTTTCATATAGAGTCATTAAACAAAACTTGCTATGATTCCACCTAAGACTTTCAAAAGTTACAATGAAGAGTTGGGCCAAAAAAAATCCTGTATTTAAAAATAATTAGAAATATATTTTCCTGTTTTAGTACAAGGTACTACATATTTTAAATGGCAATTCAAAATGTATGATATTGTGATTTTAACCTAGTGCAGATAGATGGGAATATTGCTAACACAAATTAAGAAAAAAGGTGAATTCTAATTTATACTTAAATAAGTTGGAAACATAAAAATAGAAAAAACATATGAGCCATAGACTTACCTTATTTCAAAACCTGTTCTGTTTGCTATGTTGTACCAGAGTTGGATAAGGCTGCCAAAATAATGATCAAGGAAAGTTGCTTAGGTATATACTGACCTACTCATAAAGTTTTATTGCACCCTCACCACCCTATCAGTATTTAATAATCTTCTGCTCAACATGCGATTGTTAAAAGCCTTAACCTTGAAAGTAGTTTACACAAATGTTTATCTCAGGGAATCTAAGTTAATTAGTAATTGTACTACCAGGTAGTCTTTGATTTCTGGAAGCTGTGAACTATTAATAGCTTATGAAAATAAATTTAGTTATTTCTATTTTTTTCTTTCCAAAATTATATTTCTTTTATACTTGGATGTTGTTTTAGTAACTATTATGTCTCATTGCATGTAATTTAGATCCTCACTTGAAAGTAGAAACATATTTGAAAGAATCTGTAAAAAAATTTGCAGGATATAACAATTAGAAGATAGTATTTTATAAAAATGAATGATAAAATAAAAACTATTCCCTGTGTCTTGTTTTCAGTCTTAAGGTTGAAAAAGTGATAAAATCCTTAAGTATAAAACACTACTGTGCAGATCAGTAATTTAGAGATAAAATCAACATTTTATTTATCTACTTAGTTACCATACATAGCATTCATTGAATTATTTTTAAAAATAATATTGTAAACCCTTCTCATTTCATATGGTAAAATTTGTAAAATTAATTACATGACTGGTTTAAGCTAGCATAACGTTGAAAAGCAATGGATTTGATATAAGAGATTTGAGTATAAACACTGGCTGTACTATGTTTACCTGTGAAACTGTGGGCAAAATATCTACCTATAAAATCACTAACAGAATTATATGAGCTAATATTGCTTATTATTTTTATTGTAGATCTACTATCCAAAAAGAGAGCCCAATTTGACTCTGAAATTGTTAGTGTCTCAGCTCTGCATGCAATTTGGGCACTACAATTTCAACAAAATATATATTAAAATAATTTGTTTGCATAAAGTAGAACAATTAGTTTTTGAAGCAAATTGAATATGAGTCTGAAAAGAAATTTTTTACAAAGCACAATGAGATGGCACTTTTAGAGACAGCAGCTTCAAACCCAGAAAAGGGTAATGAGATGAGTTTCATATGGCTAAATCAGTGGCAAAAACATTAAAATTTTATATTATTTTGAAACTTTACTTCTTTGGATTTGTGGCACCCTGGCCACCCCATCTGGCTGTGACAGCCTCTGCAGTCCATGGGCTGGCAGTTTGCTGATCTAAGTTTCCCTACCCGGTCCCCATTTTCCGGTAAGGTTTCTAGGAGGTCTGTTAGGTGTACATCCTGCAGCTTATTGGCTTAAAATGTACTTTCCTTTTATGTGGTCTCTTTGGGCGATTCGGAGGAAGAGAAATCAATAGTGTAACTGTTTTGATACTGAATACTGACAAGTGTCTTTTTGAAATAAAGAACCAGTCCCTCCAAAAAATAAAAATAAATAAAAAAATAAAAAAATAAATTTTTAAAAAATTATGCATGGATTTCTATAAGACTCAGTAGCTATATAAGGGAGAATTTTCAGTATATAAAATCAGTTATATAGCAAGAAGTTTAGAATCATCCCAGAACTAAATTAATGGGAAGAACTAAGTCCAATGTAATCATATGACTAAAAACTTTTCAGTTATTTACTCTTTATTCATGTGCCACATTATTTTATATGTCTAAAATCTCACTAAATCTACCCCAAGCTCCTAGAATCAATAGGCAAGCAAAGCAAGGTCACGGGATATAAGGTCAACATACAAAGGCCAATCATGATCCTACATGATAGCAATGAACAATTGAAAACTGAAACTAAAATATAGATATAGACAGAGATATAAGTTGATAGATAACTGTATCATCAATTATAGTAGTACTAAATATGTTGATGTAAAAGTTAAAGATTTTAAAAATGAAGAGATATACCATATTCATAAACTGCAAGACTTGGTATTAAGCTGCCAATTTGCCACTATTAGATCTACATATAAAATATAATCTAAATCAAAACTACTGGAAGTAAATATGGACAAGCTGATGGCAAATTTTGCATACCAACTTGTATAACAGCTATATTGACAATTTCCCCAAACTGGAAACAACCAACATGTCTATAAACTCTGGCATATCCATATAATAGCAAACTACCCAGCAATGAAAAGTTATTAACTACTGATTTATGCAACAAAATTGATAAATCTTACATTTCAGATCATTTTCCCTGTAATTTTAGTTCTCTGACAGATTCAAGAGAAATAGTTAATAAATAGCTGCTCTGTCTTTTTATTTCTTCCTTTAAAAGTGAGAGTAAAGATTCTTTCCACTTTTCACATCTTTGAACTGAAATGATAAACCTCTGTCAAGTTTTAATTAGTCTGCCTTTACATGTTCCTTAATGTATAGAAATATTTTAAGTAACAGCTATTGTTCTCTCCAGTTGAAAACTGTGTGATTTTAAATTTGCGCAGCTTCTATTTCAAATCCTTACCTCCCTGTCTGGTGCAACAAATTGTCCTTTGTGATAAACAAATACTTCTGCCACCCTAGCTCTGGTTTCATCCGTGAATCTCAATCAATAGGATAAGGTGTTGAAAAAATTGCTTAGAAGGTAAATTCACACAAAAATCACAAAATAAACATACTCAATTATAAGCATAAGGAAGTTACATACAGTGTTTTAAAAAGGTTTTTTAACTTAAAGCATATCACTTTTACTTAAAAGCAAATATAAATTCTTAAAATGTCAATTATTAACATAAAATTGTCCAAAAATTTTAAAACTTTATAAGCAAAATGATCCCCAAATTGAGTTGGAGAGTCAGCAGGCAGGGTAAGTTGTGAACACCGAAAGTGAGTCATAACTGGTGATTGACAAGGAGTGTAATTAGAACAGGTTAATGTTCAACTACTATCTTCATAGAGTATGATGTACTTTGTCTTTGAAATGTGCATGTCTGAATTATTTCAAACATATGATAGTTAAATTAGTTAAATGATGGCAATCAAATATGCACTTTAGGTTAAAAGTTATATGATTTCATGTACTAGTTTCATATGTTACTTGTCACCAGGATACAACAAAAAGACAAAAATCAAATTTTCACAGTGATAATGCAGAGATACTTCAAAATATTAAATAATAAAAAATGATCTGTTTCTTGATGCTAGAGAGGATGTGGAGAAATAGGAACACTTTTTCACTGTTGGTGGGAGTATAAATTGGTTTAGCCATTGTGGAAGACAATGTAGTGATTACTCAAGGATCTATATCTAGAAATACCATTTGACCTGGCAATCCCATTACTGGGTATATACCCAAAGAATTATAAATCGTTCTATTATAAAGACACATGCACACATATGTTTCTGGCAGCACTGTTCACAATATCAAAGAGTCAGAATGAACCCAAATGCCCATCAATGATAGACTGGTTAAAGAAAATGTAGCACATATACATTGTGGAATACTATGCAGCCATAAAAAAGGATGCGTTCATGTCCTTTGGGGGGGGGGGCATGGATGAAGCTGGAAACTGTCATTCTCAGCAAACTAACATAAGAACAGTAAACCAAACACCACATATTCTCATTCATAAGTGGGAGTTGAACAATGAGAACACATGGACACGGAGGGGAACATCACACACGCAGCTTATTGGGGGCTGGGAAGCTAGGGGAGGGATAGCATTAGGAGAAATACCTAACGTAGATTACAGGGTGATGGATGCAGCCAACCACCATGGCACGTGTGTTCCGCACATGTACTCTGCGTGTTCCACACATGTACCCCAGAACTTAAAGTACAATAAATAATAACAATAAATGTTCTGTTTCTTTTAGAGGTCTGTGGAAAAAATCTAGAATGAAAACAGCCACATGGCAAGAGAGTAAGTAATGGAAGAAGGCTCTAAGAGTTGTGGAATTTGTTTGAGTTCTTTCTTCTAGATGACAGAAGCAGATGCAGTAGAAGACAAATTTTAAAAGGGAAGCCAAGGATCATGCCCGGGTCATAAAAAATATTGGATACAAAAGATTTTAGAAGAATAAGAAGACAAAGTCAGTAGCGAGACACCAGCACCATTAGAAGGACCAAAAGATGGAGAGTTATGTGAAGAGCTTCCAGAAAATAGGACATATACAAGTGCTGGTATTCCAGTCTAATGCACAGATGCATAGATAAATGAATAATAGATTGTATGTGCTAATAAATAGAACAGAAGACTTTTTAGATACAACTCTAGATGTAACAATTCTTACAAGTTTCATGCCCAAATTTCCAGATGTCTTCAGCAGTCTAAAGGAGAACTCTCTACCATCTCCATCAAGACCATTATTTACTATGTCTCTATTTCAATTGATATCTGTACTTCTCCCCCAAGCTACATGAGCTCATGACTTTTAATTCCTTTTTGTTAAGCATTATAAGTTGCCACTTAGTTTTGCAAGTTTCCTTCCTCAATGTCTCATATGTAACCCTTTCTATTCACTTTATTGCTACTGGTATAACATAACTTCAAACCTACATTGTTGTAATTGTTTCCTAATTGGTCTCCCAAACTCCATTTATTCAATTTTTCTCTTTTCCCTAAAGGAAATTCACCTACCTCTCTCCAGTAAAATAATTCAACTCATTATATTCCCAGTGCAGTATTCCAATGATACCTAATGCCTAGAGGTAGAGAAGCAAACTTCTTAATCTTACCTTTAAAACCCTACACTTTTCATATCTGCCATTTCATCTCCCCTGCTTTTCCCTTCATAACAGTGTGTTTCACACTTGTAGACTAGTACTGTCTTAGCTCGTCTCATACTAAAGCTATCCAAGATTGTTTCAATTTGTCATGTGAGACTGGAAACGCAGAGAAAGCCAGGACAATGCTTTCCTTGCCTTTACTTAAATCACAATGCTTTTCAGGATGTTTTGTATGGAGCAGAATATAGCAGTGACTGCCACTTGTTTACCCATATCAATCCTCCCTTTTCAAAGCTCATCAGTTAAAGTCTATAAGGAACACAATTGTGGTAAAACAAGGAAGGGCAGGGTCTCTAAGTAACAGGAAACTGGAAGAGGGTTATAGGATTTAGACTTTTGCTGTGTAGCTATAGAGGCTAGAGCAAGGAAGCCTAGCTTTGGATTGAATAATGTCCAGAAGCAAGAGCAATTCAGTAATATAGTTGCCAGGTATCATAATCTTTATTCAGGATGTTGGAGGAACAAAATCATGCTGGTGATATCATTGGCAATAAAACAGCAACACACACAAAACTCAATTTTTGCAGCTACAATATGGCCTTGTTAAAAACATTGTTTATTATAATCTGAACATTAGCAGAGCTAATTTTTCTTTCTTTCTTTTCTTTCCTTTTTCTTTTTTTTTTTTTTTTTTTTTTGAGACAAAGTTTTGCTCTTGTTGCCCCAGGCTGGAGTGCAATGGTACGATTTTGGATAACTGCAACTCTCCACCCCCCAGGTTCAAGCAATTCTCCTGCCTCAACCTCCCAAGTAGCGGGGATTACAGACATGCACCACCACACCTAGCTAATTTTGTATTTTTAGTAGAGATGGGCTTTCTCTATGTTGGTCAGGCTGGTCTTGAACCCCTGACCTCAGGTGATCTGCTTGCCTCAGCCTCTCAAAGTGCTGGGATTACAGGCCTGAGCCACTGCTCCCAGCCTTTTCTTTCTTTTAGTGATAAAACCACCTAAATTTAATAGGGTATGTGGCTATCCAGACTATGCTGTTAAACCTCCCATGCTGCTAATTTTGTGTATGTACCTAAATTCTAGTCAATGGGATGAAACCAGGTTTCATGCATGTAACTTCCATAGTACATTTTTTAAAAAAATAAACATTTTTCTCTCCCCCCATCCTTTACTTACTTCTATGAACCGAACACATATGTATTTCTGTAAGTCAGCTTTGACCATGTATTTCCCAGGAGATAGTGGAATAAAAAATTAGAAGGCTCATAAGATTCCATGACAACCTTGTGGAACATGGCTACCTATCCACCCTGTATCTTTCACCTTCTTCTGAATAGTAAATGAAAAAGAAATAATCTAACTTATTTTAGCCACTGAATATTTGAATCTTTCCTTTAGAGTGGCATGTTTTATTTTCATCTAATAACATATGACAAGATATTGGCCATTGAATTATGAATTCTAAGAATAAAATGTTAAGTATGTCTACTATAGATCTAGAGGTTCTTAGTTGGATTATGTGCACTATCTAATACCTTCTTTGGCCTTCCATTATATAATTTGCCAAGTATTTTTATAAATCAGGAAACTATTTGCATAGATACACTGCATAAACATATAACACTAAGAAAAAATAATAAAACCCAAAAACCTTAAAAGAACTAATAATATCATTATAGGTAACTGTAAAATGAAAAAGAAAATGAAAAGGAGTCTCAGTCATGCTTTGCTGTTGTATTACAAAGGTTTGATTTGTTTTGTCAAATCTGCACTTACTGGGTGCAAAGTCTCAATTTATTAAACTCTTTATAAAAAATTGGAAAATTGTTCAATTAAAATAAGAGAATAAGTCATAGTGAAGACATTTTATGTTGTTAATAAGCTTATTTGATGTTTTCAGAATATGCAAGACAAAGGTTACAGTATGAGCATTGTAATTACTTTCCCCAGAATATCTGTAGGTACAATATGAAGTCAGATTAATAGTTGGGTTTCATTTTAGGTTTGTAATGTAGTACTTAAATTATATTAAAAGAAATCTTGGCTGGGAGAGGTGACTCACACCTGTAATCCCAGAACTTTAAGAGGCTGAAGTGGGTGGATCACATGAGGTCAGGAGTTCGATATCAGACTAGTCAACATGGTGAAACGCTCTCTCTATTAAAGGTACCAAAATTAGCAGAGCATGGTGGCAGGCACCTGTAATCCCAGCTACTCAGGAAGCTGAGGCAGGAGAATCACTTGAACCTAGGAAGCAGATGTTACAGTGAACTGAGATCGCGCCACTGCACTCCAGCCTGTGGGCAACAAAGCGAGAATGTGTCTCAAAAAAAAAAAAAAGAAATCCTAATTGAGAAAAAACTTGATGTTACATGTCACCCATAATACACGTACCTAATGAGTTATTTCACTCTTACCCACCAAAAGATCCCAGAAACATCTAATGTTGTGCTTTGGATAGGCACTAGGTTGCTGGCACAAAAATGAAACCTCACCACATCAAGACATGCTTTAATGTGAATAATACAACAGCATCTTTCACAAATACAAGATTGTTAAGAATTTCTACTTTTTTGATAGATTAATTTGGCTTTCCAAAAAGTAGCATATTTATGCTTGAGAAAGTCTAGATTCTGCCTTCTGCACAAAATTTAGAAAGTTGGAAAGGTCATAAGGCTATCAGGTTTATAAGAAAACGGCTGAATACTCTGGAAAGATAGAACTTTTCTGAAACCCATCTGGCAGTTGAAGTTACAGTAAAACTATTAACTCGAAATCGAAGTATATCAAAAAGAACTCAAAGAGTTACGGGATATCAGCTCTTGTGGACTTGAAGCAGATGGACACCAATGCCATGCAAGCCAGTACGGAGAATGCTGCTGAAATCTGTAACGAATTGCTAAAGGCTGAGTGTGGGCAATCATGAGAGTGTGGAAACTCAGGGAACCAAAGGCACAGGGGAATTTGCATCCACTCACGAGTCCTCATGCACAGAACTGCAGACTGGTGGAGAGTTTTGAGAAGTCTTCCCTTATGAGACAGTTTTAGTGGAAAAGAATGACTGCTACTGCAAGAAAAGTACAATATTCCCGCTGCTCCCCCACAGAGGAAAGGCCTTAGGATGCTGGGAGCAGGTAACAAATCTGCCGTCTTTTAGACACAGGTGAAGACCTGAGGCTAGGGGAATGAAACAGAAACAAACAAACAAAAAACAAATAAACAAACACACACAAAATAACCTCTCTTAGAGAATGGGCAGAAATGTGTTTTAGACCTGGACCACTGGGAAGGTCTCCCTGCCCCCGGGTTGGGGCAGAATCACTGAGACCCAGGAACACAGCACCTGGTAAAATGGAGGCCAAACTTGAACAGAGAACAACACCCCTATCAAACCAGGTAAGGCGCATTGAGAAACAGAACACAGCAAGCCACGGTTAGGGGAATGGTCAAGAGCATGGAAAGAGATCTTCTGTGAGGCACAGAGAAAAATATATGACCTAAAGCCAAGGGTCAGCAGATATCGAGAAAAACACACTCTGAATCCAACCGTCCTTATAGCCTCCCCTGCTTCAAACTTAAGGTAATTCTAGAGCTATTTGAAGCGTGTGGTTCATTTAAGGTACTCACAACAACAACAAAATCCAGTTTAGCTCCTAGCTAGATTGACACAACATTTCACAATAAAGGCCTAGCAAAGACAAAAATGTAACCATTTCCAGGCATAGATATAATACTATTTACCTCAGGCTCCACTATCCTACAAAAGACATCCCAGTTTAATTTTACTATCAAATTTATATTAATTTTCCAACAATGCTAAATAATGTACGCCCATGAAAACATGGCTGGTATATGATCCTCCTTTATTTACCTTAAGTAAACATATTTGTAATGACATATTAGCTGATTAAAATGCACTGAGGCACATTTTTGGTGATGCAGTGAGATATGTACATTCTATGAAGTTTTAATGCCAGAAGGTATACTACAGGAAATATGCGATTCCATGCTTATTTATGGATATATGTAGGTATTAAAATTCTTCATGCAAAGCATTTTTGCTTAAGACAATAAAAAATTCGTATGTATATAAAATTAAAATAAAAAATAAAGTGTTGGGCACGGTGGCTTACACCTGTAATCCTAGCACTTTGCGAGGCGGAGGTGAGCAGATCACCTGAGGTCAGGAGCTGGAGACCACCCTGTCGAACATGGAAAAACCCTGACCTTACTAAAAATACAAAAATTAGTTGGGCATGGTGGCACATGCTTGTAATCCCAGCTACTGGGGAGGCTGAGGCAGAATTACTTGAACCCAGGAGGTGGAGGTTGCAGTGAGTCGAGATTGTACCACTGCACTCCAGCCTGGGCAACAAGAGCAAAACTGTCTCAAAAAATAAATAAATAATAAATAAATCAAAAACATAAAAAATAAAACAACATGGGTCAAATTGCTGGTAGCATTAAAATTCAGAATTTTGAACCTGAACTAAATATAAACTTTTAAATGTTTTTTTAAAACTTGTTAACATGATCTACCAATTTCTGCCTAAATTATTTAGAAAAATATATTAACAAAATGGATAATATTCCTATACATAAATACTAAGAACTAAACTTTAACTAATATTGGGATTCAGGTTGTATTGTTATTTACTAAAAAATCAATGTTGCTTTGAGAATCAAATTCTGTCTAACATTATCAAAGTAAAAGCAATATTTTTAATTATCATCTTAGAAATGAGAACTTTGATCCATATTTATTTATTTGTTTACTTATTTTTATGGTACTTTACGTGCTGGGGTACATGTGCAGATCATGAAGGGTTGTTACATAGGTACTTACATGACAAGGTGGTTTGCTGCCTCCATCCCTGCTCAGCTGGATGCCTCTTCCTCAGGGTGTCTGGATGTCTGATAAGGCTGGAACTGTGGTCTTAAATGAACCTGCACTGGGGGAGCTTCCGTTTACGTGGTATTGGCAAGATTCAGTGGAATTCAGTCCTGAGTTCCTCCCTGTCTGTTGGCCTAGGCACTCCCTAGGTTCTCTGTCATGTAAGGAACTCACATCCTCAGTCTGAAAAATACAACAGAGAGCCACAGAGAGAAACAAGAGAGAGAAAGAGATAGAGAGAGACAGAGACAGAGACTAAGGAAGGAAACATAGGACAGAGCAAGAAGGTGGAAAATGAAAGCTGTTGTTGTAATAAAATCGTGGGAATTGCAATAGACAATGTTTTTCTTCCCAAAATGCATATGTTGAAATTCTAACCTTCAATGTAATGGTATTAGGAGATGGAAGTAAATTAGGACCTGAGGATGGAGGCTTTATGATTGGAATTACTGCCTTTATTTAAAAAAAGAAAACAACAACAACAACAAAACCAGAGAGCTCCCCACTGTCTCTGCCAGATGAGTATACAACCTGAAGTCTGCAGTCTGTAACTCAGAGGCGCGGCCTCACCAAAGCCTGACCGTGCTGGCCCCTGATCTCTAACTTCCAGCCTCTAGAACTGTGAGAAATAAAATTGTGTTCTTTATTAAAATACACATATATTGCTTTATATGTAAAAATTTAAAACTTCAAATGAAAGGAACTTTTCAACCATTGATGTACACTTAACAAAGAGGCCATGAGGAAAAATGTTCATATAGACCGGGTGCAGTGGCTCAAGCCTGTAATCTCAGCACTTTGGGAGGCAAAGGCGGGCAGATTGCCTGAGCTCAGGAGTTCGTGACCAGCCCTGGCAACACGATGAAACCCAGTCTCTACTAAAAAAATACAAAAATTTACAATAGATGTAATAATTATAATAATAATATGTGTTATATATAATCAGTTATATAATTTAAAATATATAATATATAACTATATAATATATTCATGTATGTAGTTATATAAATAAATTTATGCATTTAAAACACATTTACATAGCTGACTATATATGGATTACATATACTATAAATGTGATTATACAGCTTATATAAAATATATGTGATTGCATAATATAGACATTATATATAATTTTGTATGTTTATAATATATTTAATTTGCAAAGATCATGTGAAATTTTCATTTCATGTAACTTAGTTTTGATTTTCTTAATTTTTTAAGTTTAATTTTTGTTATTGATCCATTGCCTCAGTGACATCTCTACAAAGTCTTTGCCTACAATCATTCATTTTAAATAATGTTATTTTTGTTTTTGTTTTTTGTAGATAGTCTTGATCAGGTTGAAAAAGTTACCCTTCTTGCTTGCCTAAATAGATGCGAATTTTTACTTAAAGCTTTCAATTTGTATTGAGACGATCAAATTGCTTTTCTTTTATGATTTGTTAAACTGGTGAATTTCCTTGATTTGTTTACTAATATTAGAAAAAGTCTGCATTTATGGAATAAATACATATATGGTCGTATGTATTATATTTTTATATTACATACGGTTGGTTTGATATGGAGGAGAGACAATTAGTAATTAAAATAGATTAATATTTAATATCCTAAAGACTCAGTACATAAACATCACAAATTCAGTGCTTTCTGTCTTTCACTCTGCTTTGTTTACGGTATTCTCATTTTATTTTGGTTTTGGTTAAAAACTTTAATAAGTACAAAGGAATTTGTTGGAAACCAAGAGAGTTTGCATCTTCCTTTCCAACATTATGCAGTTCATCCTACCCTGAGACTGTTTTCTTGTCTTTTGATTGATAACGTATTTAAATAAAATACATTTGGTAATGTATTATAAAAAATAAAGTGCATAAAGATCAAATAAGATTGGGTCTGATTATCACTGGCAGTCACACTGCTTTCCAGAATGGAAGTCTTCACTTTTACAGATTGTTATTGCCTTTTTTGGTTTTTTTATTTTTTTATTTTAATAGTTTATCCTCTTAATTTTGAGATCCAATGGTCTGTACAGAAAAAATAAATAGATAAGAAAAAACTATTGCTTTTTATTTTCTCCTTATTTTATACTTGTACAATATTTGTAACAGAATAAAATCATGGGGTTTTGTATTTGAAATTTTGCCTGTATTGGCTTTTTTTCTAAGTTTATATTTTATTCGCTTAAGTTACTGTAATTGAAATACTTATTTAAGATAATAAACATGAAATAGTCTGTGATTTACTATATGATGTTTTATGTTTTTAATTGTTTCTATCATGTTTTCATTTCTCATTGTGAATGGTATGCCTGACACATGGAAATTGATAAATGTTAGACAGAGTTACTTAGTAAACTGAACAAACCAAATATAGAAACCCCATGGAGAATATAATTTATCCTTTCTATTGATATTAGGAAGGTTACCCTATCAAATCAGTAAGAGGAAATTTATTTCTCTTACTTAGCTTAAAATATTTGGACAGGCTGCTAATATAAGAAATGTAAGTTTAAATTTTCAAAAGTAATTTCACTTGAAATCTCAACAGATTTAAAAGAATTGTATTTCATATAGCATAGCACCGATATTTAAAGTCTAACACTCCTTAAAGATCAGCTCTAATGCCCTCACTATCATGAAGACTTTTTGAACTCCTATACCCCACTTCATTTACCCTAGCTAACAGCAATTTCTATCTCTGAAACCCCATTATGGTACATCAGATCCCTCTTGTCTTCCTTTTCCTCTTTTATAAATATTTGTGTATATTTGCCAACCATCTTAACAACACTCTTGCAGTGTTCCAGACATCACTTAATGTGTTAGCAAGTAATCCTTCTTGTTTACATATGACTACCTCAGTGAATAACAAAAGGAACTTCGAGTTTGCTCAAATATAAATAACATCATACAACAGATTAACATTTGAAATGAGTGCATGAGAAAAGGAGGAGAGAGGGGAAAAGAAGAAAGATGATAGAAAACATGAAATATGATTAGAAGAACCAGATTTGATAAGACAAACATTAATGATGTAATTTCCTGAATATTCAAAAAAAGCATAATAAATTTTGTTCTATGCTCTCTAGTAGTCTCTGCCAAATGAGTCAGACTTAGTTATGTAATTTCTAGAGTTCATAAATAAAATCGAACCAGTTGTCCACAAAGCTCACATCAGTTTCTTATATTGTGAGTGTAAATATAGTTCTCTCATGGGTTTTGGTGTATAGAGTACAGGAAAGTAAAGTATATCACCTTACCTTGTTACAGTATCTAAGGCAGTAAGTTTTATCCATTTGTTCTCTCGGTATAACTCAAAGAAAAATGGGTCAGATATGGTTTGGCTGTGTCCCCATCCAAATCTCACCTTGAATTGTGATGATACCCATGTATGAAGGGCAGGGCCTGGCTGAGATAATTGAATCATGGAGGCAGTTTCCACCATACTGTTCTCATGGTAGTGAATAAGTCTCAAGAGATCTGATGGTTTGATAAATGGAATTTCCCCTGCAGAAGCTCTCTTGCCTGTCACCATGTAAGCCGTGACTTTGCTCCTCATTTACCTTCCACCATGATTGTGAGTCCTCCCCAGACATGTGGAACTGTGAGCCATTAAATCTCTTTCCTTTATAAATTACTCAGTCTCAAGATTTGTTTATATTAGTAGTGTGAGGCCAGACTATTAAAGGGTCTATACAAGGAGGTAGTTCAGTATAATTAATTTTATGAGAGGTCAAAACCATGGCATTTTACACTTAAATTTCTGCTTATCTTGCTTAAGCAAGTATAGATAGTAGAATACTTAACCTTCCTGTTTTCAATTTTTTATTCTCCTACAAGTTCTACTGTATAGTGACATCACAAACTGCCTTTATATTACAATCTAGACTTCTAGACATCAGCAGATGAAAAAATACTCTAAGCAATTGTAAAGTAAGCTACACAATGCTACCTAACAACTGTGGAGTAATCTTTGTGAATATTTTCTTGAATTTTTCTCATATTTGAAATTTAAAAACAGTAGAAAGTGGAAAAAAAAAAAAAAACCCGGCACGGTAGTGCATGCCTGTAATCCCAGCATTTTGGGAGGCTGAGGAGGGCAGTTCATGAGGTCAGGAGATCAAGACCACCCTGGCCAACATGGTGAAACCCCATCTTTACTAAAAATACAAAAATAGCTGGGCATGGTGGCGGTCGCCTGTAATCCCACCTACTCGGGAGGGAAGGCTGAGGCAGGAAAATCGCTTGAACTCAGGAGGCGGAGGTTGCAGTGAGCCGAGATCACACCACTGCACTCCAGCCTGGGTGACAGAAGTGAGACTCCGTCTCAAAAAAAAAAAAAAAAAAAAAAAAAAAGAAAGAAAGAAAGAAACAAAGAAAGAAACAAAGAAAGTGGAAAAAGAGCAAGTTCTCATATCAGTGATCACAAAGTAGTGTTTTCATATAGTTAGGACATCTAAATAGGATATTCAATTGGGATAGTCAACTTAGGACTATTTGAAAAAAGAAAGAGATATCCTTAGATATGATTAAAGCTGAGAAAATGTTCCTCAATCTAAGGCTCAATGAATTTAAGTAAACTCATCATATTTTGAAATGTGAAAAAATATGCATAAAATTTCAGAAATGCATACTATGGTATAAAAAAGAAAGATATTATTTGGGATCATTTAATATGTTTTAGATCTCTGGAAACATAAAATATTAAAACCAGAAGACTAACTCTATTACTCATTATCAGGTCTACATGGTTAGTATTAAAATAAAACCCTCTTTATATTTATCAGAGTGGATAAATTGAGTACATTCTCCAGAGTTTCATTTTCTATCTAAATTGAGTGTATGATAAGAATTAACAGGCAATGACTTTGGATTCACTCCACTAGAGAACTCCAAGTACTATTCTCTGTTGTATTTACTTGAGTGGTCAGCTAAACAGACTGTATATTTAACATCTTTTTGCAAGAATAAAGGAGTCTAGTAAGAACATGCCTGAATTTCACCCTTCTGTGTTTTTCTTGTTCTCTGGCCTCTAAAGTGAAAGATGAATAAATTTGACTGGCAACAATTCAACTGTATGCGCAAAAAGGTTCATTTTATGCGTGTGTGTGTGTGTGTGTGTGTGTGTGTGTGTCGTGCGCACACGTGTACATACACAAACATAAGATCTTCAGTACTTGAGATCTAAATGTAAATATTATCCATCATCCTTTTTGTCTTTTCTCCTTCCTCAAATCAGGCATTTTGGGGAAACAGAAAAAAGAATACTAGAAAAGAAATTTATGAAAATGCATATATTAAGTTTATGAGATGAAGAAAATTATTGAAATAATATATTAAGGCAAGTATTTTCAGTATCAGAAAAAGTAATATTGAGAATTTGGATTAAACTTAGATATAGTTAAAGATATTAAGAGACATGGAAAGCTAATATAATAATAATAATAAGTGAGTAGTCCATCACTTCGCTGGTGGTTTAAAATATCTTTAGGTATACAGCATAAATGTAAAATTATTTGTGAAATTGTAGAGCAAAAATTACAAGTGAATAAAGCATTTTATTATATTGATCCTTATAATATTTACTTCTTGAACTCACAACTTGTCCTAAAGGGAAAGCACCTAATATGACTATCCCTAACCATAATTGATTTCTGATTAATAATCTGTAAGGAAATGAAATCACCTGTATCAGATATAATGCCATAAATTAGCAATAAAAATTTATAAATATATTTTCAATTATAAATCAAGATAATGGAAAGCAATACATTTTCTTATATCTAAAATTTATCTTTACTTTTTTTTTTACATTATATTTTTTACTTTACTCAGGACATTTTTAGAAAGTGTACATTACCAGAATAAAGATACTTTACTGTTTCTCAAGGATTGATTATACCAAATTAATGAAGTGGTTTTTTTAAAAATATTCCATTAGAAAACATGTAGCTAGCTGATTCATAAATGAAGCATTTCTTTTACTAGTATATTAGCTAAAATGAAATGAGATTTATATGTGTGTTTTTTAGATACGATTTCAAAGAGGCAACAACATTTGCCTTTTGAAAGTGGAATCTTTCTTCATAATTGTTAAGGGAATATTGAGCATATCCTAAAAGAACAGCAAAATAATATGGTTTATTGAATTTAAAATTACTTTAGACCTCTGTTCCTTCTTAAAATCCTATCCCTCAGAGAATTATTTGTTCAATTGTTGTATCTATGCTGAAAACTACTAAAGTTGTTTTTCTAGTTTTTATTTTCATCTAAACTATAACGTCCCAAACTTTCTATTTTACTTTTCTGCTAGTTTCATCTTCTTACCTAAGCTACAATATGCCTAACAAAACGCCACATATTTTCATTTGAATGTGCTTCTGTGTTTCAAAGTCAACAGTTCTGAGACCACATTCAGTATCATTTCTCTCAACTTTCTCCTAAAATGTTTCAAGATCTTTCCAGTGCCACTATTTCTGTGGTAATCATCTTCAATACCTACCTAGCATCTTTTATTAGATAGGTGATTTCATGTTAGATCTTGCATGAAGCTTCTGATAATGTTAGTTCTTAAAGCTTTTCCCTTCTCAGAATTTCTACAGAATTTTTAAAAATACATTTAATATTAGTTAGTCTTGTTTTGTTCCCTAATGGTTTTATGTATGTGGACTTAGCTATGAATATTATGTTAAATGTCTTACCTAAATAATTTTTAATCTTAGCAAACGTGTGCTAAGTAGAACTCATAATTCCCATTTTACAGACGGTTCGATGATATTGAGAATAATAATACACCTATGTCAAAGCTGCACAGAACTTCTTTGGTTTAATTCTACTCTGATCTATAGTTTTTAAAACTTTCTACGATCATGTTTTATCCTAATATATCATGGAATATTTTATTTTTCCTTAAACTGTACCCAACTCTGAAAATAAAGCAGATAATAAATACCTGTTGGTTGATTAGTTAAATTAAAGGACGTCAGTCTTGCATAAATGAAGCAATTCCTTTTTGCTGTGGTTTGTTGTGTTTTGTTTTGTTGTTGCTTGAAAGGAAGGGTTGCTCTGTCACCCATGCTGGAGTGCAGTGGTGTGATATCAGCTCGCTGCAACCTCTGCCTCCCTGGTATAAGTGATTCTCCTGCCTCAGCCTCTTGAGTAGCTGGGATTACAGATGCCTGCCACCACACCCAGCTGATTTTTGAATTTTTAGTAGAAATGGGTTTCTCCATGTTGTCCAGGCTGGTCTCAAACTCCTGGCCTCAAGTGATCCATCCACTTCAGTCTCCCAAACTTCTAGGATAAGCCACCATGCCTGATCCTTGAAACTATTATATTTGATGATAAATAAAGCAGCACCATTCTGAGGGAATAACAAAATCATTGTGTATATATGAATATAGTCTATGTTATTTATAGACATAATTAAAACCCATTGAATCATAGATAATAAACACAAAGCAAGAAAACATAGAATCAAAAGACAGACTGCTAAATGTCACCATGAGAAAAGATAAACAACACATTTGAGAGGGTGTTAAAAAGGACACCTTTGATTAGTTTTAAGTTGTGTATAATGTCTCTATTAGTTAATGTCACTATCATAGTGAAGCATCAAGCTCAGGAAACACTGAGGATTGTTCAAGATATTCTCTTTTATCTTCAATAGAGATTGGATAAATAAAAATCATAGTTACAAAATCTCAAAAATCTTTCCTATTAAAGGAAATAACCCAGACATGGAAAACAAGGACTCTCTTTCATGATAAAAGGGAGCATAGAGTAGTTTTCCTTGCTCTTAGCAGCAACATTAACTGCCAGAGATAATTCACTGGGAAGCAGCAGAGTTGTGGGTCTAGCAGTGCTGGTAGCATCCTAAGAAGATCATTCTCAGGGCATTATCATAGCTGTGTCTGGCACTACCTAGAATCCTTTGATTTCTACCCATTTTCTGAATGTTTCATTGACAATAAGAGATGAAGTCTGGTCTCTGGTTAAAAAAAAAAGGCCATGCAAAAATTAGGTTTATGATCTCAGTAAGCATCCTTGTCTCTTGAATATAAACAATAAAGGAAACAGAAAATTACTAGAACATCTCCTCAAAATATTGGAGAATGAAAAATGATTCAATTCACATGATAATGTTCAAAATACACTCTAACCTCTCAGTGTCTTTAGAATTTTTAAATGATTTATTTATCATGTGACAATGCATATTTATTTTAAATTGGTGATACCCACATAGAGAACCAGTCCTTTACGTAACCTATGCTTAAACAGGACATTCAGTCCTTGGCAATTTCCAATGACTGCCTCCAGTCACCTGGGCAACTATGGCATCTAAAATCTCACTTAGCAACAATTAAGCCATAATCCAGATGAAGGGCCAGTAATGGCTTTAGCTTTTAACCTGGAACATCATCAGAAACTCAAAGCAGCATCAGTTAACACAAATATACCTCTATTGAGGAGGAAGCTTACAAATAAGAAATACTATACATCAGTATCAATCAGCAATTCAGGGGGGATTAGCAGTTCCATAAACAGCTCATTTCACATCATTGCCATGCCCCTTCATTGAATCTGCATCTCAATCCCCTGCCCCACTTCATTTTTCCACTTCTAATTGTTACTCAAGGTGTTTATTTTTTTAAAAAATCTTTGATATAAAGTTTATTTTCCTTAGCCTTGGAATATAGACAGAAATGTACACGTTTGTCTCTGGAGTTGGATCACAGATTCATTTGAGAAGAACTATAGACTAATGTGAACTAATTATCTTTGTGTTTCTGAAGTGCCTGTACTTCATAAGCATTTAAAGGAAGTTTGCTAAAATCATACAACTTTAAAACTGGGTATGTTGATAAGAACTGTGTTTCCTAACGTTCCATAATTAACTTGAAGAAATATAATAAAATGTAAGGTGACAACATGCTAACAATTATGACACCTTGAACTAATGATTAGTTTATTTGGTTGTATCCTCAATTACAATCTAATTATTTATTTACCTAATTTTTAATCAGTTAGGATCTGTATGTGAGCATGGGCCATTGGGTGTAGCTTAGTATTTGTGCTACTCCTCAATAACAGAGAACATTATATAAACATTTTTAAATTGATGAAATTCTTATTCAACAGGACTATCATACTTTCATAAATGTGCAAATTTTAAAGTGTTTAATGTGAAAATTCAATTGAACTTTTACTTTAGATATAAAGGAAAATAAAATCTAAGTTTAAGAATTTTTTGCAAATGCCTTTTTATGTTAATTTTGTCAGTCTACAAAAATAACTTCTTCATTCTGTTTTATTGGTATCATAATGATATTTTGAGAAGACTGGGACTTCAGGTACGTAGTAGAAGAAATAATGGTCTACTATTTGTTATATCTCACTTAATTTTAAACTATTACTAAATAGTTTTATTTCATTCCTGAAAATTAAAGCTATTTTTTTGTTTTAGTCTTGCTAAATGAGAAAAAAACAAAGAGGTAGAAAAAAGATAAAATGCAAAAACAAACAAAAGGAAAGAGAAAGAAAGGAAAGAAAATGAAGAAAAATAGACATTACATTTAGATGTGTCTTTTTATTTAATTAAATGATGCTTCCATTAAATTATTTAAACCAATGAAATCTTCAAATAATTAATTATCTCTCCTCCAAATCCTTAAGGGGTAATATTCTGCATATTTGAAGTATGAAGCTCTCTATTGCTCTCCAATGGCAGGTAATTAATTAGCTAAAATTATATTCAATTACCTACACCAACTTTCTTCTGAAAACATTCTTAGTTTGCTTAAAAAGCAAACATTTGATTTTGATCAGATGTGATTTTTTCATCTTACAAGAGGATTAAGATTAGTGAATGACTACATAGTTTTTTATGCCATTAAATTCTTGATTCCATTTAGGATACTTCAAAGAATAAGATTCAACATTATTGGAATTCTTGTGAACATATTTTTTACATATGGAAATCAAAATCTATTTATAAATGAGAAGATAAAAGAGTAATTGCAAGGACAAGTCTCAATGAACTTAAAGTTTACAAAGTGCATATGATAGAAATAAAGGGGAAAAACAAAAGCAAATAGATGAGCCACATGAATTTTAAGATAACTATATGAACTCATAGTGTTCTAAATTAGAAGTCTGTGAAAATTACTATGACCCATAAACTACATTTGGAGTAAAAAAATGAATAAAGTATTATTCTTTTTGAGAAATTGTAAAATAGTATTATATGACAGACACTACTTTATTCCTTTTGTATGAGATTATCTTCTCTGGCAAATAAAATAACTTTCTCACTAAAATAGTAGAGTAGAAGAATAAATCTCAAGATAGCTGAAGATATACAAGAGTGCCTGGTTTATATAGTATGGGGTTAAATCTCATGTTCTGGATTGGCTGTATCTCAATTACTTCAAAATTATAGAAAAAATGCTAATCATTCATTGTTATAGAAAAATAAGGCAGTGGTGCTACCAAAAGGAGCAAATATTGTTTTGTTTTCAAAGAAAGGACTAAAACTGAATCTATGAATCAAATACTATTGACTTTGGATATTGATCCAGCATAAAATTTTGTAACTGTTTAGGAGCATTTCAATAATTTTTGTTCAAATGGATTTACTGAGAAAAAAATCTGGAATGTATTATTTTGAAAATATTAAAATAATTTGTGATAATTTGGTTATCAGAAAAATATCTTTGTTGGAGTCATCATTTATGAATAACATCAATTCCATTTGGACAAGATGTCTAAATGGTTTGAGTGAGAGAATCAGGAAGAATTCAAGTGTCCACGTATAAGCAATTAAAAATGTATCTGGAGATAATTTTATGGGCAATATAAAAGGCATAATACATGGCAATACAATTAGGGGATTTATAGCCATTAGAAAAGCTATATTTAAAGTAAGTCAGTTTCCAAGCTCACGTCAGACTGAAAGGTACCATAATGAAATTTATAAATAACATGAAATTGTGATTTCATAAATAAATTTTATATAAAACAGTCCAAATAAGAATGGAGTACTTCAGACAGAAAGAGTAACAAAATTTAATAACATCTTCCGTGTCTATTCTGCTTTTTGCTCTAAATCCCTTTTATTCTTTTTGTTTAACTCAGATATGCATCATTTCCTGCCTGCATTCTTACAACCTCATAGCTAGTGTCTTTGATCTTGTAAACTGACTTCTCTCCATTTTCCTTGATACTGAAATGGTGTTTCCAAGGTTTGCCACAGCAAATAAGCACATGACAAGATGCTTGACATCACTGGTGATTAAAACGCTGCAAATTAGTGCCAGGAGCAGTGGCTCATGCCTATAATCGAGGCACTTTGGGAGGCCAAGGCAGGCAGATCACGAGGTCAAGAGATCGAGACCATCCTGGCCAACTTGGTGAAACCTCGTCTCTACTAAAAATACAAAAATTAGCTGGGCGTGGTGGCATGCACCCGTAGTCCCAGCTACTCGGGAGGCTGAGACAGGAGAATTGCTTGAACCCGGGAGGCAGAGGTTGCAGTGAGCTGAGATTGTGCCACTGTACTCCAGCCTGGCACTTGGTAACAGAGTGAGACTCTGTCTCTCAAAAAAAAAAAAAAAAAAAAAAAATCTGCAAATTAAAGCTACAATGAGATACTCACGCAAACCTTCTAGAATGTGTAAAATCAAAAAATAATAATCATACCTGGTGATAGTAAGTTTGTGGAAGAATTAAACTCTGTACAATCACTTGGAGAAATGGTTTAGATTTTTTTTTAAAATATAAATGTACAAGTACCATGTTACCAAGCCAATCTACTCCTAGGTATTTACCCAAAGGAAATGAAAGCTCTATGAATAGTTGTAAATAAATATTTGTACCAGTTTTCTTTGTAATAGCTAAATACTAGAAACAATCTAAATATCCATCAGCAAGTGAATTGATAACAGGTTGTGCTATATCCATGCAATGGAATACATCTCAATGACAAAAAAGAAGAAGAAAACTGAATGAACAACGAATGAATTTGTAAGAGATCAAAATATGTCATGCTAAAATATGCCATGTTAGCATAACAGTTATTTAGAGCGGAGGCAAAAGAGAATCAACAGATCCTAAAAAAGTTTTCTCAGAGCTTCTCTTATCTGACTAAAATAAGAAACTTCTGAGAAATAAGGACTGCCATAAATATCCTAGCTCAGGGAAGTTTTATGACCATAAAAAGAACAGAAAGTCAGTGTCAAATGAACCTTCACAGATAATCTCATTAGTTTCCATTTCCCCCAACCCATATATTAATATTTACCTTCCTACAGTTTGCTGACCTTAAAATCATAAATTCCCTTTTCTTTAAGAACCATTCTTTTGTTAAGATGGTACATAGGCCAAGTTCTAGCCAATCCTTTCAACTACTCAACTACATCTTTTAATGCTTCCATAATGCATGTTAATAATACTTTTTCCTTTTTTTTGTTTTTCTCCTGTCAATGGGACTTCTCTTTTTTCTTTTTCTTTTCTTTCTTTCTTTCTTTTTTTTTTTTTTTTTTTTTTTGAGATAGTCTCACTCTGTCCCTCAGGCTGGAGTGCAGCAGCCAGATCTCGGCTCATTCAACCTCCACCTCACTGGTTGAAGTGATTTTCCTCCTGCCTCAGTCTCCTGAGTAGCTGGGATTACAGGCACGTGCCACCACACCCAGCTAATTTTTGTACCTTTAGTAGAGACAGGGGTTTCACCATGTTGGTCAAGCTGGTCTCAAACTCCTGACTTCATGATCCGCCTGCTTCGGCCTCCCAAAATGTGGGATTACAGGTGTGAGCCACTGTCCCCAGATAATCTGTCTTTTCTTAATCTTATTTACAGGGCACCCTATGAAGAACTTAAAATGAATAGAGAAACAGAATTTTTACTTCCCAATACATTCACAGCATGGATTAAACAAAAATAAATATATAGAGTATGATTCTATTTGTATAAAATACTAGAAAATGAAAACTATACTAACGAAAGTAGATCAATTTTTGCTAGACCAAAGGGTGCTAAGGACTACGGTGGGAGCAAGAGTGAAAGACTATACGAATAGATAAGGAAATTTTGGGTTGATAAGAGTATTCATTTTTTGGTTGTGGTGATATATTCATGGGTATATGTATACATCAAAACTTATTAAATTGTAGACTATATTGTCTGCTACAAGGAAGTTATATCTACATAAGTCTGCTAAAAGTGAAATAAAAAAAAGAAACAATAATAAAATGATACATCTGGATATATCAACCTGTTACAGGTAATTCTAATTTATTCCATAGTTATAAACACACATTTAAAAATATACCATAAAAATTTTATGAACATCTGAAAGATAGTAAGTCAGACAAAATTCTGCCAATTCTTGACAAATTGCAATTGGTTAATGAAAGCAGTTTTTTAAACAAAATTTTATTATTATTAGTAGTATAATATTATTACACTGTAACCTAGTATGATCACAAAGCATGGTTTTAGGAAGAGAGCAAAAGAAAGCTATTGAATGATGAATATATATATTGCATTTCTTCTTTCATTTGGCAAACAGTTGCTATATACAAAGACAAATGCTAGGTGGCAAGGATTAAATAGAACTGAATCTGTTAAAAAATAATAATAAATGCTTTCCAGAAAGTTTGAAAGAATAAATTATAGCTGAATAACCAAAATTGCCTGGTAGAATCAGAGGTAGGTTTGCAAACTAATGAGGGAGAGCTTAATGTGAAGAAAATAAGCTTACTAGTGAAGTTTTCAAAGTTTTAATCCTAGTTAGTGAAATATTTCTAGATTATCTTATTGTGATAAGAGAAATTCCTATATCACGCCAACCTGTTAAAAAGTGAAATATTATGCTGATTAGCAAACTGTGCCTTTCTGGTCATAACCAATAGATTTAGCAAGACTTTTCACTGATTATAGAGTAAGTAATGAACTTGGACCACGCTTTAGGTATAAAAAGGAAGTTACTTTTTTTTCTGTTCTTTAATATTAAAGGAATGGAAACTCTAAAGAAAATTATTGCATTAAGTCTAAAACCTAAAGCCTAACCTAACTAGACTTATTTAATTATAATTGGCAGCATGTTGTTTATAGAAATGAAATAATTTAAATAAGATAACATGTCTTCAACCTTGTTTATTTGATTGTATATGAAAAGAAATCAAATATTGACCATTATAATTCAGAAAATTATGTATGCCTAGGAGAAGAAAAACATAATTGTCTTGCTCTGATTGTTGGTATACTATATTACAATTAAATATTTTAAGTTCATGCATTTTAATACACTATAACAGTTTGAAAAGACATCTGCGATTTATATAATAACTGACTTCCTACTAAGAAAGAAGCAAACATAAAATACAAGTTGGTTTACAACACAAAGTTCACTGTGATAAGAGGATCCAGGTACAATAATAATAATTTCTTCTCAATTGAATTGTCTGTTTTATTGCAATTGTATTTGATGAAAGCATTAGAACACAAACTCCAGTTTTCAACAAATAATGAACCTATGATTTTTGAATTAAAATTAAAATAGAAATATTTGAATATCCTTCAAATATGTGATAAAATGACTTCATTTGTTCATTCCACTATTATTCACATCCTGCTATTTGCAATGCGCTTTTCAGCTACTGTGCGTAAATCAGTAGGAAAAAAATGTGTAAGGACAAAGTATAAGGACAAAAATACCTCTGTCCTTATACTTTGGAGCCTAGATTCTAATGGGAAAGTAATAGACAACCAAAAATTAACATATTAAATAAATATATTATATAGTGTGTTAGAACACAGTAAGAGCTATGTACAGAAATGAGTAAGAAGGTGATTGTATGTGCTAGGGGATAGCATTGTTACAATATTTTGTATTTTTTTAAATTAACACACATAAAAATTGCTTTTTATTGGCATATGCTTTTTCCAGTTTAGCACTGGTATATATTTCTGTAACCACAACTGCAATCAAGATAAGAACAATTCCATCAACTCCAAAAAACTCTTTTGTGCCGCTCCTTTGTCATCAAATCTCTCCCTACCCCTAAACCTTGACAATGCTGGTCTGTTTTCAGTCTTTATAATTTTGTGTTTTCAGGAATGCATTTAAATTGAATCATACACTAGGTAGCCTTTAACACTGCCATTTTTGGCAGGGCATGGTGGCTTACGCCTGTAATCCCAACACTTAGGGAGGACAATGTGGGAGGATCACCTGAGCCCAGGAGGTGGAAGCTGCAGTCAGTCAGTCATGATAGCACCTTTACACTCCAGCCTGGGTATCTGCGAAACCATGTCTCAAAAAAATAAAACTGGCATCTTTCACTCAGCATAGTGACTTTGTGATTTATTCAAATTGTTGCATATACCAATATTCTATTCCTTTGTATTGCTAAATAATATTCCATAATAAAAAATGTACCACAGTTCATTTATCCATTCACCTGCTGAATCAGGTTTTGGCAATTATGAACAGAATTTCTATTAATATTTGTGTACAAGCTTTTTGGGCTAACGTCATTTCTCATGTGTCTAAGAGAAATATCTGAGAGTAGAACTCCTGGGTTTCATGATAAGTGTATGTTTCAATTTAGAATAAATTGTCAAACTATTTTCCAAAATGGCTGTAACACTTAGCATTCCCACTAGAAATGTTCCTTTGCTTATTCATAAAAATTTTAGAATTAGTTTATTTATATTAACAAAAATCCTGCTGGGATGTTAATTCTAATTTCACTAAATCTCTCTTGATAGTTTGGGGGAGCTTTGCCATATCTACCACCTTGAGTATATGGACTTAAATCCATGCACACGGTATGCCCTTCCAAGCATTTAGGCTTTCTTTGGTTTCATTATTATTTCATAGTTTATATGAATATATGTTTTACATGTTTTGTTAGATTTGTGCCTTAGTATTTCATTTCTTAAAGTTATTGTAAATAGTACTGAATTTTTTTCTGTTGACCCTGTATGCTGTATCCTTGATAAATTCACTGATTTGTTCCAGGAGTTTGTTGCTTGTTTGCTTTGTTTGGCTTTAAATTCTGTATCATTCAGCATTTTCCAAAAAAACAAAGTAAGTAAGAAAATATACAGAGAGAGACCCATGGGAGGGGCTCATGGGATGGTGGAAGGTGACAATTCCAAAATTTGTAGGACAGGCCAGCAGACAGGAAATTTGGGGGCAGGAGTTGATGAAATTTTGGGGCAGGAGTTGATATATCTTGAGGAAAATTTCTTTTTCTTCAACAAAACCTCAGTTTGCTTTTAACACCTTTAAAATGATTGAATGGGGCCCATACACATTATCAAAAATAATCTCCTTTAGTTTAAGTAAGCTGATTGCAGATGTTAACTGCATCTACAAAACACCTTTATTATGAGACCTATATTAGTTTTTAAGTTAGGTACAAATCTATTTAGCCTAGCTAAGCTTACACATAAAACTAACCATCATAGAGTCTTTGGGATTTTCTAGGTCGACAATAATACATTATCTATGAATAAGGCAGTTATATATCTCTTTTTCCCATCCATATAGCTATTTATTCCTGTATCTACTGTACTGGTCAGAACTTACAGAACAGTGTTAAATAAGAATGATCAGAGTACATGTTCCTCTTCGTTATTTTGTCTAACTTAGAAAACATTTAATCTTTTAACATTAGGGTGATGTTGGCTCTACAATCTTGACTCAGAACGTTTCCTTCTATTTCAAGCTTGTTGAGAGATTTTTATTATAAATAGATATGGAATTGCAAAATGCATTTTATATGATCATGTTATCGGTTGTTGACATTTGAATATTGAATCAGCCTTGCATCCCTGAGGTAAATCCCACTTTGATGTAAAGTTTTGAGGTTTTTGTATTTTTTTTAGTGTATGCATTGATAGATTCAAACTGCCAACATTTTATTGAGATTTATTTCTCTATTCATAATAGATACTAGTTTGCAGTTTATTTTCTTCAAAATTATGGTTTTATTTTATTTTTTTAAAATTTTGAAGTTCCAGCATACGTGTGCAGGATGTGCAAGTTTGTTACATAGGAAAACATGTGCAATGATGCTTTGCTGCACCTAGCAACCCATCATCTAAGTATTAAGCATGCTTTATCTATTTCTCCTGATGTTTTCCCACCCTGCTGACAGGCCCCAGTGTGTATTGTTCCCCTCACTGTGTCCATATGTTCTTATTGTTGAGCTCCCACTTAAATGTGAGAACATGCAGTGTTTGGTTTCCTGTTCCTGCATTAGTTTGGTGAGGATAATAGCTTTCAGCTTCATTCATGTCCCTGCAAACGACATGATCTTATTAGTTTTTATGGCTGCATAGTATTCCATTGTGTATATGTACCACATTTACCACATTTTCTTTATCTAGTCTACCATTAGTGGGCATTTGGGTTGACTCCATGTCTTTGCTACTGTGAATAGGGCTGCAATAAACATACACATGCATGTACCTTTGTAACTGAATTATTTATATTCCCTTGGGTACATACCTAGTAATGGGATTGCTGGATCAAGTAGTATTTCTGTCTTTAGTTCTTTGCAGAATTGCCACACTGTCTTTCACAATGGTTGAACTAATTTCTTCTCCCACCCCACAATATGTATAAGCATTTCTTTTTCTCCACAACCTTGCCAGCATCTGTTATTTTATTTGACTTTTTAATAATAATCATTCTGACTGCTGTGTGATGGTATCTCATTGTGGTTTTGATTTGTATTTCTCTTATGGATTGTGATGGTGAGATTTTTTTCTTATGTTTGTTGGCCACATAAATGTCTTCTTTTTGAAGTGTCTGTTCATGTCCTTTACTCACTTTCACTGGGGTTGTATGATTTTTTTCTTATAAATGTGTTTAAGTTCCTTATAGACTCTGGATTTTAGACCTTTGTCAGATGAATAGATGGCAAAAAATTTTCCCACGCTGGAGGTTGTCTGAAACTTCTAATAATAGTTTCTTTTGCTGTGCAAAAACTCTTTAGTTTAATTAGATCACATTTGTCACTTTTTCTTTTGTTGCAATTGCTTGTGGGAATTTTGTCATGAAATCTTTGCCTGTGCCTATGTCCTGAATGGTATTGCCTAGGTTTTCTTCTAGAGTTTTTACAATTTGGGGTTTAACATTTAAGTCTTTAATCCATCTAAGTTTACTTTGTGTATAATGGGTAAGGAAGGGGACAAGTTTCAATTTTCTGCATGTGGTTAGCCAGTTCTTCCAGCTCCATTTATTAAATAGGGACTTCTTTCCTCATTGCTTGTTTTTATCAGGTTTGCCAAAGATCAGATGGTTGTAGATGTGTGGTCTTGCTTTGAGTTCTCTATTATGTTTCATTGGTCTATGTGCCTGTTTTTGTACCAGTTTCATGCTATTATAGTTACTGTAGCCTTGTAGAATAGTTTGAAGTAGGGTAGTGTAATGCCTTCAGCTTTATTTTTTTTACTTAGGATTGTCTTGGTTATCTGGGCTCTTTTTTGGTGTGTTTGTTTACATATGAATTTTAAAATAGTTTTGTTTTTCTAATTCTGTGAATAATGTCAATGGTGGTTTAATGGGAATAGCATTGAATCTATAAATTGCTTTGGGCAATATGGCCATTTAAAAAATTCTTCCTGTCCATAAGCATGGCCATTTTTTGTGTGTCCTCTCTGATTTCCCCGAGAAGTGGTTTGTAGTTCTCTTTGAAGGGGTACTTTGCTTTTCTTGTTAGCTGTATTTCTATGTATTTTATTCTCTTTGTATGAACAATAGAAGTAGGGACTCCTCCCCTAACTCATTTTATGAGGCCAGTATCATTCTGATACCAAAACCTGGCAGAGACATAACAACAAAAAAGAAAGCCCAGTATAATTTTCTTGGTAGCTGTAATTATCTAATAAAAACTAAGAGAAATAATTTTAAACATTTTAATTCCAAAACTGTACACAAATGTTTTGCAGTGGTCCATCTACAATAACTATGCAATATGTATAGGCATAGCAATCCTTCACACTGGACAGACCAAATCTGTTTTCTATATAATTTTCTATAAAAAATTTAAAATTTAAAAGGAAGATGAAAAGCTGTTTTACCTCCGTGCTCCATTGGTTGGACCAAAGAGATGGTGTTTGGAGAAAAAAAAGCACACTACTTTAATATTAGGATGAAGATCACCTATAAAAGGAGGATGTGCAGGAGAATTATGAATGATAAGCACAAGGTTGAAAGACATGTAATGTTTTAAACAGCACTTCTTCATTTTAGCGGCATAGCAGTTCAAGAGGGCAACTTGGAAGAGGAACTGGGTCATCTGTAACTTCATACTGGTTCTGTAGTTCACTATCAGTGTGCACTTATTGACATGCTTGAAGGCCCTGGAGTTTCCGTGGTGTCAGATCACAAAGGGTTTTAATTTGTAGCCTGCGATATTGCCCCCCAAGCAAGGCTGTTTTCCTGTCCTTAAAAGCCTTCACACCTGGCATTGACAACACTTCATTATAGATGAAAGTCCTTTCAGGCATCTGTTTCCAGAATAGGGAGGTTTCATTCATATTGAAGATTTGCTCTGGCAAGTAATTTTCCTCCACAATCAGCTTATGTACAGTTTCTCAAAATTCTTCAGCTGCTTTCACATCAGCACTTATAGACTTACCACTCATTTTCACATTATGTAAAAATAATGATTCTTGAATAATTTAAGCCACTCAGAGCTAGCAGTAAATTCAACAGCATAGTCAAGTCCAGCCTTTTCTTTTTATGTTGCAAAGAAACTTTTTGCTTTGGCTGTGATTATCATTGTGCTGAGGGTGATACACTTCTGTGTCTGGCCTTTGATTCACATCATTAGAAGTTTCTCCATATCTGATATAAGCACTTTTAAATTTTTTGTTTATCCCATTGTCCTCGATAAATCATATTCTTTAAAAGCTTTTGCTATTGTGTTCTTGTTCTTCAAGATCATAGCTATGTTGGACAGAAACATGTATGATTGGTGAGCAATAACCATCATTGATTTCCTAGTCCTTAATCACTTTTGATTTCCTATTCAGATGAATGATTCAATGTGGCTTCTTATTGGCAACTTTAGCAGTGGATTGTGTATGCTTAGGGGCCATGATGAGAAAAACTACGTAAGACTTGATCAAGTACAAAAGAAAATGATGCAATCAACAGAAAAAATAAACACAAGATGTATGAGACTGCTGCTGGCCTAATGTAGCATATTGTTTTACACTAAACTTTTTTATTATAGCTAGAAGAATTATACTGGAGCAGAAGCATACAAAGTATATACTGATAAATATATGAACCAGTAACATAGACACATATTATCATTATTATTATGAAATGTAGGTAATTGCATATAGTATATTTTCATAAGACCAGCAGCACAGTAGCTTTGTTTACACCAGTGTCATCACAAATGTGTGAATCATCTTTGCAATGGCTATGACGCCATAAGGCAACAATTTTTCAGCTCCGTCATGATCTTACGGGAAAGCCATTGTGTAAACAGTCCATGGTTGACTGAAACGTCATTATGCAGTGCGTGACTATATTTAGAAAATTCGTATTATTGTATATAAATATATCTGGTAGGCCAAATGAAAACAAATAAAAAGTATTCAACCTTTATTAGAAATATCAAAAGATTACTCAATTAGGAAAAATATAATCAACCAAAATAGAGTAGACTATAATTAATTTTCTAATATCGTTGAACTTTTCCAGAATTTGGATGAAAAAGATAATGTTTTATAAAACAAAACTTACAAAAAAAGTTAATCTTTGGCTAAAAACAATGAAAGGCAATTAAGGAAAAAAAAACACAAACTGTGTAAGTGGCTTTTGACACTGATTTCAGAAGAAGATTACATAAAGATCTCCACATATTAGGTGCTCAATAAATATCTGTCAAATGAGGATAATTAATCTATCAGCAGGATATTAAATGCTTTCTTCATATTGTATATAACACTTCAGGAATTGTAAAGTTTACTCGTTTATTGGTTTTTCCCTGTCTCTATTTGTAAAACCATTATAAACTTGGGGTGATTTACATCACTTTATTTCATACCCATGGCAACTGGTGATCCAATTCAGCAGACTAAGCATTGGTCTGGGAGACAAGAGATCTTGCCCACTTCTGAATATTTAAATTTGAGTCTAAGCAAGTCATTTGATATTCACCTCAGTTTTCTCATGCATATAATAAACCATTTTAATGAAAGCTCGGTCATTTCATGAGATCTAATTTTTCCATCTCAGATAAATGTTGCTTTTTAATTCTTCCTATTCTTGGCCACCAAAATAAAATTCTGGTTCTAAAATTATGCAATTCTAATTTGTATGTAAACTGTATTTGCATAAATTTCCAAATAGCATTTAAAATAATCATTTTAGATTCACCTATCTGAGGTAAACAAAATAATCTCGGATACCTGAGCTTCTCCTCCCCCCTGCTATTCTTATTCCCATGTCTCTGTCCTTTAAAAGAATGCAACTATCCTTTCTAGCTCACTAATCCCTTTCCTTTCTCTCTCTTCTATCACTATACTGATAATATGCCCACTAATGCCTGCTAAACGTTATGTCAAGTTTTGCAGTTAGCATGACTGAGGAATGCAGAAGGGAATAGGCATTGAATAAGATGATTACTATTGCTTGAACACTTTATGGATTAGAAAGACCACAGATGTGGGTCAGCTGTGACTAGGATAATAATAGAAAGAAAGATTATGCATGCAGATTATGGCAAGAACAGAGATCAGCAAATCAGATTTATTGATGGGGATTATATAATAGGAGAATTTTAATCATACAAAACTACCTCTTGTCACTAAAGTCTAACCTCAGATATCAAGAATGAAAACCCATTATGCAAATAAATAGCACATTCATTTCTTTAAATTGTCATTTTCTTGGTTTCAAGGTTAGCCTCAAGACATAAGGGAATACAAAAAGCCAAAAATAAACCTGAATGTGGAGAGATGTAAATTTAAATTGTATCTCATTCTACATGTGTTTTTCAGTGATAAATAACATTTAAGTATGTTCTACATTAAGCAAGAAATAATACTTGCATTTAAATCAGATTAAAATATTTTTAGTATTTGGATGATCACTTTGAGTTATAAAATGGAGAGGAAAATATTAAGACATGCTATTTATCTGGACGATGTCTGTTCTATTACTATGACAACATCAACACTCTAATCAATGACAATAAGCCCAAGTTGTTTTTGAGATGTCATGAGCCTACATCTTTTTGAATACCAATAATAGCAAATAACTTTAAGAGAGCAGCCAAAAGAAGAGAATCCTGCAAAGGCAAATGACCAAGAGTCATACAACATAGACATGCAGGAATAATAGCATTCAAGACAGAAAGAAAAACGAGCAGATTCAAAAAAGTTATTTAACCACAGGAAATGTACAATGTTATATGACTCTATCTTTTGTTGACATTTTATTTTAAAAATTTACATGGTGAGTGAAATAAAATCAATTGCTTGAAGTATTCTGATAGTCTACGTCACTTTATAAAGTTATCTTGCTCTTGTATGGGCATTAAAGAACTATGTATTTAATGTGATCTTCTCAGTCTGGGCTTCTTGGGAAAGCTTTCCAGATACTTGAAAGGACTTAGCTGTTGTAATCTAAGCTGTATCTCCTTTAGGGGGGGACCCCAAATCCAGTAGCATTGTGGTTCTTGCAGACTCATAGAGGTACTGACTTGATGGTCTTTGACAAGATCCAGAATTCTCTGGGTTACTAGGAAGAGACTTTTGTACTCTTTATTTACTTTCTCCCAAACAGAGTCTCTCTATAGTCTCTAAGCTACCTGGAGCTGGGGGTGAAATGACACAAGAACCCCTGTGGCCACCACCTCTGGACTGTGTTGGATCAGAACTGAAGCCAGCTTGTCACTGGGTCTGGCAGAAAGCCTGCTATCACTCCCTGGCTACCACCTGTGTTTACTCAAAGCCCTGGGGCTGTAAAATCAGCAGGTGAAAAAGTCAACCAGGCCTGTGTCTTTCCCTTCAGGGCAGTGAGTTCCCCCAGGCACTGGGCAGAAGTAGCCAAACACTTTGAAAGTTCCACCTGGTATTCTATTGTACTGTAGCAGAGCTGGCACTCAAACCGCAAGACGGAGTCCTTCCCACTCTTCTCTCCCATTTCCAAAGTCAGAGCAGCTTTACCTACCCGGTAGCCACCTCCACCACCAATGTTTCCTTAAAGCCCAGGGGCTCTTAAGACAGCTGTTGTAAATGCTGTCTGGCCTGGGACTCACTCTTCAGGGAAGTGGGGTCCCCTCTGGCCCAAGACAAGTTCAGAAATCCTAAGCAAGAGCCAAGTCTTGCAACTGGGGACACTAAGAGCCAATTAGTGCTCTATCCCCCTGTGGCTGAGCTGGTCCCTAAGTGCAAGACAAAGTCCCCTTTACTATTCCCTTCACTTTTCTGAAGTGGAAGCAGTCTCACCCTACAGTCACCACAGCTGGGAATGTGCTGAGTTTCACCCAAGGCCAGCAAGTCTCAGTGTGCCACCCAAGACCATTGAGGTAGTACCTGGGTATCACTGCTGGTTATTCAGGGCCCAAGGGCTCTTTAGTTAGCAGATAATGAATCCTGCCAAGACTGAGTCTTTCCCTTCAAGGCAATGGGATCACTTCTGGATAAGGGTGTGTCTAGAAACGTCTAGAAGGTAGGACTAGAAACAAGGCCTCACAACTCTAACCAATACCCTATGCTGCCGCGGCTGCTGTGGTTTCCAAAATGCATGACAAAGTCCTCCTCGTTCTACTTTCTCCTCTCCTCAAGTGGAAGGAAGGGATCTCTTTTGGAGCCACAGCTTTGCAACCTGGGCCTGGGGGAGGAATGATACCACCACTCCCTTAGCCGCCCTAGCTGGTGTCTCAGCAGGTCACTTCCTTCCTCAGTCCACTGTGTCTGGGCCCCGTTCAGCCCTAGGACTCGCCTAGATGTTGCTGTCCTTGTGGCCTAGAGTACCTTTCGAGGTTTTTTTCAAGCCCTAGGGCCCTTTAGCTAAATGGCAAGGCTTGCAGAAACTCAAGTCCCCACCACTGGGATCAGCACTTCCCCTCTGGCTAGGGCTGATTTAAGTACTCCTGCTGTGAGCAAGCAGCAAATGAGTTCGGTCTGATTTTGCTTTCTGCTATATAAAGTGTTGCACTGAATTCAATGCCTTGTAATTGCTGGCGCTCCCTCTCCCCGTGCTCTGCACACCATGCTGCTGCTGCCAGGATTGGAAAATTAGTGGTGTTGGCAATTCAAGACTGTTTTTCTTACCTTTTCAGTGCCTCTTTCATTGAAATGAAGTTAAATCCAGGTACTGTGAGTACTCACCTGATTTTGGTTCTTACAAAGGTGCTTTATTCATGTAGATTATTAATTGGTGTCCTTGTGGGAAGGGGTGACAATTGGTGGAGACTTCTATTCCACCATGTTGCCCCACCCCTCTCAAATTATCTTGTTCTTGAAGAAAAAGAAAATACATAAGAAACTAGTTACCACAAAAATGATTTCAAGAAATAAAAATTTTGAAATTATAATGATGTATTGGGAGAGTCATTAAAATAAAAATTTTAAGCAAAGTTAAACATCTGGTATTATGTAATAAAAATGATTTCCAATGAAGGGGAAAAAAAGTGAGTTCACATTTACAAACTTTTATATAAAACTATGCTATAATGTTTTACCATTATTTTACTTTATTCTCAATAAATAAAAAAGCACATGAATGGAGCAATTGTTTTAGAGTTGCAGATGGAGAAGAGGAAGTTTATTGTTCACATACAGCTGAAGAGCCAGAGGTTTCTATTTCCAGAGGCCATGCTCTTTGCATGAAAGTATGAACAGCTTTGAAGTTTAGACTATCATGTATTTTAAATAATAAAATCATGCACAATGTGGGCATTAATTAGCTCCTTAGAACTATCTGAAGTGCCTGGGTAAAGTCCCAGAGTTCATGAGGTCATTTTTATTTATAATGATATATTATCTTCACCTGAGAGTGTACACGCTGAAAGCACATGTCTAGTGAGACTAGTTTCTGATGAGGGATCTTGTCAAGTAAGACATATTTTATTTCTTTCTCAACCACAGACAATTATTTCCAATTTTAAAAAGAGTAATAGATATATTCTCAAAACATTAATATGTACCAATTATTTCATCACTAGAACTATATAGAGACAAAACCCATCCAAAGATATATATACTTAAAATGGGTACCTTTTATTTCATGTAAGTTATACTCTAAATAAAGTTGAATTTAAAAAGTTTATAGATTTTACAGATGTGCTATGAATAAGAATCATATTTGGTTCTTAGTTATAAACTTCTCTCTGATTAAGCTATGAAGACTTTTACAAACATGCAAGCTAATATATTATTTATGCAGTTTCAGTGTTTATCTATACTTACCTGTTCATAAGAAGTCCTGTGTACTTACTAAACATAGAGATTTTAGGGCACACCTAAAACCAACTGAATCTGCATGTTTTATCAACTGTATCAGGTAATTGCAAGTAAGAGCACATTTGAGAAACAGTACTTTTGTTTCTCTCAACCCCTTGTACAAGTAATTTTTTACTCAGTTTTCTTCCAGCTTGAATTTCTATCAGTCGCTGAATTTTCCAAAGCTTTTTGGATCTCTGCTTTCTATAATTGGAGATATTACAATATACATTGCTGACATTCTTATCAGGACTTGAAAAAAAAAATAAATAAATACAGGGAAAGACCAATGAATGCCTATTTTGGTTTGTTACATTGGGTAATGGAGTGAAAGAAAAGAAAAATGAGACATTGGCACTTCCAATGTCACCTTCCTAAGCATACTAGTGTTTCTATCTTCCAACTTATGATACAATTTGCTAAAAAAGAAAAAAAAAAGAAAATATTTCAAGCATTTTGAAGGTGATCTAATGTCTTTGAAACAAGAGCACGCAATATTACCAAACAAACAGTGCTGTATTATTTCATTAGTGATTGGAAAAAGCAAACTTGCAAATTTGAAAAAATAATAATAATTTTAGAATGCCATGCAATTACCTATTTCTGAGTTCAAAGGATTGCATTATAATACTTGTTTTGTTATAAACAATTATTGATGATAAATGTATAATCAATACAGTTATTATTAAATAACATAGTCTTAGTAAGTTTTAACTATTTATTTTTGTCATTTTCAGAAATTCTAAATTATTGAATGATTTCGGTTATGGTTACAGAAAGTTGTCTGAACTGATTAAAAATGCTGACAAAACAGTGAAATTTCTGGTACCTCAGTACCCATCACCAGAGAAGCAGCCACCTGTTTGTTAATAGAAAGCTTATTTGCATTTTACTCAAATAGATGTCCTTAAAGAAGCCACATTAAAATCACCTGAAATGCTCATCAAAAACAGACTTCTGAGCTCAGCCCCAGAAATAATAAATCTAAATCTTAAAGGCAGTGGCCCAAGAATTTCTATTTTAACTAGGTCCCTAGAAAATTCATATATAAAACAGATTGAGTAATTCTTCGTATTTTAAGAACTCTGAAGCTGATCAAGATGGGAGTCTGACACTGTCACTGAGGTCACAGTGGCTTTGTCATAGCCAGTAGCACAAGTAAATCTCTGTGACAGTGTTACGCTTATTATCTATGAAAGCACATCTCCCTGAGTAAATAATAACACAATTTTGAGAAGAAGCTGCCTTTGAACCATCTGACTGACTTTGGGCTACTTCTTCATTAAAGGAATTACTAGATTCACAAACTAAAAGAAACAATTTTTTTTTCCTCTGAATGCTACAATTGCTAAATCATAGTCACTTGTGGCATATGTGTATATAGGTATATGTATATGTAAATGAACATATATGTGTGTGTGTATATATATACACATATATATATTCATTATATATAAATATATATACCTATATTTATATGTATATACATTTATATATATAAATATATATAAGCATATACATATGTATATACACCCATATACACATATATATACATACAGATTCATTTATACACATATACATATATTTCCACTCATACACAAAACCAGCTTTTCAAGTTATTTCTTGCGGACAATGAATGAGATGATATTAAGGTGGAGATAAGGAAATGGGAGTATTACACATGTAAGAATAATAATTTCAGAATTCTGACACCCTTATCACAGATACCAAAGAAACTGGTAAAATACAGGGGGCATACCTAAGAAGTAACAATACATTGTTTTTACAAAATAATTTTATGTTTAAATTTGGTTATGTATAATATTCTATTTTCTGCCTACCATCTGTATCTTTTTCCCTTTCCTTTTCCTGACTCCTGACATTTATCCTACCCTATACACTTTCCTCATTCTTGTATTTCTTAATCTATATATAATATATTTATTTTATTTTCAGGTGAACAGTTTATTGAGCTTTGACAATATGTAATTTAAATATTTTGGATGTCAAGATTTGACATAAAATTGATTTCACTTAATAAGCACATTATAAGCCACTTAATGGCTGCATTATCCTTAACTAATTTTAAATTGATCTTTGTCCAGTACACAACTCCTATGATAATCAGTCTCATAAAAATGATTAGATAGCACACACAATTATGGGTCACCTTTTCCCCGCGTGAATAGTAGGTGTTTTTATAAGGCAAATGCATTAATTAAAGCAAAAAAACTCAGAATACGAAATATATCTGATATGTATTATATCCATATACCAAGTTTACCAGAGGAAATAGAAATATTTCATTTATATAATTAATCCAGCTTTTTTCTTATCTTAGCTTTAAAAAAAAAAGGCAAAGAGAAGCAATCTGCACTGGTTTGCAAAGAAATTTAAGTTAATTGAAGCCATTTACTAAAGAGCAACTTGATTGCCTGAAACAGTCAATGCATCTCAAAAAAAAGAGATATTTCCAGGAAGTAAAAAGAGAGTCTAGCAGAATATTTCAGTGGCGTCATTTTAAAATTGGCTAAATAATTTATTAACATGACCCTAATTCTTTCAAAATATTTGAAAAACAGAGTGCTTTCAAAATTGAAAAATCAAATTATTTTAGCAAGGTGAATCCTCCAGGGATAACAGGAAAAAATATCTTGAAGTAATGCAATTGAAGTTATGACAAAATACTAATTAAAACTTGAGTATATGTTCCAATGTGAATGCTTCTACCACATATCCAAGATATAATTTATATGGTGAAGCTGTCAGTGCTTAGATGACATTGTTTATTAAATTGCATTCAATTTTTGTTATGATATTTATTACATTATTTATTTTTTAATCTTAGATAATGACTTTTAGCTCCATGTTTATTTATATATTGTGAAGATTATAAAATTACCATTCACAAAAGTTTTAGTCTCCAGTTTTTATTTCCACATTTTAGAAGTTTCCCTAAAGTCTCAGAAAAGTATATACAAATGTATCAGTAGTCAGTATGTATGCATATACATATGTAATGGTTCCATAGTTTATGTAGGTACATACAGTGGGCTACTGGAGAAATTTTCTTTCTCTTTTCATGTAACGACTTCTTTTCCTTTAATCCCCAGTACTGAGAATGCTGAATCAAATGGTAGTTCTACTTTCAGTTCTTTAAGGAATCTCCATACTGTTTTCCATATTGATTATACTAGTTTACGCTCCAACCAGCAGTGTAGAAGTATTTCCATTTCACAAAATCCAAGCCAATATCTATTGGTTTTTGATTTATTTAATTGTGGCCATTCTTGCAGGAGTAGGATGGTATGTTATAGTCATTTTGATCTGCATTTCCCTGATAATTAGTGATGCTGAAAATTTTTTTTATATGCTTGTTGGCAGTTGTTCATCTTCTTTTGAGAATTCATGTTCTTTGCCCACTTTTTGATGGGATACATGTAATTTAAATGGATCATATCTTACTGAAACTGGAGAGTGTTTTATCTCATGTGTTGAGTATCTGGAATTTGTTATTTCAACAGAATTGGTTTTCTTGATCTTTGCATTCCAGTGTTCACTGGATTGGTAATTGTTTGGTAGTTGATAAGGTATTATTAGGTAAAAGCCATAGTTACTTAAAACAGGCAAGTTTTGATTTGTTCTAACAGATTATATCACTGTCAATATTTTATTTATAGCTTACATTGATTAAAAATGCATCTGTAAATTTTTTGAGTAATATTGAATTATTTCTAAATCACATTGCTCTTTTCCCAACTAACTGTGAATACATTTATTTTTATTTCATTAAGCTCAATAAGAAAAATGTTAATTTTTTACAGAACTACAGAGTTGTAGAATTACATAGATATATCATGAAGGTAAACCAATACCATCCCTTCTTTCTTTAAATGAACAAAAGCTTAAATGGTTTGTCCCACAGTCAAATATCTGCTATATGACTAGCTCTCAGATTTCTTATTTCCTTTGGTACTTTCATGCTCTTTGTATCTCAGGAATTTGAGTACTTGATGACAAAACTATGAGTTTCTGATAAGATCCATTACAATTCATTTTAGTACACATAATTTTTTTCTCAGTATAATCATGTAATATCCCAATTAGCATTTTAGATATTGATGTTCAGTCCCTTCATATATCACAGGGCCATAAGCAACTTACTTCTGGTTGACAGAAAAGTATCCTAGAAAGGGGCCATCTAGCAAAACAAAAAGACTTCTAGACAATAGCTAGTCTACTCTAGTCAAATACCACAGAAATAAATTGTGATTTCATGCCCCCTCACATTAGTTAAGTCCCAGTGGAGAACATAAACTTAAAACCTCACAAATGTGTAACAACGTGCCGCTACACTTCTGATATGTATATAATGGGAATAAAGCAGGTCCAAGTGATCATCACCTCAAAGAAGTTATTGTGCATGTGAGTTGTGAATGTTTGGAGCAGAGGACTCCTAAAAACTGTAAAGCAAAGGTGCCAGAAAAGGCCTAAAGATGTATAGGCACTCTTCCATAGGTCAACGAAGTAGTTTCACTGGAAAATTTTAAAATACATTGATCTGAATGAAAATAAAAGTACAGCATATCAAGTTTCTGGAACACAGCTAAAACAGTGCTGAGAGGGAAAACTATAGCACCAAGCACTACTAGAAAAGAGGAAAAGTCTGAAATTAATCATGTAAGTTCTCAGCTCAAGAACCTGGAATACAAAACCAAAGCAAAAGGAAGGAAGAACTTAGTAAATATAAGGGAAGAATTAAATTGAAATTTAACTGAAAACAGAAATAGCAATACAGAAAAATCAATAAATTAAAGGGCTGGTTCTTTGAAAGGATCAATAAAATTGACAAACCTCTAGCAAAACAAATCTAGAAAAGACACAAAAATTGTCAATATCAGGGATAAAACAGAATATAACTATAGACCCTACAGACATCAAAAGAATAATAAGAAAATATTATAAACAACTTTACACACATAAACTGTATCTTACACACATAGACAACATGGAAGAAATACACCAATTGCTCAATAAACACAAACTACCACAATTTATCCAATATGAAATAGGTCATTTTCATAGTCCTATAACTTTCAAGTAAATTGAATTTACGAGTTTTAAAATCTCATAAAAGATATATCCAGACCCTAATGGTTTTATTAGAGAATTCAATGAAATGTTTAAAGAAGAATTAACAGCAATTCAACAAAATTCCATGCAGAAAAAGAGAGGAGAGAACACTCACTGATTCATTTTATAAAGGTAATTTTATCCTGATACTAAAATCAGACAAATAGAGTTGAAAATGTAGACTACACATTGGGTACAGTGTACACTGCTCAGGTGACAGGTTCACCAGCATCTTAGAAATCACAGCTAAAGAATTTACCCGTGTAACCAATAACAACCTGTACCCCCAAAACCATTGAAATTAAGAATAAATTACATGTATCCAAGTATGTAGTTACTTATGTTTATGTAGCTTTAACTTTGTTACTCACTTGCAATGTGACCTTTGATTATCTACATTTCCTTTACATCAATTGTAAAACGATGTCAGTTCAACAAATCTATCTAGAATATCAGTTCCAGTTTTAAAGCTTTATTATTTTATGATTCAGATCTACTGAGTATGGCTTAGTTATTTGTCATAAAATATCAAAGGTCAAGCTCTGTCACTGAAAGAATGTGCTACTACTCTTCTTTATCACAGCCAAACCAATTTATATTTACCGTACTACATCACCTTGATGCCTTTCTGGCACCTTCACTTTACGGTTCTTAGGAGTCCTCTATGCCAAACATTCACAGCTCACATGCACTGTCACTTCCATGACCTGCTTATCACTTGACCTGCTGTAACGCAGAATATTTTCCTGCTGCTCTCACGTTCCCACAATGTCTCTCACCTAATTCCACAGACTTCACATTTCTTGTCTTTATCATTTTAAGTCCATATGATTTTAAACACTACAGAAAAGTTATCTAATTGCTGATTGTACCCCCTAAAAAGCCAAGTAACCAATATTAGAGAAACTCTCAACTGTACCAATCAATTATCTTTGATGTACCCATGGTCAAATGTCTATCTACAACAAGATATATAAACATGATCACATTTTAACAATTATTGAACAAAATCCTTCTTTCCATTCAGACTCCAGTTAAAGTTCTTTACCACCAAATTTCTTGAACATTTTAGATTGTCACTTAATGCTTCAATGTTTCTTTTTATTACTCATTGTCATTTAATTATTATATTGGATTTTTGCTCCTATCCCTTACCTGAAATTGAAATCTCAAATATACCATCTCTCAGAATTTCAAATCCCACTCTATGTCTATTGCTGCTACAAAAAAAAAAAAAAAATCAAACACAAAACAGGAAAGTAAACAAGCAATACAAAGACAGTCTTGATGGAACCGTGTTAGAGAAGCCAGGCAAGAAGAATGGGATTGAAGGAGGTACTGCTTAACAGCCCAGCGTTACAGAGAGGAAAGCTAACGACAGCACATTTTACATTGGTTTTGAGAACTATGTTTTGCTCACGTTTAGAAATGAGTGGCAGATTAAGAAGTAAAGGTGACGAGTGTTGACCTTTCTACTTAAGACCATTCTACTTAAGACATTTGGCTAATGGTTACAGGCTTCAGGATGCAAGCAGATGGACAAAAAATTAAGAACACACGTGGCAGAATCAGTGTCAAATTGTAGAAGAAACTATGCTACCTCTACAGGTTAAAAAGAGATACACAGAAAAATCTTAAAATCTTTAAATTATCTTAAATTATTTTCAAATGAGAAATTATTTACAAAGAATGCTTTCTAAATGTGAATTTAGTGGATAGGTTTTAGGAACAAATATCTTGACTATGATAATGCATCTTCAACAGTATGTTTTTAGGATAATGCAAAAACAGGACTATCATTTGTCAGCATCAGGACTAGGGTGAGGCAAACAAGGCATTTGGTGCAAGTTTTTATAAAACATTGACTCTCAGGATCATGGAAAAGTAGGGTCAACATTTGCAATGGAAAGTGGGGACCTCCTGAAATTTTGTGCCTGAGACAACTTGCTTACCTCACCCTGGTTCTGTTCCTACCATTTGTAAATTGCATTTATATGCTTTTAACTATCTTACAAAAAGTATTGAAGTATAGCAACCGGAAACTCCAACTAGGTCTATAATAATGTTACATGTTCGTAGACTCTAAGCCTATATTTTTTACCATCAAATTATAAACATTAAACATTTAATTTCAAGTATTAATTAAGCTATGCATGGTTGTGTATTCCTGTAGTCCCAGCTACTCAGGAGGGTGAGGTGGGAGGATCACTGGAGCCCAGGAGTTTGAGGCCAGCCTGGACAACAGCAAAATTTGTCTCAGAAAAAAAAAAATGTAAAAATATTTACATAAATAAGAGTACATAAGGTATAATAATTCAAAGTATATTTAAATAATTTTAATAAAATTATAAAATATGCATGTATAACAAGTAAAATAAGGCTCTAAGAATTTGATTCAAATAATTTCAATATATAGCTACATATAGATACATAGGCATGCGTACATTTTTTAAAAATTAAAATAGAAGTACTTAACTTTGGTTTATAATCTTACTAATTATTTAAATATTTCACTGTGTATTTTTCTATATTTTCAATTTTTTTCAGTAATCCTCGATTAAGAAGAAAATAATGTTATAAGCATGTGTTTATCAAATATCTACTATGTTTACAAACATCCTGCTTTCTTCAAATCTCAATATCTAGCAGAAAAGAAAAATTATACCCATCCCCTCTTTACATATCCATACCAACATAGTTATGGTGAAATATAGTAGGTTCTATGCTACAGTACAAAAGAAATCTCTATGTGATAGCAATAAAAACTGCTCATTCCCTAACAAAATAGTAAATTGTTTGTGTTTTGGGGTTTTGTTTTGTTTTTTTTTCTTTTCTTTTTTTTAGACATAGTCTCACTCTGTCACCCAGGCTGGAAATGCAGTGGCCAATCTCGGCTCACTGCAACTTCCACCTCCCAGGTTCAAGCAATCCTGCTGCCTCAGCCTCCCCAGTAGCTGGGATTACAGGTGCTCACCGCCACGTCTGGCTAATGTTTATATTTTTAGTAGAAATGGGGTTTCACCATGTTGGACAGGCTGGTCTCCAAATCCTGCCCTCAGGTGACCCTCCCAAAGCACTGGGTTTACAGGTGTGAGCCACCATGCCTAGCCCAAAATAGCAAATTGTGTGTGAAAACACAATGAGTTGTGTGGAATCATTAAACCAAAAGTATATTTCCCCGTTTTCTTCCAAGTTTGCTTTCATTGGAAGCGATTTTTTTTAAATTTGTTTTTTTAAGTTCTGGGATACATGTGCAGGATGTGCAGGTTTATTACATAGGTAAATGTGTACCATGGTGGTTCGCTGCATCTATCAACCCATCACCTAGGTATGAAGCCCAGCATGCATTAGCTCTTTTGTCTGATGCTCTCCCAGCTGCCTGCCCTCCCCCAGCATCCCCCCAGTGAGTATTTTTCCTCTCCCTGTGTCCATGTATTCTCATTGTTTGGCTCCCACTTAGACGTGAGAACACACAGTGCTTTGTTTTCTGTCCCTGCTTTAGTTTGCTGAGGATCATGGCTCACTGGAAGCAATATTTACCTCTAGAAAGTAATCAGTTGATAACTAAACTTTTAGGTGTGCTTCTCTATGTTGCGATGAATAATTCATGAAAAATGAGGAGAAAAGAAGTGAACATTTAGTTAATAATCTAAAGTAAAGTTATCTTTTTCCCTTAGGAGAACGTATTGTTTATCCCCTGTTATGTACATGCATGCTTTAAGGGAAGTTATTAATATATTTTGACATGTTTTGCTGATCCCAAATCCACATTTATACATAAACATTACATTTTTTAGGCTTTGCACATTATATTCTTTGTTAATAAACTTCAATATAGTTATATGTTCGCTGCAGATGCAGGCAAAAGGTAATAACATGTTTTCATTTTCTACAAATTTAATTATTCAATTAATTTATTATTACTTAGGATAATTATTCTGTTTTATTTGACCTAATTACTAAGTTTTGCAACTGACATATTTTGTATCTATTTTGTACTGAAGTTTTTACTATTTTGTCAGTAATACCTATTATTTTACCTTACTCCATATGCAGCCAAATGAAATGATTCTTTTTTCTGAACTTTTTATACTACTTAGTTCTGCAATTTAATTATTCCTAAAATATTTAACAAATACTTAAATGTCACGGTTGAAAGCTAGATGCTTTTATTCTTTCTCTCTCCCTCTCTTTCTCCCTCTCTGCCCCCCAATCTCTATCTTTCTATAGTTTCCCATGACTATCTAAAGAGATACTTGAAGATACATTTCATAGTCTACGTTAAGAAGATTAATGGTTACCAATGGTGCAGAGGAGGGAATGAGAGGTAAGTAGGTAAAGCACAGGTATTTTGGGAATAGTAAAATTATTCAGATTAATACTGTAATGGTGGATATATTTATTTACTAGGGCTGCTATTAAAAAAAAAAGAAGAAAGAAAGAAAGACAGGGTAGCTTAGAGCAACAGAAATTTACTTTCTCAAGTTCTGGAGGCTAGATGTCTGAGATCAAGGTATTGACAGTGTTGGTTCCTTGTGAATGTTGTGAGGAAAAACCTGTTTCATGCCTGTCTCCTAGCTTCTGAGAGTTTGCTAGAAATCTTTCCCTTCTTTGGTTTGTAGATGTATTGCCCTAATTTCTGCCTTCATCTTCACATGTGTTCTCTGTATATGTGTCTATGTCCAAACTCCCTATTTTAAAGGACTGAAGTCCTTATTTTAACTTGATTATATTTGTTTAAAGACTTTATCTCTAAGTAAGATTACATATTCAGGGACTAGAGGTTTAGGGCTGAAACATGTTTTGTTGGGGGACACAATTAAATACATAACAGTGAGTGTGAAATTATACACTTTTCAATTCCTGTATAACTTTACAACACAAAGAGTCAATATAAGTGTGTACAATTTTTAAAAGATCATTTAGCAAATCAGGAAGTCTCAGGGGAAAATAAAGACTGTTACAGAATAATCTAATTAAAAATGTATCCTCGCAGAAGTACGTGGAAGAAAGGTACTGACCTACGTAATTTTGGAAGTGAATGAACGGCAAAAATAATTACACAAAAGCACTATACTGTAACTGATAATTTCCCTCAGAGGCATGGGTTAACAATCTGATATTTCTATATATGTAGACTTGATTTCAATAACTAAGTAAATGGATGGTGGATGGTGGAAGCCAGGTTTATCACTGTTGGAATGAAAATTTACAAATTAGCAAAGTGGGGAGGATAGAATTATTCATGATTTAATGGATTATGGTTGAAGTCATTACTAAGAATTTATATTAGAATTAATATAGACACAGATGGTTAGATATCATATAATCATAGATATGTGTTTATACATGGGTTAAAATACACACATACATTTATTTATTCACTCTATCAGTTGAAAGTGCCTAAAGAAATGATACCCCAAAGTCAATGAGCACGCTTATAATCAGATACTGGTTTCTAATACCACTTGCCACTAAGAGAAACCAAGGGTCCTTGGTGAAGTGGCAGTGATTTGAGAACTAGGACTGTGTTAAGAAAGATACAAGATGAACCTCAATCAGGAATATCTTGTAGTGCTAGGAAGTTAAGGAAGTGCTAAAAAATACATTAATGTGGGAATATCAAAAGGCACAGAAGTGAAGTGAAAGATGTCAGCAGTAAAATAAAGTCATATTGAATTATGACTCAAAGAATAAAATAAATAACCATGAGTCTATACTGATGTAAATAAATTATTGAATAAGTTAACAAATAGGTAGAAGAGAAAATTTCTCTGTGCAGAATTCCAAACAATTATGTGGCTACTTCACCCTATAGGAGAGGAAACATTATTATCTATTTCTTAAGTGTGGAGTATATATGGTCACTTTCCTCCCAAAGCGTACAATATGTAAAGGGGGGGAAATAGTAACTTTAGAAAGGAGAACATGACAAACACTTCAGTCAGGTGATCATGGACAACATAAGCAGTCATTAATAATGTTGATAATATGTACTTTTGATATGATGAGATAAAAATGGTACTTTATTTCTGTGATCTTTCAAAGAATGTATTTAAAAATCACATTTCACCTTGCAAGTATTAGCAAATTCTACTATTTATCTAATTAATAAGAGGGATAAACAGTACTTAAAATGTATATAAGACTTAGAATGATTACAGTTTTCCTTGTACAGTTATAAGCTTTTTATACATATTTTGTATTGTAATGGGTTGATTTATTTAATATTCCTGAATTCCTATAAGGTAGACTTAATACTATCTCTCTTATGACTTTTTTCCCAATGTCTCATAGAAGTTGGCAAGATGGCTTTTGAACCCCAGTAACCTGACTTCAGGATTGGTGTGTCCAACGCCTAGGTCACACTGCTTCTCAGACCACTTGAAGTTCACAAATTGTCAATAAAAATAAATAATAAACATTATATGTTATGTTTCTTTTGAAGACAGAATGCATTTGTGTACAGTAAATCCTCACTATTTACAGATTCTGTATTTTTAAATCCCCCTAGTGGCTTAAATTTATTCATGACCCACAAATACTCGAGGTTTGAGGGTCATTTGTGGATCCACTCAGAGTGGCAAAAAATGAGCACATGTTGCCAGCTGAGGTTAGCAGTGGCAGCACTCTACTTAGGTTTAGCTCTCATTCAGAGATGACCATAGTTTGCAGCTGGTTGGGGAAAGTGCAGTGTGGTACAAGACGTCCGAACTCCAGGCCTGTGGGACTGGTTTTGAATCCTAACACTGGCACTTATAAGTGGGGTAGCCTCAGGTAAGTCACTTAACACTTCTGAACCTCAGTTTCTCTTTTGTAAAATAAAGAAAATATGCCAGGATGAGTTGTTTTTAGGATTTAAGGATTTCACATATAATCTATGTGAAATATGAGGTGTATGTGTATCTGTGCATGTGTGTATGTATCTATCTATTTTGGTTTACACATAATATATATTTCCTCTAACAGCAGCAGTTCAGTATTTGCTAACTCACTGTTTGCGCAAATTTTGTAGAACAAAACTACTTTGTATTAAAAAATAGGATGTATTTCACCTTTTTAAATGTTTATTTATTTATTTATTTTTAGAAGGGGTCTCACTCTTCTGCTCAGGCTGGAGCGCAGTGGTGAAATCTCGGCTCACTGCAACCTCAAACTCTGTAATCAAGCAATCCTCCACCTCTCAGATACCTGAGTAACTTAGGCCTACAGGCAGACACCAGCACCCCCAGTTAACTTTTGAATTTCATTTGTAGAGACAGGGTTTCTCCATGTTGACCAGTCTGGTCTCAAACTCCTGAGCTCAAGCGAGCCACTAACTTCAGCCTCCCAAAGTGCTGAGATTACAGGTGTGAGCCACTGTGCCAGCCTAGACTGTGTATTTAAAGTGTTTTACATGCTAGAAATTATACTAAACTCTAGGATGTGCGCAGCTTCAGACCGCAAGAGATCCCAGTCAAGTGGGTAAAAACTAATATTTTCATAGAAGAATTAAGTAAAGTCTTTTGAGAGACGCTTGGAAAATCAAAGGAGATAAAATCCAGGCCCTCATAGCACTTCTGAATGACAAGGATTACATATGTTCTCATACCTCCCATATTTGTCTTTACTTGGAAGTAAGAATTGGCAGATGGGACAGACTGGAGCAACAATTCCAATCATTATTCTAAGTCTTTTATATAATTCTCAATCCAGTTTTCAAATAAAACCACTGGAATGCATCCCACCTCTCTGTTTTATGGTTTCTAAAATTATTCACAGCATGCAGTTAGTGTGGGCGTGCCATGTACTTTACTGACCACAGGCATGGAAAAACTTACTTCCTTGTGTCTGAGAACCTATGAGTTTTATATTACCCATGCTTTCTTCTTCCTTAATACACATGCACTTCTGTTTTCAGGCAACAAAATAACACAAAAATCTCTTATGCCATTAAAGTTATTTTTTCTATTATTTTCAATCTCGACAGACGCTATTGGGAAGTCAGAGAGCCACTATAGTCCTATTAGTGAACCTAAATGGCTTTGAATTAGTTCAGTGCTAAATTTTATAACACAAATTGACATTTTATGACTACGCAACACTAAAAAAAAAAATGTCAATTTCCACTCCTTGAAACAAGTGGATTAAATTCGGATAACATATTTTCAACTAAAGTATTTATCTTACCTCATTCTAACAAAGATGTGTTAGAAATTATTAATCTAGCAGGAATACAGATTTTTTTAATTTACAATTTAAGACGGATAGAAAGCACACTGTAGTTCAGTTCTGATTTTCCTTTTTTTTCCCCACCCCTGATCACTAACATTTGATTAGCAATTTATGGAAATAATTTGCTTAAAAAGTGGCTACCCAATTTAAAGTTCTGTCATTTCATATGCTGCTTCCTTTGAGATTATCTGTTATGTTATTACATTCAAACCGAATTATAAATATTCTCCCATTTTCAATTTTTCTTTTAGTATAATTTTTCTTATACAATCTGGGGAAAGCTTTTCTTTTCTAGCAAAGTTCATTGTCAGTTCCCAACAGTTTCTCCAACCTCGGTTCAGTTGTCCAACTCTGTTAAACTTACCCATCTGAAACAAACCATGTTGATTTTCTGAGGTGCTTCAGAAAAATACTGCTACTTTCCTCTAGCCCAGAACCATTTCTTCAGCCTTCTCCCGTCATTCACACTCTTCTCCGAAGTACTTACCTAGCAGGTGGATTGCTCTTAAAATTGAGAGATGAACAGGTATTGGAATAAGGACCACTTGTTCTAATATCAGCTTCAACAGAACAGGTAATGGCCTTCAAGTTTCTAATAAAGAACTCCTGTTTATTGCTCAGAAGCCTAGAATGGCTCTGAAAAAAATTTATTAAAGTGAACGGAAAAAATTATTAAAGACATTAAGCTATCCCTTCACGGTGTCTCTAAACATTGTTACATTATGAAAGCCACTAACACCAGGTACTCTACGTGCAGTCATCGTGCTCTGTATATATTAAGTTAGGGCTCATTACAACACTAAAATTTCTTTTAAACATTTTTATGGCTTTTATTATGTCTATATCCTCAATATATACTTCAAAGAGAACAATGTATGATGAAGTTCACGTCTCACCCTTCATATGACCCTGATAAAAAACAGTTTTTATAATCATACAATCTCATATTCTTTGTGGTGGCAAAAGTAACCATGTATTATTTTTACAGCCAATGGAGGTAAACTATTCTACCGTAATGTAAATTTCCCAGGAATGTTGTTCACATCTATAATCTTCTGCATTATTCTTACCTAAAGTTCCAAGCACACTTGACAAAATGGCAGAGAGAGAGAGGGGACAGAGAAACAGGGGGAAGGCAAACAGAAGTTTATTTTTCTTGCAGAAAAGACTTTTGTCTGTTAAGAGTGGCACATGTAATTTTAAATGGCTTAACAACACTTTTCTTTGTCATCTCCTGATCTTTCTTCTCAATACTGAGACCTGGTTTAAGCAGAAATCACTAAGCCACTGTTTAATGGAGTCATATAAAATGTGCATATTTTATGACAACCCATAGCCATTCCAAACAATGGGGACAGGTGACCTAGTTGATAAGTTCACAGGCCTACCATAGCAACATTATCAAAACAAACCCTAAAATATATCACTCCATGGCTAAATTATTTTTTGTAGATAACAAATTCAGAAGGGATAACTTTTATAAATATTTGCAGTTTTTAGCCATGCAATATAGTAATGATGAAAGACAAATTAAAACTGAAAAGTACTTTTGTGCTAGAATTTTTCGCCTGTAGGAATATATATATATATATATATGTATTTTTTACACATACACGAACATATTATATATATTTACACACACATGCATATATTATATAACTGCATGTTATTACATAACATTATATAACATGCAGTTGTATAATATAACTATATGTCTATAGAAAAGAACGACATTCAGTACCTTAGCACTTTGGGCTTTAAAAATAATTCATTATTTCATCCCACTCTCTCTATCTCATGACATAATATTCCGTAAATGACTGCAGTTTGTTAGGAAGAAAAAACATTGCTTTCAGAAGCTGTGCTCTACTGACGATGAATAATTAATATGGTTCCTTAATCCATTTTAAAATAAATTTTAAAAATTCTATTTGTAGATTTAGTGCATTTTGTATTACGAATAAAATTAATTGTAGGCATAGATTTTGTTAGAACTAAATTCTATATATTTTTCTTCAGGTGGGACATTGATGAGCATATATATAAAGGGACAGATTTTTCTCTCCCATTTACATTTGAAATCTTATTTAAATAATCCAACCAGAGTTCTGTGAGGCTAAAGATATAATATACCTTCTGAGCAATGTATTAAACATTTTTGTTTCAGGAAGTTAAGATCATTATTCGTTGCTGTGTTACTTAAGCGTGACGAGGTCATCAGTATTTTTGATTTTTGTTATTACGTGTAGTATATGTCCCTTCTTCAGTAACTAATTTTGCCTTACATTTTTCTATGAAAAGATAATCCATTGCAAGTGAGGTTTTGTTTGGGGTAAATGAAACTTCCATTAGTTATCTGAAATAAATGTTTAACAAGTTGCATTAGCAAAAAAATAAAACAAAACTTGGCAAAAGTTTCAGTGTAATCTGGAATATCAAAAAAATTTAAATAAAGAATGTGACGTTTTACTATCGAAAAGATTCTAGAATATAAATATGTACAGCAAACTTGACAGTTACAACATTAGATGATAATATGTATGCAAAACAGATTCACTGTACACTGGGTACTAACATGGTTGAGTCCTGTAAGACAGAACACCTACATACAAGCTATGTGAAGCTGATTGCTTACCTACAGGTAAGAAGCAAGGAACACCAAAAGCCTGGAATTTATGAAGAAAGTTGAATTGCCCTAGGCTTAGGAGAGCTGCCCCAGGTGGACTGAGTCTCTTCTATCCATGCTCCTCTAGCACAGCAACTAAGGAACCCTGGAAAGCAGCCTGCCCTTGGTTTTATACAACAGGAAGCCTGGAATCACTGGGTTAAAGTGTTGAAAAAGCATCCTGTTTTTAGGAGGCTCTGTAACAGAGCTCAGTCTGTTCTGTTCAGTTTCTTCTTATCTCAGGATGTTGCATTCTCAGAACAATCTAGTTATTCATAAGAACTACAAACAAGCACGTGGGAAAATTGGATCACTCCAAGGCTACCTGAAGAAGTGCCCTGCAATGTAGCTTAATGATCAACTAATATAAATTTATTAGACAAAATACATGCTTTTGACTGAAAAAAAACCAAAATATTTTAATGCAAACTCTTGGAAATATTTAGGGTAGAATCTTTGCTTATGTTGGATTCAAATAGTATAGTTTTAATTTGGTAGCTGTACTTTCTCAAACACATATAAATATCCCTCAGTGGAACATTGTTTATCATTACCGTAACTACTAGACGGAATTCAGAGAGGTCATTGTGATTTTAGAGAAGTAGGTGCCAAGCTCATCTTCAGTGGTGGGAAAAATAGAATGGCCCAAGAATTTACTTTCTGAAGGCCTCTCCAGGTAGAATGAAGACGTATGCTTTGATGTCATAACATCTTAATCAAGAATACCCTGTTAACTGGCAACATTTAGACACATTAATATTAGGTTGGCATTTCTTTAATCAGTAGATTTGCCTGTAGATCTGTGTCATTTTTCTGAGTTAAAATCCATTTTATCATCTCTGTTTTGGATGTCAGTAAAATAAGATTATTCTGGCCCAATATTTGCAGCAGTTTTAAGAAATGTAAAATTATTATCACACTTGCAAGACCACCTTACGTGGTCAATTGATATTCCTTACTATTATTTTTTATTTTTGCTATCATTGGCTTTTTATTAGCCAATTGAATTTTCCACTTTTTGTTTCTGTCAAATGTATTTTATTCATTTTACAAGCACACGCATACACAAATACACCGCCCCCACCCCCCCACCTCCAGCCACACTCTTCCTTTTTTTGGGGGGGAGGTGGGCGGGATGGAGTCTCACTATGCAATCTCTGCTCACTGCAACCTCTACCTCACGGGCTCGAGTGATTCTCCTGCCTCAGCCTCCTGAGTAGCTGGTACTACAGGCACAAGCTACCACGCCTGGCTAATCTTTGTATTTTTAGTGGAGACGGGGTTTCACCATATTAGTCAAGCTTTTCTCTAATTCCTGACCTCATGATCCACCCACCTTGGCCTCCCAAAGTACTGGGATTTGGGAGGCCAAGGTGAGTGCTATCCACCACACTCGGCCCCCACACTCTTTATAGACTATTCATTCATTTTTTCCATCTCATTGTAATTGGTTCATCAGTATAGTTTCAACCAAGAACTCAGAACTATTCGGGTTGCTGTATTGGCTATATTTACACAGAAAACTCAAACCAGAAAGTTAGCCATTATTTCAAATAACACCAGCAAATTTAAATAACTGTGGTTGAGAAAAGAGTAGGATTCTTTTTTAACATCTGTACTCTTATCCGTCATTTTCCTATGTGAAGTCAATCTTCATTGGCATTTCATCTGTCTCCTGGGGCTGCAGTTAAAGGAGAAAATCCACTAATGCAATTCAGAAACTGGCTTCTGCTGTGCTAAATCTGAATAAAAGCATTCATTTTCTTAATAACATTTTCATTTTTGTGTGTGAATGCTTTAAGCCTTTTTTTTTTTAAATAATCATTTACCGCTTGGCATGTGCATTTGCTCAGAAGAATAACATAAGCAGATCAAATAAATAAAAGATATAAGGCCCTATAGAAGAAAGCAAATTTAATATAAGATAACAAACAGAAGAGTAAGTGAAGTCAGCTCCAGTAGTCTTTGTTCCACTCACCAACCATGTATTGAAAGATGTAAGTAAGTCTCATGACTTGTGTCTACACAGTGAAACAGTTTTAGGTAATTAGTGTAATGTCCAATAATGCTACCACTAAGAAAATATGCATAGAGTATGAAGGATACTTAACGATTTAAAGGAATCTTTGCCCATGCATTTGATCTCCTACCAATACACTTGTGCCCACCCTCAGTCACTTGAATGGTAGAAGTGATTTTTAATTTTTAGTTTTATTTAGTTAAAAAAAATTTAGACACTTAATTTTTAGTTTCTTGATATGTATATAATTCATTTCTTATTTTCACATCTAGCATCACATTAAAACTGCCCTATTGTCTCTCCTTGACATTCAAGATACTTGTAAAATGAACCCATCACAAGATTAAATATAAGCTTTATGACTACAATCAGAGTATCTTTATATTGGCATAGAAGCTAGGTACATGCTGACACTTGTAAAATCATGCAATTGGCAAATTCTGGGTCACTTGGCTGTGTATAACACAAAGAAAGTGTCCCATGGCATTATGAATAGATGCTGCCCTGTCCTACCTTACACATGACCCACTTTATTTTTTTTTTTTTAGCTCAGCTGGAATTAGCTTCTGCTTTCCTCTTTATGAAACATACAGCAGATTATAAAATATTTTACTATCCTACATAGGAAATAAATGGAAATCCCTCATTTCTTGGCATCTACATCTTTTCATTCTCTCTAACGTGATGGAAATGATTGGAGATGATCACAGGAAGTAAGTCATATCAAAATTGGAACTTCACAGCACACCTTGTCATTTCTCAGAGTGGGAATCTACTAAAAGTATTTCCATGAAAATCCAAAGTGACTCTCTTTGTTAAACTCACCATTTTAATCTTAAAATATCCATCTCAAGAGCACTATGGTTAGGAATGAACTGAACGTAGGAGACGATCTTGCTTACAAGGATTTCGACTTTAGAATCCCATTGTTACCTTGCTCAAGCTTTCTCATCGATTAGGCTCTTGATATTACAAAATTGTATGATCTTCCTTTTCCAGAGATGAATTTCAAACGTCTTAGCTTACATTCAAACCCTTTCACTATGATCCAAATTTGCTTTACTGATCTCATCTTTAACCATTCCCTCCACCTTTCTAAACTTCTTCCATATTCTTAACATTTTATGCTTTTATACACCTGATGTCTTCGCCCAAGTTGTATAGAACCCTCTCAATATGGCATCTTATAATGAAGCCTATTGTACTAAAGGGTCTTTAGTTAGGACCCAATTCAGGAAGAGAAGGATGGGAAAGTCATAAGCATATTCTTCTGCAACCCCAAACAAAGATGGGCATCTCCAGCTTATATCCTTATTAGATAGGATTTTGAAAGCATTGCACACAGAAAAAAATGTGGAACCAAACATAAATGTCTCTCTCACTGGCACCTGCACAGAAAGTTTCCTTAAAACTTGAGGCAATATTGATATTCCTTGTTAATAATAATGATAGTAATAATAATGATAATGACCATCTCAAAACAGCTGCATTTATTAAACAATTAGTACGTGGAAGTCATCACTATAGATGTTTTACAGACATTATTGCTTATATTCACATCTTAACAAGTAAACATGCTCCTATCCCATCCTTAAGTCTTCCTGTCTCAATAAAATAATCTACAATCCACTAAGTACTTCAAGCCTGAAACCACAAATCATCCTTGATTATTTTCTTTGCTTCAGTACACATAGTCATTCAGTAACCTAGCCTATGGTTCCCAGCTTCAAAATATATTTTACATCTACTTCCTCCTGTCTCCAGTGCTACTACCCTAGTCCAGGCTACCAGTATCTTTAGACTGGAATACATAAATAAATAAATCAATAAAACCAAATTCTACTAAATACAATGTGATATTTTGGATTGCATCCTGAAGCAGAAGAAAAAAAAAATAGTGAGAAAAAGTGCTGAAATCTAAATAAATCCTATAGTTTAGCTAATGGTATTGTACCATTGTTAATTTCTTAGTTTTTACAAATGTACCATCTTTATATGAGTTGTTAACATAGGGAGATCCAGGAGCCTGGTTGAAAGGCATGTAGACAACTCTCTGTATCATCTTTGCCACCTTTCTTTACATCTAAAATTATTAGTAATATAAATCTGACTATATATGTTAAAAGATTTAGGCAGAGCAGAAACATTAACACTACCTGTTTGAGATTATGTAGGCATCAATGGCTGAGCAGAGACTCTCAGATATGACAGGATTGATTGTTCCTTTTTTTTTTTTTTTTTTTTTTTAAGATGGAATCTTGCTCTGTTGCCTAGGCTGGAGTGCAGTGGCAGGATCTGGGCTCAATGCAAACTCCACCCCCCTGGTTCAAGCGATTCTCCTGCCTCAGCTTTCCAAGTAGCTGAGATTGCAGATGCATGACACCAGGCCCAGCTAATTTTCGTATTTTTGGTAGAGATGGGGTTTCACCATGTTGGCTAGCCTAGTCTTGAACTCCTGACCTCAGGTGATCCACCCACCTTGGCTTCCCAAAGTGCTGGAATTACAGGCGTGAGCCACCATGCCCTGCCAGGATTCACTGTCTCTTAAGCATAACACCTGCTGAGTGCTCTATGTGATGAATTCAGCTCTTAGCAAAACTAAGCCAGAGTCCCAAGCTTCACACATATCCCACCCCTTATCTAAATCTGATCTGATTCAAAACCCCAGGATGCTAATTACATTAAACCTAATCATGGATATATGCCAAATTCGTTATTACTTTGCCCAAATATTTATCAACCATTTTAATAGAAACCGTTTTGCAAATCTGCACATTCAAGGAACTCCTGCATTTACATACACACAGTCATAACAATTTAAATTAGTTCCAATTCAGTTGAAACTTTTCCTAAAACACAACTTTAAGGCCTCTACCACATGCACACAATAAAGAATAAAGAATCTAGCTCATTTTTGGTGTTATTAGTATTTAGAAATGTCTTCAAATTTTAGATCACATTCTAAAATATTCTAAAGTAACAATTCTCAAAGAGTTTTTTTTAATATCCATGATTACATGAAGAAAACAATCTAATTAAGTTACTAAATTATTGTGTCTATGCCTATTTTTAATATCAAAATTATTGTATCTATGTCTATTTTTAATATCAAAATTATGGAAGAAAATTTAAAATATCAGTCATTCAATATGCAAAAATTCTCCTCTCTAATTTCATATATCAAACACCCAGTGACTTACTTTAGTTTCACATATTTTTTTTTTTATTCAAGTATCTCCATAAGTAGACCTGGGGGACAATCAGGAGGCTTACCCACAGGGTATGTCATCATTTTAAATCAGATTGAAATAATTTAAAAGACAATTTGAAAGTGAAAAAGTAATTTTAAAATAGTCAACAAAGCACGTAACATGTGTGTATGTTGAAGCAGTGTGTGTGTGGGCTGGGGATAAAAGCACTGGAAGGAGAGAAAGAAACTGATTATGACTGAATATATTATAAATATCAAGACGGTTGAACCACCTCTGTCCCATAAACTTTTCCTTAGGACCCATTCTCTCAAACAGGAAATGTCACACTCATACACTACTGTCACTAGCTAAGATATTGGTCTGGGGAAATCAATTATTTGCTAAACTTACTTTATTTGCTAAGCTATACTCAGTTGCTATATTTACGTGTAATTACATATTCTCCATTATCTATGGATTCTCAGAAAATCTTTATCAATACCACCCTAAACTAACATGCCAGAAGAGTAATAACAGGTCTTTTATGCCTTCAGATGTAATTCATTTTTAAAGGTTTGAGATATTGCAGGGTCTGAAATTTTCTTAAGGTATGAGAAGAGGTCTTCCTGTGAGGTTATTGAAATAGTTACGGTTGGCTTCACCATGATGTCTTACAGAGTTTGAGACTCAAAAGGGTAAACCTGAAGAATTGAGGTCCCATTTTCTTAATATAGATCTTCATTCTCCCTTTTCTTATGAAGAGGTAGCTGGATTATGAAGACATCCCCTCTGTAGTTTAGCCTTACGCCAAGCATTCTAAAGTGTAGCAGCAAACTGAAACTAATGAGAAACCTTTGAGGGTTTTCAAGCTGAATTGTCATAGCTCTACTCATCTTGATATCCTGTGTCTTGTTTTCACAGGAGAAATTGGGTATTTAGCAGTGAGACCTATAGTCTGTGGTTATCTATGAGATTCTTTTTTAGATTTTGCTTTCTATTAAACCATAGTAGCATTATCTGGAGAAACACGGACAAAAGATGAGATGATAGGCTACAGTAGTGTTTTTCTATCTAATTGTCACTTCGCTTGATAATAGCAGGAGGCAGAAGAAATCTGAATACCTACAGTAATCACTTTAAAGAGAATCAAAGTTTGTTGAGTTCGTCTGTTCTTCACTTGTTTTCAGCAAATTGGCTTTTAAGATAGGAACGTAATTCATGCAAAATATTGACTCAGCAGAATATGCATATCATAGTTATAGGAGATCATCAACCACTTCAAACAACTCTTCAATTACATTATAATTGGAATTATAAACAAACAAAAAAAGAACATTAAAATAGGCAGTGCAAATGCCTTTTTATGTTTCTTAGATACCAATAACTTATAATGATCTAATAAAACTTAAGTCTGACTGTGAACATGTTTAAGCCATGGAAAAGCTTTTCCTGAAAGTTGTTAATTATCACCAAGTATTCTTTTCAGCCCACCACAGTTAATTATTCAGAAAAATTCAAGTTAAAAGATTTACTGACTTTTATAGGGGGTTAAGATATGAAACTTAATTTATGTCTCATGTTCATACCTTTTGTATGTTGTATATTAACCTTTTTATATTTTGTCGTAGCATTTATATTAATAAAAATAGTAATAAAATTATGTAGCATATTGGTACACATATGTATATGTATATAACATATTTTTTACTTTAAAATCCCAATATATTACATCATCCTAAGTGATCATATTTTAGATATTAATTTTATACAAGCCTATTTTATGTTTGAAGCATTTATTAGCCTTATATCCCTGATTCTATTGACTAGAAATATACTCCTCATGTTAAATTCTAAGACATACTGGGTTACATACCATTTATTTGCTTTGACGATAGGTTGAAATTCTGCAATCCCTTTTATACAATACTTTTGCAAAACAACTTTTAAAATAATTAAGTTAGACTCTAAATGCATTAAAAATGTAAATATAAAGTTTAGGATTTTTTTTCCCTAATAAGATTAGAATTCAAACACAAGTATATTTCAAAGACAAAATAAAATGACAATAAAATATATAGTTTTAACACAAAGTCAAACATTCAAGACAACTAAGGTGGAGAACCAAAGTGCCAACCTTCCAGACCCCAAAAGCACTCTGAATTTTTATATGGATATTCATATCTTTAATAAAAATATTTACCCTCAGTTCATTTTATAAAGTATGCCTTTTTCTTATAACTGCCTTAAATATCTCCTTTTGGGTTAAATTTACCATCAGTTAAACTCTGTTAGATTACTATATTTTTCAGTGAGCTAGAAGAGAATGTGATCGTAGCATTTCAAGAATCAAAGTTTAATAAGAATACAGATGATATTTTCTTGTCGTTGTAAGGCCTCATATTACCTAAGTGAAAATGTAATTGGATATGCATTAAAAGTTGGATCCTACAAGGCAGAAATCTATTTCACATATTAATCTGTATGAGTAACTCTGCAATCCTTTGTGCATAATCTAGTTACACCTCACCTTTGTCCACAACAGTTAGAACTGAAAGAAATGGAGCTAGTCAAATCCTAACACTCTAACTGTGAATTCTTATACATTTGTCTTATATAGAACAGATAAACATGTATTTGAACTGCTCTTCTTTTTAAAGGAAGGTGATAGGTACAATACTTTTATATATGCCTTGTTTTATTTTAATAATCTTGGCTGGATTAACATTCTAGTAAAATTTTCAGTGAGGTGGTATAACCTGTTGTTAAGCAATTATAACAAAGACACATCAGTAGAGCCCACTAAATTATTGCTCTTATTTGTAAACATTTAAGCAACTGAGCAAAAGCTTCACTACACCATATCTGCATAGTACTGACCATGCTCCTTCCTCTGCTTTCTCTACTACAAAGAAACATATGAATACATTTTATAGTTCCTCTTTTTCTTTCTTTCCTTCCTTCCTTCCTTCCTTCCTTCCTTCCTTCCTTCCTTCCTTCCTTCCTTCCTTCCTTTCCTTCCTTCCTTCCTTCCTCCCTCCCTAGTTTCTCCTTGGAGACATGCTCATATTACTTAATTTCCTCTGTCTTCTTTATTTTGTCAGCATGTGTATTGCTTAGTCAGCATGTATATTGCTAATAAATAAATTTAAGAAAAGTAAAAGAAGTTATCACATTTCTCACACTGTCACATTTCTTACCACCTCTCTGACATTCCAAACTCCATTCCTTTTCATCATTTCTCTGGGTTACATACAAAGGGCTTTCAACTTTTGCAAGAATCCATAGGCCACATATATTTTGAAACTCTGTCCACTCATTTATTCAACAAATATTTAGTTAGTGTTTATTGTTACTCAGGCTCTGTATTGGAAAAAATGGAAAGAAAGATAGTAATGTGGCTATTCTAGAAACAGAATAAGATCCATGAAGCTCAGAAGTTTGATCAGAATGTATTGCTCATGCCCATGCAAAATATGATCCTAGATACTGGACTACAAAAGATTGAAGCCAATCTATGCTCTCAAGTGCTTACAACACAATTGAAAAGCTGGAATCTTGACACAGAAGGTGAAATGACTGAAGGACACTTAGGGTAAAATATTCTATCATACCCAAATTAGCATAAATAGTGTGCATGAGTATTTGAGAGAACAGTCAAAATTTAGTTTACTGTATCAGTAAAGGCCTATTGCATGAAGGGAATTTGAAACTGAATTTTGATGCCCATGAAAGATGCGTATTTTCAGGAGATAAAAGAATAACCACAGTAATTTGTATAAACATGGGAATAAACAAACTGCATATTCTGAAAGATAAAGTATTTGCTTGGTAAGATATTTGCTGAGAATAATAGTTCTCAAAATGGTGGCTGATGAGCAGGCAAATGAGCATTACCTCAGAAGTCTTTCCCCAGCTGATTACACATTATCTTCTCTCTCTAGTCATTTTCTGTTTGCTACATTTCTTTTCATTTTTCTGTGATGTCCCTTGCAGTGGATATAAGAGCAGATCTGCGCATGTTGCAGTTAGGAAAGGCAGATTGCAATTTGAAGAAAAGTTCCACAGAACCAATATCTCCATGCTACCTGCTTGGAGTTAGGACACAATGCTTTGTAGAAACGCTCACGTATATATATTTTAAATGGGATAGGAGTAGTGAAAGGTGTATCTCATAACTGAGTAGCCACGTTTAAATTAACATGAGAAGTGAGTAAGTAACAAACTCAAGTCTGATTCGTTTAACGAATAAAATATTACCAACTACATTTTTACATACTGTTCAACATTCCATACCACATCTTATTTTGATCCTTAAATTTAAACCTTTATTAAAAACTGCATTTGTGCAATAATGCAGTATGTAAACCATCACTCATTTCATAAAGATGTTAGTAGATGATGTCCGTAAAAATATGGATGATTTATATGTGTTTATATGTAAATATATTTCCAGAATTCATTTGAGCAATGTTCAGTTATCGGTTATCCACATTTATAAAGAGAGAAGAGTATATGATCCAAATTAAAATGCAATGTCAGTATCATTTATACTGTTGAACTTCAAATCATAAAAGCAAATGGGGGAGCAATATTACAGGTAACAAAAATACTTTAAACTATTCGTATTCGGCTCTGAAATACGCATTGTTATGAAATATGTTACACAATAAATTATAATAATTTTAATACATAATTAAGTTTTCTTTAAAATTAGTAATTGGTTGTGTTTCTTAAATACATTCTAGTAACGGACCAAGGACAGTTAGGTTAAGGTGGCCCAAAAATTAACCAGCAGGAAATGAGTTTTTGTTTGTATACAAGAAGTATTAATATTTAAAAGAGAAAAAGAAGACCTCCTTGTTTATTTTACACATGTGTACCATGAACTAATCTAAATGTTTTAATATAGTTACCTCAGTTCATCCTAGTGATCTTTTGCATAATATTTACTTTTAATTATAATTTGTTTGGTTATCATTAAGGTTTAATTTTCAGTGAATTTGTTAACAGATGCTAATTGAAGTGGTTTAGAATCATATTGAAAGGCACAGTAAACCTACTGTGGGATTTAAACTCTTGCAGTAATAGGACACTTAAAGATTAATACACAAACCTAGTTCAGACTTTCTCCATTAAGCATTTATAAAAAGGTCTTCAGAAAGAGAGGGCATTTTCATTTTACCCCCATCTTTCCATTGTCCTTTTTGTTGAAGATTTCCTGAAGAAAAAGTGAAAGATTCATGGGCCTGGTAATTCCATAGACAGATTTCATACCTATACCTGGAATTAACATTTTCTCTATCTACTTTTTAAATTTACAGCTAAAAAACTAAGACAACAAATGAAGTGCCAGTTAGGAAACAGAGGAACAGATTTCAATTTTGAATTCAATTCTGGTGAAGCAGAGAACTTGAAGAGAAAAAAAAATTCCAACTGGATTTAGTACATATGAAGGATTGAATTTAGATGGACCTTAAGGTTTTCTATTTTTTTAAAAAATTACAGGATCTGTTAATTGTTTACATCTTTGATGGACTTGTTTTTATTATAGAGTTAATTACCACAGGCCAAAAAGAAAAGTATTTTAAGATAAACTGTTTTCCCAGAATTCTGAGAGAAAAAAAAACACAAAAAAAACCTAGAATTCTATGTAGCAACATAACATCTGAATAGTCAAAAGTTTACACTGTAAATAAAAGCATGAACAATATGTGGGTTCTCGTAGCTTTAATGAAACCAATATTTTGGATGCCGCAGCAAAGATAAAGAACATTTCATAAAAGGAAAAGCAAGGTTTCGAGATTTTAAAGATGAGTTTCATATTTTTAAAACACTTAAATGATTTTGTCAATTTCCAGAAGTCGTTAGTTTTACCATAGATTCTGACCTTTTTCATTAGACTTATGAATGATATCACAATGAGGGGAAATATGTTGAATTATCTTCTCAGCCTAGGTACAAAAATAAGTGAATTGGGCATTTTGTTACTGGGCATAAGAATTGTCATCAATTTCTGTTCATGCGTTGACACCTGATTTGAGCTCAATGAATATGTCCTTAGTCATAAATATCTTGGCAATGAGTCAGAAACAGAAGTAGAAGCAGGGATGTCAGGAATAGTGAAAGCAATGAGTTCTAGAGGAAGAACAGAACCTCTTTCCATCTCTCTGCACAATCAGGTGACATCTTTGTTTTCAGCGTCATTTTTCAGAGCTAATTTTGTCATCCTCAGGTTTGGGGAAGTTATGCTCTTGTTTCAAAGCCACCAAAAATAATTATGCAGTGTTTCTTCATTCTTCATCATTCTAAACTTGTAAGATTAGATTCTAAACCTCTTAGCAAAATGTATCAGAAGAACAAAAACTCTGAATACACCTATAACACACTATAATTTAGGTAATAGAGTGCCTTTCACTATCAAGAGAAAATATCCTAATCATTATTATTGAGTCAAAATAAAGTACTCATGTTTGTTTTCATCTAAGTCAATAGCACATTCTTCTTAATAAAATTTGTTTGTTTTTGATACAGTTTAATACATTGCAAACTCATCAATTCATTTTACTACTCATCTTAGTAGTAAGTACATAGACTAAATATACTAAAAACATTTAATTAGGCATGTTGAGCCTTTCTGTTACTGGGTGGTGAAGAAGAAAGTCTTCTTACTAACATTCATTGGGTTTTAATGTTTAAAGGTACTATAGGAGCTGGTTTGGTTCAAATTGTAAACTTACTATGATGCCTTTGTGGCTATACATCTTTGAAATCCACCAAAAAATTATTTTCTATTTGAATTTTTTAATGTAAAAATTCATCTATGTAAGTGCAATAAAAAATACATTTTCTCAAGAATATGTATTCTCAGGAGTAAAAATCACCAAAATTAAAGAAGATGGCCATAACATGTTGCCTCTTCACAACTACTAACCCCTAGTATACACCTGATTTCTCCATATAAAAATATGTCCCTTCAATCCAGATTCCATATAAGCAACCTAAGAATGATATTTTATTATTATTATTACTACTATTATCAAACATTTCAAATTAAGAATGGTGTTTCAAAAGTAAAACAGGATGTTGTATGTCTTAAACTGGCCTTACTTCTCTTATATTTCACCTTTAAGATCTCACTTTTCCTACAGACCTAGATAAATTTAAAAGGTCTTGTCTAATTAATGAAGTTACTAATATTGTTTTTACCTGTAAAATTTATTCTATTAATTGAAAAATGAAAAAAGAAGTATTTGCTTTTTATTAGACTTATGTTGCATACTTATATGAAGAAATTAGTTCCTTTACTCTGAAGACTTAAAATGAATCACAGTCTCACTGAGGTGTATCCCCTATGATTTAAATAACAAAATGAAACAAATTAGAAGATAAAATAACTTTTAAATTCAGAAATATTAATTACAGTGTTACTTTTTACAGGTGAATATTCCCAAAGTGATGACTCATAATTTCATCCAGGTTCTCTGGGATGGTTGCTAGACAGAAGCAAGAAAAATAAATGTATAAAACAGAAATTGTTATACATGTAATAAAAAATGTGTAATTTACATAGAAGTAAAATTCAGCATTTATAAACTATATACATGTATATACAACGTATATACATATATAATAGTACTATACACACACACACACACACACACACACACCCATACATATACATGATGGCCCAATTACACATGTGTTATTGCTCCCATTACTTTTAAAAGGCCTATAGAATATTAAAGAGAACATAGTACATTGAACGGAAAACGGTGATTTTAGTGATACTTATTTATGTCCTGTTTACCTGAATATTCACAGTTGAAAATTTTAAGCTAAGTGTAAGTCTAAGTTCACATGAAACTAGCTCAAATTACTTAAGATGGAGTGTCCATTGATTAGCACTCCCTCTCACATTATCTTGACTTGTTATAGTCATGTTTCTCAAATGTTGTGTAGCATTTCATTAGTGTTTTCTTTTTTCCTTTGTCATAACCATTTCACAAAAGTACATTTATTGGCTTCAACAACGAAATTGCAAAAAGACAGGACTGTAGGAATAATGAATTTACACTAAGTGAATCAAAATAATGTGTTGTGATGGTTAAAGTTCTTTCGTTTTATAATTGCATTATAAATTTTTATAATCCTAAACATATTCTTTTCAAATATCAAGGTTTTAAAGTAATAGTGCCAGGTTTAAAAAAATGTTCAAGCTCAGTCATTAAATTTTCCTTCTGATTCTGTCTCTCTAAACTTTATCAAAATTATAGTGTTCATCATCCTTATTTTTAAGTGTTTGCAATTAGATAAAATAATATAGCATTCTAAATAAAAATATGAAAACATCCACATAAATAATACCACATAATGTATAACATGATGTTAAAAATATTATTGAATTAAACTAATAGTTCATTTCCAATTATTTCTCACTAACCCTCTTATAGTTTGAGATATTACAATATTTTTGTTATTTCTAAATATTATTACTATACTCAGTAATAAAAATAGCGATGAATAATAGCAAATACCTGTGCGATCTGGGTCTGCATCAGTCAAGTTAGTAATCACCATCAAGTGAATTAGTAATCTAACTTTTTCTTTAAAATAAATATTTTTACTGCAGCAAAAACATAAAACATATTATAATCATAGTACCTACATTAACATCCATTGTATCTAATGAAGACAGATCTGGTATTATAAATTGAAACTAACTTAGGTAATTTGAATGCACAGCAAAAATAAATGTCCTAACCAGGGGGTAGAAAATTCCATAAAAGCAAAAAACTATTTCCTTTAATACAAAATTCCATTCTCGTATAAATTTATTTTCACTAAATAAATAAATTTATCCCTCATTCAAGGGTGAAAGTACCACCTATATTTCATGCCAAACAGTCTTACTTTCTGTATTTAATAAGTAAAATATAAACATTATAATCATCAAGTTATATTGTGATTTGATATCATTTATGGACACTCGTTTTTCAAATATGGAAAGCACCAGGGACTTTTGAGATTGTACTTTAACCTGATTTTTATAATATGCTGTATTATGAATATGTGCATGGTCATTAAGGAAATGATGACTTTATCCGAAGTATCTAGCTTTGTACTTTGAGTTTTTACTGTGCATATAATTTCTATTATCCCTCAAACCATTTGATTAGGAGGAATGTGATTTGTGGGAAAGTTTTTTTTTCTTTCTTTTTTTTTTTTTAAGAAGAAGATAAAACAAAAAAGAAGAATGACACCTATTTAATAGTGGGCCTGACTCTCCTGCATAAGAGCTTCATTTCAATATTACACAAAGAGAGAAAGTGAATGATGTTCTTGGGTTTTTTCCTTCTAAAATAATTCCAAAATATATTCAAATAATTGAACATGAAAGTTATAGATACATGTCAAGTGCCCCAAAACTGCAATTTTACATGAATATACTTGTCTTTTTCATTTTTATGCATACCTATGCTGACATTTCCATATAGTTAATCAAGAGATATATAAATATATTCTTGTAGACATTCATGGGGCTTTTAAATTTTTTTACTACAATGCCTTCGTGCTATATTAGTCACACACCTTCAGAAGCTGCTAGAATCATTCTCTTTTTGTGGAAAAAATGTGATGTAAGGCATCAGTGACTTGTGATGAATTACATTCAACACGTAATGATAATTCCTACTTTGGGCACTTCGAGAAAACACAGCCGAGAACACTGGCCTCAACGCGCAGTTCTGCAGGGCCTGGGTCTGTGGATCTCTGGAGCTCTGCTGCCCTCTAATGGCCTACTTAGATAAATACCTGCCTCAAAGGTCTGTTTTCTCGTTTCCTCCACCAACATGATACCCGGCACCGTAAAAATCCAATATTCTTTGGTTTCGCTCACATATAAATTGATCTAAACTTGGCTTGTGGTCAGGTTAATTTTTCTACATCATTTTAATGTCATATGAAGGAAAACTTATTCAGCATCCTCTGTCTTAGTTCAAGCATTATTGGGGCCAGTTGCTGTAAGTGGCTGGAAAATGGTAGCCAAATGTAAGTAAGTGACATCTTGCACAGGATTCTGATTTTCTAAATTGACTCCAAGGCCTTTCATATTTATCGGGTGGTGTGTGTGTGTGTGCGTGGAAGTGTGTGCATGTAATTCAACTACATATTTTAAAAACAACAGCAATTTTACTTTCCAATTTCTTTATGTCATTTATTATCTTAGAGTGTATGGATCCTTGATTACCTTCTCCTAATTAATCCTGTCCTTCTTAGTAATCTAGTTACTTTATTTTCTTCCCCCCTGTATCTTGCCTAGGAAATAGTGCATCATTGGTTACTAAGATTGAAATTCATAATTCAAGAAAAAAATGTAAACTGTAAGTCAGATTTTAAGTCTCAATTGTATCCTGATTTGGGATGGTGGGATATAAGATTTATCAACGTCACAGTGCATGAAACCTGTTAATAAGTTACTTTCTGCGTAACAAGTAAAAGAAAACATTTTTTAAAATGGGAGCACGAAAGGCATGGCATAGCTGGAGTTTAAGGTTCAAGCTTTGTATCCTCTATATATAATGTATTATGTTTTTCAAAAACTTTTTATTAGGAAAGCTATACCAGACGCATAATCACTATACAATGATTAAACATTACCTTTACAATTTATAATCACTGAAATTACAGAATAAATATATGCACATTTCTTTTGAATCTTTGTGTGTGAGAGAGAAAACATTAAAAGTGCTTCCTACAAAGCTGTTAGTGATATATACCCAGTTGCTTTTTTTATATATATATATATATATATATATAAGAAAGTGCAGATGTTCTCCAAAAAATCTTGGCATCAGGATGAAGTGTCACAAAGAGGGTGCTTATCCCTAGGCGCATGTCTTCAGCTGTTAAACCACCAGGCCTCCACTTCAGTAGAATCCAGCCTAGAATGTGACTTTTCCCAGGGTGATAGGAGAGATGCTGTGAGCTGTACACTAGCAGTGAAGGGTAATGGAATTATGGAGAGGAGAAAAATGGATCAAACCCGAACTAAGCAGATTGGGTTGAATGGGAATGGTATGGAGTGTGTGTGTGTGTGTGTGTGTGTGTGTGTGTGTGTGTGTGTGTACCTGCACCGGCAGGAAGAAACTGCAGGTTTAGGGACCACAATCTGCAGATGGATATGTGTGTGAGAGACAAGAGAGTGAGTGAGAACATTCGAGCAAGACCCACCCCTCCCTCCCCGTCTTGCAGTTTCCAGGCATGCAGCAAACTGCATTGTTAATACATGTACAGAATCTGTGCCATGATGAGAAGAAAGAAAGCCAACAATGACGAACGTCAAATTGTTTCCCCCCCTCCCTTTCAAACAAAACTACAACTAAAAATAAAATAGTTACTGAAAATAAAAAGACACATTGAAGTTTACTTAATTAGGATCAATACAATGATCCCCCAGTATACCTTATACATGGCACAGTCAAAGTCTCCAGTTTCAGTATAAAAAAATAATGATAACATTTGCTGGCAAAAGTCTGCGAAGGCACTTCATTGATTAATGATCTGAGTATGGCCCTTCCTCCAAACCACGTCTGAGAGGGGGAGAGCATACATCTGTATTCTCTAGTTATCATGCGGTTTCAGTTTTGTTCAGGGTAGGGAAGATCGTGAAGATGGAGTTATTGGGACACGTGTAAAGGGAGCAAGGGATATATTTCTTTTATTTTCCTTTTCTTTTGAAAAAAAAAAAAAGCACTAATATATTCTCTTCTTTCTGTTAGAACCTATATGTTGTCTTCTCCAGGACTTCGAGGTAATCTGGCTTGGTTTGAAGTTTGGCCCTTAACTCGAGGTAATCACTTTTTTGGGTTTGGTGGTCTGTGAAGCCCTTTCCAGCCGAGAAGAGAAGGGTTTCTTTGAGCCTGGCGTCCTGCTGTAAGTCTGGGTATTGCATGCCAGGAGGATGCACGTGCAGTTCCTTTAATTTGGGCACTGTTCCGTAGAGACAGTCCACAAATCCCACTGTGCAGGGGGCAGGCTGTGACCTCTCTCGGTCTAGTAGCATACTGCCACCACCACAGCCTCCCCCGGGAGGAAGAGCACCACCCCACCATTTTTCTCATGGTGGCGGAACCCTGCCAAGTCTCCACCAGTCCCCCCCAACTACTCCTGAAACCCCACCAACCGCTGGGTGGTGAGGGTGAGGGTGATGGTGGTTCACCGTCACTATGGTGTTAAGCTGGGAGCTGGACACCGCTAGGGCCCACTCCTTCTCCTTTTCCAGCAAGGTCCGGTAGTTGCTGTGGTTCTCCTTGGGTGTCTCAGCAAACTGCTCACTTCCTAGGAGAACCTCCCCCATTCCCGGTGGTTGTGTCCCGGGACCCCCACGTTCTGCACTCCCTGCTTCTTGAGCTGATGAAACAGCCACCTCCTCCTCCTCCCGAGGCTTGTAGATGGGGTTGTTGCACATTTGAGTAACTGGGTGGGGATGTACTCATACACATGACCCACAGGAGGGGCCTTCTCTGGAGAGGAAAGAGTTGGTCGTCCTCCACCCCCACTTCCACCACCGCCACCTCCACCATCCTCAAACAGCCGGTGGCATTGCATCTGGATGCCAGTAAGGTCCACACCTTCCTGCCGCTTGGTTCTGAAGGGGAGCTTCTTACGACGCCGTCGGAGCACATAGGCAAAGAGGCCTGCAGCAACAAAGACTGCTGAGAAAAACAGAACCAGCAGGCTGAGAATTAACACAGAAAGTGGCACAGGGCCCCCAGGAGGAGAAAACTCATAAGGTGATGCACTTGTTGGTGCTCCGATAAGATGAGAATCTCCAGGCTGGGCTGGGGATGCTCCAGCTGGTGCAACGCGCAGCATCTCTGGACAAAGAACTTCCAGCTCAATAGTGCGTACATCACGGTGGGTGAGGTTCTCAGGGCTCCTGCAAAGCACATCACCAACCACGCTGACTGAGCTGATGGTTCGATCCACTGTTTAAAGGGGACCAGGTCACAAGTGCAGTCCCAAGGATTCTCATTGAGGTCTATCTGGACAATGGCATTCAAGTGTTCCAGGACACCAGCCACAGGAAGATAGAGGAAGTAGTTCTTCCTCAGGTTGAGCCGGGCCAGGGATGTGCCTGCAAAGGCGTCCGTTGGCAGGGTCCTCAGCAAGTTATTATTGAGGAATAGCAGCTTCAAGTTGGGCATGAGGCTGAAGGCTGCAGGCTGGATTTCCCGGATGACATTGAACTCAAAGTACAAGTAGTGCAAACTCTGTAGGCCTCGGAACATGCCTGGTGTCAGCTTCTCTATATCATTGCCATTAAGGAAGAGGCTCTTTAAGTTGGGCAAGTTGATAAAGGCCCCATCTTGGACATAGGAAATACGATTGTTCCCCAGATGCAAGAGATCCAAGGAAGAAAAATTCCAAAAGTCAGAACGGTATATTTTCTGAATCAGATTACTACTCAGATACAGTTTCTTGGCATTCAACGGCCTTGGAAGAGTTTAGAAATGTTATTAAATCCTCTCTCTCTTTGCAGTTGACAGTCAAGCCAAGGTCATTGATGTGCAAATTACAGGTACACCCAGTGGGGCAAATAATGGGGATTGGTGGTCTGGTCTGATAAGGAGCAATGGGAGGCTGGTTTGGACCAGGATATAAAGCTTGGGAAGTGGAGGGTGGTCTTGGTGTTCGAGGCTGTTTGGTGGGCTTAGGCTGTTTATTTGAGGACTTGTATTCAACAGAAGAAGCAGTGAAATGGACAGAGGATAGCATTGAGGAAGGCTTAGTTGGCCATGCATTCTCCTTACTTGATGACAAATGTGGAATTCCCAAACTAGCCTCTACCTCAGAGTCAGACAACAAGGGACAGAGTTCTGTCTTCCTGATTTCTCGAAGGTCCTTTCCATGGAAATGGAAAGGGGTCTCACAGGTAATGTCTCCCACCAGGGCGGTATAAGGAATGCGTTCTAGCCAACTCTTCAGTTGTACAATCTCACATGTACAGTTCCAAGGATTTTCTTCCAGCTGGAGCTCCATCAGGCTCTGCCAATATGATCTAGCATTCCTCGGTAAAAAAGAACCTTTAACCTATTTCCACGTAGGTCCAAATGGGTTAAAGAGACAGCCTTAAATAAATTTGTTGGAAGCATGGGGGATGAGATTATCATTTAAAATAAGCACCCTCAATTTACTTAGGTTCCGAAATGCCCCACTCTCTATACGTTTAATAACATTGTAATCTGCCTGCAGATATTCCAGACTTTCCAAGCCAAGGAAGGTGTCATTTCTGAAGACATCTAGTTTGTTTTCATGTAGGTATAGTCTCTTTAAAATCTTAAGACCATTGAAAGCTCCAAGTCTGAATGTCCTGCAATGCATTGTTCCCAAGATTAATAGACACAGCATTATTCAAATGAAGAAAACTGTTGGTGTATAATTTCCTCATAGAATTCCTCTGCAGGTACAGTTTAAAAGGTCTTGACCAGAACTCGGTAATCTGACTAATATTTGTAAATCCTTTACTGTCACAATGTATATGAAAGAGGCTTTCTTTAACTTCACAGTAGCATGGATCAAAACAGGGCTCGTCTATTTCCTCTGAGTCCTCTATGAGGGGAATCGGGGTGGTCCATCCTAGAGCAATTGTGCTTAGAAGAATTATCCACAACATCTTTCCTCTGTGAAGCAATTCAGCTATGGAAGGTTTCATCGTTTGCTTGATTACAAAACTGCAACAGAAATAAAAATGCAGATTTTTAGCTTTTAGTCATATGTACTATTTTAATTGACTCCTACATGTGGGGCATTTTAAGAGGGATATAAAAACTTCAACAATTGTTGAAGTGACACTCAAAATGAGCTAGCAACATGCTTAATGTTTAGAGTGTGTCCTATATTTTATACTTAGAAGACTCTGCAATATTGAACTATGCACAGGCATTTTTTTTTTGAACCATGCCGTAATTGGTTCATGGCATATCACATGAACAAAAGCAGCTTGCATTGCCTCTGTATAACAAGCAACAGAACTGGTAAATGGTATTGCCTTTTAGGCATAGGCAGACTCAGTAATAATGGCAATAATGTAGCCATTACACCTGTTTGCCTGTTAAAACTCATGTTGACATCAAATATACTCATAATAAATCTGAGTGGAACTCTGATGAGAAAAATATGTTCTTTGGGTTTTGACTATTAAAAAACATAACATACTCCAAAACTATTATATTAATTAGTATGCTAAAGTATGAGCCTATTGCTCAAGATCAGATGTTGAAATGTGTAAAATTATTAGCATCTCAGGAAAACTTAAGGTTTATTTTTATGAAATGATCATAATATGCATTATTACAGTGTATAGTCAGTATGTACACTATACATCCACATCCTTTTGCCCCAAAATAGATTATTGTCATCTTCTTTAACTAAATAAATAATTTTTATATATTTGTATCATTTGACTACTTAAAGTATGTAGGCGTGATTAGCGCTTCTAAAGAACATGCCCATGCAATTGTCAGAGCTAAAGATAGTGACAGCTAGAGGATGCTGAGTCTGGGAGTGTCTGAATTAAAACATTTGCAGAGCTTAGCTTGGAATGTGTATCTGTGCCTTCAAGATCAACTGAAGAACCCTGTAAAAAGCTGGAATAGCAGGTGGCTGGTTAGAGGGGAGGTGGGTAGTGAAAGTCAAGAGAGAGTGGAAACCTCTATTCTTATCTGCTGATAAATGATCTATCACATGAAATACATTTCAAAAAAGATACCATTCTTTTCCAATCAGAAGAAACAAATTCAGTGCACTATTCTGATAACATAGAGTCTTCCTCTATGGATCACTTTCCTTGCCTAATAACATCAGTATGTTAAAATGTTTACATAAATAGACAACAATAATGCAGTTTTATTACAGTGTCCTTCCTGAGTCACTAAAATATCAATCAAAATTGAATAGCTGATTTTAATCAATAAAAATAAACCAAAGTTTCTAGCATGTATTTTCCTCACAGATAGCACACAGAAAGATAAATTTCATCAACCCTTTACTTAAAACACAATGATATGATTTATAGGAAAAGTGAAAAAATAAATCTTCACATTACACTTGGATATAATGTTCACAGCTGTAAAGAAAGGTGATGTCATGAGAAAGCAAAGAGAAATCTGCCTCAGACATGCAATACTCAAAATTTAAAAACAATTAAATGAAAAGAGGGAGAGAGAGAAGGCAGAAAAGGCTACATTGCAGTATCAGTTAGTCTTCCATCTCCCTTATAAAATATTAAAATCTACTGAAGTTCTTTCTTCTTCACCATCTTAAATATTTTCTCGTTTTTCTGGTGCCTGTGGTTTAGGCAAAAAGGCCCCAGATGTCTTGGACTTACCTATTTAGCCAGAGTTTCTTGTTTTGTTTGTTTTTTTTCGGGTTTTTTGTTGTTTATTTAATTATTAGGAAGGAACAGTTAAAAGAAAAGAAAGAAAGAAAAAAAAACTTGAGTTTAAGGATTCTCTCTTTCTTTCCCTCCCCCTCCCTTCGGTTTGCTGAAGCTGAAGCAAAAGAGGATAAAGGGGGTTGGGCGGGGGGACTAGAGGGAAAAAAAGCAGCAGGCGGGAGACGTGCTGGGAATGCAATGGGCTCTTCAATGGGCTTCTTTAGGATGCAGAACTGCCGCTTGGCACACTCAGTTGAGGAGGGAGGAGAAGGGGCTGCAGCAGGCTTCCAGCTCCGCTGCCCCTGCCCCTGCCCCTGCCGCCGCAGCGGCTGCTCTCTCTGGGTACCCACAGCACATCACTGGGCACTGGGAGGAAGGGCGGGAGGGAGGCAGGGAGGAAGGAAGGCTCAATCACAGTGCAGAATCTGACTTCTCTCGTTCGGGCTTTTTAAAAAATATATGTGTTGTAACCCTGAATCCGGCATTCCACATCATGAAAATGAGCTCCAAGGGGGAACGCGCTTAGCTAGGGTTCGGGAGCGAGCACTAGGAAGCCCTGACTATACAGTTGTGAGTAGGGTGTGTGTGTGTGTGTGTGTGTGTGTGTGTGTGTGTGTGTAAAGAAAGTGGAGGGGTAGAGAACAAAAATTGGCAAAATAAGAAACCAGAGAGAAGGGGGAGGAGACCAACCTACGGGAAACAGTTCTTTGGTGGGGAAGGTGGAGATGGGGGAGGGGGGGCGGGGATAGGCATTTTCTTTCTTCTTTTTTTTACTCTCAAGGAAACCATCCCCGGGATGATTTGCTCCTCTAGTTTCCAAAGCTCCTCTCTCTAGTGCAGGTGGTTTGAAAAGTGAGAGTATCCTTCGGAAATATCTTTTTCACAGAACAGCCATTCCCTGCAATGACGGGGATGAGGGGAAAATCCAGGTCCCCAAAGCAGAAAAGCCGAATCTGGCTGATTCTGCTGGGGTATCCCGAATAAGAGCTCAGACAGCCTGAAAGACTTGGACCGAGTTTCTTCTGCATTTTGCTTCGATCCCGTTGCACCAGGAATTCTTTTGTTGTGCTGCAGGTCAAAGCCTTCGATTTCTCCTGGATTCAACAGCATTTGTTTTCTTCCACCTTTTTAAAAACAGAGACAAGCCAGTTCTTGGGAAGGAGATACAGACCAGTTGGGTAACAATGGTACATTTCACATGCTGCCACCGGGAAAGACCTTGCGGGATTGGGGTGCTTTTAAGGATTTGGATGCTTTTGTCCGTTCTTTCTTTTCTTTCTTATTTTTTAAAACTCAAATATTTCTCCGTGAAATTTTCTGGAAGGGAATCCTAGGGAGTAGTGGGAGTGGGAGTGGAGGTGGTTAAAGGAAGATATTTTACTGTAGAAGGACTACCAGATGATAGTTCAGGAACCCTTTCTGAGGAATTTTTTTTTAGGGCTCAGCAGATAGCACTACAGTCCTGCCTGCTGGGAAGGAATGCAGCTTGGTGGGGAAACTGGGGGAGCGCCAAGTGTGCAGCAAAGAAGTCCAATGACCAGGAACCGTGTGCTGTGGATGCTCCCCCATCTCCCCCTCACCGGCACACACCAATCATGTCACCAACTCCCCGGGAGGGGAGAAGGGAGGGACTTTCTGGTTGCTAAAGAACTAAACTGAGCCTCAATTGCCCAAGGGCTCAAAGTTAGTAGAGATGGTTTTCCCTTAAAGCACTCTTTACAAAAGCAAATTTTAAAGCAAAGCACAGATTACATATCACTTTCTTACTGCTCTAAATCAGATAAATCACCTAACTACGTGTTCCTTAAAAGTCAAAGGCAATTTCCATGATATTTTGCATTTAAAATGACCGCACACGAGTCCACTGCCACACAGTAGCTAATATTAGAAACATTCAACCATACCACTAAGTAAGCAGGAGGGCAGAATTTTCTAACATTCTACCCTTAATATTCCAGACCCACCCTATTGCTCCCATAGGTCTCAGCCAAGAAGTAAACCAATACAGATAGCCTAAGCTCAGAATCAGAGCAATTCCATCTCCCTCCCCCAGCTGCCGGCACCCGCACCCCCCCACCCCCCGCCTAGCACTTTGGGTACCCAACGTGCAGAGGCGGTGACTATTTCTCCGGTCTTGTCGGATCCCATGATGTGATGGAATCGATGGGTAACCCGGGGAGGCTACCCTGAGCTTCCAGATGACGGTAAATGGTTGTCTCTGCAATGAAGTCTCTGTTCTTTCCTGAACTCCAACCCCTTAAGTTCTGGACCTGGGCTGTGTTCTAAAGCCTATCTCACCTTTTTCCTTTCCTTTAGCTCAGGATAGCGAGTCTAAAGGATACGGAGGGCTCCAAAAGTTAGGGATGTTGAGCCTCGGGGCCCCGGTTTTTTCCGTGTCCTGCTGGGAGCGCCCAGAGCCATTTGTTTGTCCAGAGGGAGGACAAGAAGCCCTTTCTCCCCGCTGTGCCCCCCTTCCCACTTCCTCCTCCCCCACTGCTGGATCCTACAGCTCACTAATCTCTTCAGATCTAAGATTAAATATTCCAATATGGAAGCAAAACGATCTTCCCCAGAACAAATAATTAAAATGCTGCATCATTCATTTTCTGAAGAGCTTTGAGCCGTCTATAGATCCTTTTCTAATCTGCTGTCGTCAGGCGAAACGCACAATGATCTGTTTAGAAATGGAAAATTATTAAAAGCTCAAGCCTTTTTCCTTCTACCTCTTCCAACGCTAGCGAGCAATCCACTGGGGGGAGGGGTCCTGCGCTCTGCCACCTGGCCTATTTGTTGGAGTTACTTACGATATCTTCAACCAGAAAAGAGGTCCGAGGGTATGTTAGTCTCCAGGACCCCTCCTTCCACCAACGTCCTTACACCTAACTGATCCAGTTCAAAACTGCAACAAACCCCTAGCACCTGTGAGCGTACAGAAGACACCGCGGCCAAACTCGATGTGCTCTACAATGCACACCCTACATACCAGAAATACTGGTCTCAATTAGGCAGAGTAGGAAAGGATGGCGGCGAGTACCTATGGTGCAGAGCGCTCAGGATCTCCGAGGTTTGCTCCGAGGGGCTTCCCAGAGGGAGGGGCAAATTCTCTGGGAGGCGGAATTGTATCCATCATACTGTAGCCTTGTAGCTTCTCCTCTTCTGACCACCAACTTTCCGAAAGGCTACCAAATCACGCTTGTAATCCGTTTAAACGTTTCCACCTTTGAGACTTGCAGGGAAATGGTCGCTGCATACCAATGGGAGAGCCGGGCGCGCACCTAGCGCGGCGATGCCAGTGACGGGAGCTCAGGACCGACCACAGCTCCCCGTTCCCTCGGTGGCAGGCAGGCAGGCGAGTGAGTGTCCCAGGACCGGGTTTCTGTGATTTAAAACCTGGGTGCTCTCGGTCAGTGGAGGGCTTCTCTGTTCCCGAGAGCCCGAGCGCATCTCCCGGATCTCTCGCTTCCTCTCCTGAAAGGTTGTCACTCACAGCGCAATCCCTGCCCGAGGCCTCCTTCCATCCGAGAAGATGGAATTGGCCCTTGCTTTTCCAGGGTGTCTTTGCTCTTTGCCCTTTAGGTGGGTGGGAGAGGGGGGTGGCTGGTGTGTAGACGAGAGAAGAAAAGGGTGGGGAGAAGCGGAAAGGAGACAGGAAGGGGGCGACTAGATCTCGATCCCAGCATTGGTCAGAAGGCGACGGTGGGGGGAGAGGAGGAGAGAGGGAGAGAGGAGACGAACACACAGTATGGCTGTGCACACCAAATTCCACTTGGATTTGGGCGATCTCAGGCAGAGCACGAAGGTGAAGAGATCCCTGGGCCGAGAGTGAGTCCCCTGACAGCTCCCCATTCGAGCAGCCTCACTTCCCGAGCGGGAGAAGGTGCGGGGGAGGGGGGGCGGGAGGGGGAGGGGGACCGCCGAACGTTTCAGGCCAAGGAGACGCTCGCGGCGGCAGCGGCGACGGCGGCATCTTTTAAGACTGACCTGCTTTAAAAGTGCTTCTTCAATGGCCTAGGAAATAGCTAAAATCGGATTACATGTTACTCACCAACGTCTCCTCCAAAACGGGAGCGCCAAGCCGGGTATAAGGAGTCTACATGGGAAACGCAGGGCTGGAACCTGAATGCAAATCCATCAGCCGCCCCCCAAATCGCGCACCAAGGGAGCGGCGCTCGGGAGCCCCCAGATCAGCCCCGCGCCGGAGCTCCGCCAGCGCGTCCCCCCCCGCACCCCCGGCCCCTCCTCCGCGCCAACTGTGTAAATCAGCCGCCGCAGTCCTCTCGCCGCGCATCGCAGGCAAAATCCCGGCTTAGGAAGCAAGGAAGCAAGTGATCGCGCGCTCTCTTCTCTCTCTCTCTCTCTCGCTCGGTCCCCCTCTCCCCCGTTCTCGGTCACAATCTGGCAGCTCTTCAAGAGACACCCTGTGAAATTGAGTGTCGGGAAGTCAGCATTCTGTATCTGTGGATTGATTTGCAACTTTTATTTGCAGATGAGAGAGATGCCTGTTTGGAAAATTACAGCCCAAAAGGTGGGGGGGGGGGAGGTGGGGGGGAGTGATCAAATTAAGAACATCTGAGCTGTATGGGTGGGCGGTATCGCTAAACGCCTCCGGGGAGCGGTTTCCAAGTGATTTGCAGTAATCCCCCCACCTTCATGATACATGGGTGACGATTTGAAAGTACACATATTTCCTCATCTGTTTACACTTACCAGGGGGTGGGGGGTGGGGGAATAAAACGGTAGGGCACAGGGAGTTGGGGAGGGGGGCATTTGCCAGAGAGATGCTAGATACCATTTCGTGACAAATTAGATAAGGACAGGGAACAATCATTACACGTATGTGAAAGTGTTAGTACAACATTATAGAGGCAACCATTACCCCCACTGCAGTCATACTAATGCAGTCGTTTAATGCTCCATTCAATCTGCAGTGTAAACCAACGCAATTCTTTCTAATAGATCCCTTTCATCAGCGACTGTTTTGGAAGGAGGGCAGTCTTCTACTAACTCCCAAAGTGAATAGGAGGTAGCCTGGGGGAGTCATCTCTGTATCTCTTGCCATTTCTTCCTGAAGTGAATGCAATAAATTGTCCAAGGCAAACAAAGTTATTTAGCTATTTTAATTGTAGAGCTAGAATAAACTTCACCCATTTTTAAAAGCATTCAAAGAACTTTAACTCATGCTTTGCAAAGAAACAGTACTCTCTTTTAATTTATGCATAAAATCCCTTGACAGGCCTGGATACATGTTTTACATCTTTATTCAGTAAATTTTGTGCATACTATAATTTATACCATCATTAGTTCATATGTAGACATATAATACCACAAGTTAGTGTCCATATTACCTATCTTGAAAGATAGGAAAGGATGGAGTTGGTCATAGAGACAGCCAGGAGCCTGTGGAATTTTTTGGGATATATATATATACACACACACACTAAATTTAGTATGGCAACTGTGTTGGTTCTGCATAAAATAAGGTTAGATGATATATATATGTATATGTGTGTGTATATATATCACACTTATAATGTTTCCATTTGTTCTTTAAAACACTCAGCATTTTTGAAGATTATTAAGATTAGTAAAGTATCTACAGGGCCCTAGAAAGTAATAAAAAGCACCATGTATTAAAATGGATTATTTTTAAATATTGCATTTCAGACTCACTGGCATGAATTCCAAACCTCTCTCCAGTATTTTCTAGGATAATACATTCTTCCACGTGAATTTTACATACAGGAAGACATAGATGTACAAGAACATTTGTCGTAGGTATTTCACTCACTGGGTTTCCAAATTGGATTTCAAAGTGGTGTATCTAGGCAAGGTCACCAAAGGAGTTCATTCCCCGAATGAATCAGTCAGGAAAACCAAACTGGTCTTCCTGACGTGTCACAGAGATATTTCTGGCCTTTTCAGGTGGTTTCCCAATTTGAGGAGAATCACTTTTGGGTACACCATTATTTTTATGTGGGCAAGTGTGAAATCACTTTGAGCCTCAGGGCTGGAGTAACCTGAAAGACATTAGGCAACATCACTGCTAAAGTAACTGAATCTCTTTAACTTTTTGGAACTATTTTCAAGGTTATTTTGATGAGAGAGCTCTGAATATATTAATTTGCTTACTCTGAGAAGATGTTGATATGGCCTGATGGTACTGGGGGAGATGCAGAAGATTGAATAGCGAGGATGGGATGTTAGCGTTGTAAATGAACACTCCTCACGCAAATACTTCAGGCCAGATAAAAACGTGGTAGAGTAAGTGATTATGATGAATACTTGATTTTATGTTGTGACTTTTTTGTGCTTTTCACACAGACATGTCCCTAGTTTTATTTTAACCAAACATCATTTACATTGTGAAAAAGGGAGAACTCTCATTTTAAAAAAAGATGTTCTTTATTGATGATGCATAATGGATAAAAGGAAAACATAAAAATAATACATAGGATGTCATTTTTAGTTCAACAAGGTATTAGTTATGTCTATATTGCTGATTGGTGTTTAAATTATAAACATTACAATATTTCAAAGAGTTTCCTTTTAACTATTCCATCATTTTTCAGAGAAAAACAATGATATTAAAATAACTAAGATAGGCTTTATTTTTGGTCTAGCATGTATTTTGCTCATTTTGATAGTTTAAATAAAATAAATGCATCTTTTTAAAGATTACCACTGGTTAGACTAGGGCTAGAGAACTGTTTGTTGTGTAATGAAGTTGTCCCTCAAGAAAGTTCCTAACTAAATGCAGTGGAGGTAATCTATGCTTATGCACAGCATGCTAGGTCAACTACATATTGTATTCATCTGTTTTTAAGCATTGTAAAATCATTTGTGAAACCTATCTTTTTAATTCTCTTTGTTAATTTTACATGCTGTTTAGGTCAACAAAGTACATGTTTGATAACCATCAAAACCTAACTACCTCCTCATTTGCTTAACTTTTGATATACCACTGTTGAAACAATTGAAAATATAGTTACAAACAATTTTACAAATGTGAATATAGCCTGTAAACGTTAAACAAATAAAAATATATGATAAAACATGAATATTTTAGTTGTGTTGTATTTGATGATTATTAGTATTTATTGAAAGTATCAAAAGATTGAACAATTCAGACTGAGGGCTACATATTACAGAAATGTTTATTTCTATTTATCTTTCTATATCTCCATAGGAGAAACACTTTTGAAACATTTTATGTCATAAAAAAGTTCAAATCAATTGATAATTTTGTTTTTGTAATAACATCTTATAAAAAGTAGTGAATCAACATAGATTTAACAAGCTATAAATATGAAGAAGTTATAAGATATTCAATTAGACATTGATCTTTTATATCCTGTTTCACTAAAACATTTTACAGCACTTTATAGGCATCTACTAAATGAAACCTCAGCTTCTTTTTGAAGTAAACAAGTGTTTTAATCTCAAAGGTTATGTGAGCTATTTTGAGACAATCAGAGTTAAACTATTCAATATAAACAAATGGTTATTTGTAGGCTGGATTAAGCACAAGATTATTGAATTCTTTTAAAGATATTTTTCAAAATTATTTGGAATTGATAAACTGTACATACTAACATTAAAATTACTCACCGGGGAAAAGGTTTTAAAAGACCAAGATGAAGAGAAATGAATCAAATGTACAAGTTGAAGTCAATTGATTATTGAGCAATGCATCAGGAATTAAAGATAGGTGTTATAAGTAATGGGAAAAAAGTAAATCATATAAGCCTTAGAGGTAGAAAAATATTTTTAAAATATGATATTATGAGAGAAGAAAATAACAATTTTATAGAATCATAAAATCTCAGGATTAAAAGGGACTTGGAAGGTAATCCAGTCTGAGCAATTACGTGATATTAGAATCTCTGCTTCACTATCCCTTGGCAAGTTGTTATCAAGATTATGTTTATTTTTCTCATCAACTTTTATTTTTAGATCCAGAGTACACGTGCAGGGTGTGCAGGTTTGTTACATAGGTTATGAAGCTAGGGCCTTTCAGAGCAGGCCATTTTATTTTTGGACAAATCTAACTAATTAAAAAAAAAGTTAAGTTAAAACTTCTACTTTCCATCAGTTGTTTTTGTTTTACCCTTTGATGACTTGTTTAAAAGTCTAAGGTAATAAACTTCCTAGTTATTTAAGTATATACTTATGCAAAGAAACTCACCTGCCAGGTAGAAATGCAGAACTGGTCTTTGAGATATGAGTTAGAGCTAGAGAAAGAGTGATTTAACTTGATAGAATAACTGAAGCCATGAGACTGTGGAATTTGGTGTAAGCACAAAGCGACGAAATGTTAGAGGTCATTGCAGTGCTTGACAGTTACTTCCGAAACATCCACAATATTTTTATTAGTCTTCATCAGAATCCCTTTGGGAGCACATTTGAAGTTCTGTATGTGTCCTTTTAATCTACTGACTTTAAACCAACTACAACATCATAGAGGGATAGTACTGGTATCAGCTACACAGATGAGGGAGCCTAAACTCTACATGTAGATGTTTGTAAGTAAAACCAAATTTCTCCTGGCTTTTGAATTTTTGAAAGCTATTTGAGAACATGAATATAAAATGAATATTCTGAAATAAGGCTGATTTCAATAGAAAGAGCCTGATGAAAAATGCTTTCAGCACCAAGTAGGAGAATAGATAACAGGCTTTAATATGATCATGTGCTCCAATTCACCAACAATGGAAATCTTATGTACAGTCTTGGATCTTAAGTATAGAACAAGAGTGTAGTGAAACACTGAATATATTTCTTAATGTTAGCTATTCCCAAAGTAACTTAGAAAAAAAAAAAGTATAGTTCCTTTGAATTTGGCTGCCTCCCCTATATCACTACTGAGGCTTAGGCATCTACAGCTTGTTTTAGCTTCTACATTCTAAGTCTCCCTTCACATTTCTATGTTGCTAAACAACAAACGTTTAGTGATTTCTATATCTGTAACTCTGCCTTTTTAGTACTTAAACTGATTTTTTTTCACATTCGGGCATCTAAAGATAAATGTATTATTCCGTATGCATGTCATTTTTTTCTTCACCACATTTGATCAAATACTTTCACAGAGGAATGGTCTAAATATCGCCCTTCAGTTGCCATGGCTTTAAAAAACTTTGTAAGTGGGAAAATGTTTATTACAAATAGTATTATTCGGCAAATATTTTAAATAATATTAACTATAAAAAATAGTAAACGTACATGTCATAGTGAAGGTATCATTCACCAATTTTTAATAACGGTAAAGCTATCAAATGATGTGGAACCCAAGATGCTACAAACTGACCTCCCCCTCCTGAAAAATCATAAACTACCTTCCAGAAAGATACACCAAAAACATAAATAGAAGATACATATTTAAGACTTGTATTTTGAGCATGTATTTTATGCTGTGCCCTTAATAATTTCAAATAATCTAAACTAAAACTATTTTTTTTACTTTTTGTTTCAGTTGAATATTTTTATTCCAAGGGTGGTGATTAAATGTTCGACGTGGTTAAGAAAGTAAAAAGGCATTTGCTGATACTTCCAACTTTTACCTTAAAACATATCATAGTTTATTTTATACTTCGTTTGAAGTGCCATGAAAAATTGCCAAAATATGCCTACACATATACAAGTGATACAGAGGTGTGTGTGTTTCTACATATATGTGTGTTAGAAGGATACAAAGTTGAAAATTAATGGACTTCTTATAAACTACTTGTTTGAATTAGTTTATTTCTAAGATGGGGAGAATACCTAGTTTCAAAGATTCTGTGGTATAAAACACACAGAATAGCTATCTATAAAATATTAACAATGAATTATATGCCCTAAATACATTTTTATTGATATTGAATGATAATATTTACTAAGTTAGAAACTCTTGGAACACTCGTGTCACAAAAGATCAGATAATCTTTGTAACCTGATCTTTTCCTTTGGGTTTAAACCAATATCCTGGAAAAATAACTCTGTTTAATTATATAAGAGACTGAGATTAACTCCCCGTGTGCAAATGTTCTCTATCATTTACTAAAAGGTAACATGTTTTAAAAAGTCTACTACCTTTTAACTCTAATGCCAAAATAAACAGAAATCCAGAATATTCAATTTCTGAATAGTTTTAAAGTTCCTTAAAGCTTTGAACACATATTAATCCACGCAGGGATCTTTCATATACTGCTCAGCTTGATAGGACAAATCAACCAAAAAGCAACACCTGTTGCTCAGCAAGCTGGACTGGCTTCTTTCTATCAAATAGACCTTTTAGTGTTTACTTTACAAGGAACTGAGACCTATGCAACTAGTTTAAGAAAAGGGTTGTTGGTGGGATTTGTTTGCTTATTTTAAAGATTTACAGTCTTCATCTCATAGAAATCAAGAGCTGAAACTACTGTAGCCCAGACTTCTGGGGAATATATTGAATATTAGGTCTTTTTTTGTCTTTCTCAGGATCCGCATGGTCGACTCTCTGCCCCTTCCCTTAGTTTCTTTCTGTTCCTTACAGAAGGAAGAGTGACTAGTAAAAATTTAAGTATGATACAATTTTGCAGTAATCCCTTACTGGCTTTCTATCTCTGCATGTAAAAGCCAGAGTCCTTACACAGGTTCCTAAGCCCTGTATGATTATTTTGCTCAGTCCATATCTGACCTCTGTCCTATCATCTGCTCTTCTGCTCCCACTGTGCCGGCCGTATTTTCCACGTTGGTCTTCTTTCCACTCATGTATCTCAGGACACATATATCTCAGGACACCTGAAGCTGCTATTCACTCCGCCCAGAACATCCTTTCACAAACATTAGCATGGCTGCCACCTTCACTGTGTTTCCGTTTCTGTTCAAAGGATACGTAGTCATGTAGGCATTCTTGACTATGCTATCCCGAGCAGTAATTCGCTCATTACTCTTGAACTACATAACTTGTTTATTCCTACAGTTTCTCTACCTGCTAATATAGATTTACTTGTGTATTTTACTACCCACTTCCTACAACAATAAGTTTCATCAGAACAGGGACTTTGTTTAATTCACTGTGGGATCATTGCTACATAAAGCAGTGCCCAGTACATAATAGAAACTCCATATGAATGTTTTGGAGGGATTAAATGAAGGACTATTACTTTTAATCTCTACTTCCTGAGTCTGCACCTTTTTATGTTCCTCTTAAGTAGTTATTTTTTATATTAGCTAGCACTGAGTTCACAGTTATTACATGACCTTTCATTTATAACATTCTCTAGCAACAGATAACTTCTTTCTTTTCTATTAGTTCAAATTCCTGAAAATCTAATTAGATAGGTTAATTTTTGTTTTTTCAGTAAGGCCACATAAGCCACAAATTTCTGGACAATCTCTGGTTGTATTCTTTTCAGTCAAGTGTGTACACTTATCTAATAAGGCTGAGCCACCTCAGAACATGGCTGAGTAGGCACGAGGGGCTGTGGGAAAGCATCCAGACAATGTAAATATGTCCAATACATAAAGCTGTTGCAGTTTCATCTTCACCAATATTCTTCACTGTCCCAAGTCCCACTCATGAGTTGGACATCACTCCTAAATTCACTGCATCCATCTTTACTTCCATGTTTCTTCCTCATCAGATGACTCCTTCAGGTATTTTTTTTTTTTGTTATTAAACTTCTTTCATCACAGATATAACTATGCTTTTATAATTCGTCTATGATAAATAAATCCATTTGTCTGCCTTGATCCTAAAGACAACAAAATGACCCTGAGCTGTCACTTCTCCAAGGTTATCCCAATTAACTTTGGAGTGGTAAGCAAGAAATATCATGTGGCTTTGCATAGATCCTGTCGTGGAAACACAGTAAGGTGATGCCCAGTGAATCATGCCCCTGCCTAATCCCCTCCTGTTTTGTGTGGGTGGAACCTGGTACTTCGTTCTTCTCAATAAAATATGCCAAGAGAGAAATAATTGTACAGATATAATTCAACTCCCTAATCAGATGATTCTGAGTTAACCAAAAGAGAGGTTATTTGGGGTGGATCTGGCTTAATCAGGTGAAATTTCTTAAAAGAGAGATTGGTGACCTCCTGAAAATGAAAACAAGTTTTCCTGTTGTCATTAAAGAAGCAAGCAACCATGGGTTCTATAGCCCTAGAGAAATAAATAGTTTAACCAACCTGATCAAATTCAGAAATAAATTATTCTCTGTCAAGCCTCCAAATAAAAACACAGCCCAGTTGGCCTCTTGATCGCAGTCTCATAAGACATTGAGCAGAGGACTCATCTTAGCCATGTCTGGACTGCTGCCCCTACAGAAACTGATGCAATAAATGTACTTTGTTTTAGTCCACCAAATTTCTGGTAATTTGTTATACAGTAATAGAAATCTAATACAGATCCTCATCCTAGTTTATTGAAAGAGACAGACATTAAGAGCCCGTCCATTATTTTATTTTTTTATCCCTAACAGTGTGAATTTGTCTTAAATTTTTTCTTTTCTTATGTTTTACACATTAAATTATGGAAACTGAAATAATACCTTTTACTTCCTTAGTATCTTTCTGATTGGGATTTTACTCCTTTTCTATATTTTCCCTGTTCTAGGTGTCTGAAGACCAGCTTTAGACATTTCAGGAAACAACACGTGACCATAATACTTTTCTTCCTCCCTTAACCACATAATCCTCTCTTCTGCATGCAGCATCAGCTCCTATCATTTTCAGGTTTTGGTTCTGATGAGCATAGCCCCAATGTCTTTGACTATGAGATTCATATGACCAATCCTGTCAATAATGTCTTCCTTTTTTTTTCTGTTTATATGTGTAAATATTTAATTTACTTAATTTTTTCAATAAAATTATTCTTAAAATTTTGGGAAATATTTACTTAAACAATGATTTTGTAAGGTCAAGATATTTATGTGTGAAAATTTATCCCTTATTTTATTTACATGTTACATCTGAATGTACATGATAATTTTGTTTGGTAAAAGACACATATATATGTGGCCACTGTATGTTTCTCTATTATTTATACTTTTCCAAATGCTATTTATTCTGCTTGCTATCTTGAACAATACATTTGAGTGTCTTGACTTTCTAAGAAGTCTATAACTATCCTGCAGCATAGAAGTCATGTAATTTAAGAGTTAGTTATTTAACAAATCGTTTTCAGATTCCACAGTGCTAAATGCTGAAGGTGTAGCAGCATGAAGAATTAACATTCCTTTTAATCTCATTAGAACATCTGTTTTCAGACCCTTACCAAATTCACAGAAAAATTATATTATAAATATTTGGTACATACTGCCTGTATTTAAAATAAAAATTTTACTTTTCTTCATTATACGTTGAATGGTATGTGCTTGAAGAACAATATGTTCATTTATCATACAAATAGAAATAAACAATTGGGATGAAATACTGCTGAGGGAAATTTCTTCGTGTTTGTTCTGCTGGATATTCTCAAAAACAGATTTGAAATTGAAGTGATTAAGAATTTCTACAAGGGGGGCCCCACAGAGTGCACAATAAATCTCTGGTTCACATTTCCCCAAAAAATAAAACCAAACAAAAACAAAACAAAAAACCCACAACCACTGTAGATAAGGTTCTGATTAAATAGTTTTAAAGTGAAATTTTAATTTTAAGAAAGTGAAATTCAAAGTCATGACACACTCCTAGTCGTGGAAGTAGGAATCGGGGCAGGGGTGCAGTTCACTCATCTATAGGGAATTAAGAAACATTTAATGATTCTATTTCTAAATGCATACCGTAGTAGATAAGCCATAAAATGTTCTATTCAATTAATTAAGCTTATATCTCATCCAGGTATGCCAAATTATTCTCTTTAAGGGAAAGAAGCTTAGGGAGATTAATAGTGGGAAATTAATTGAAAGAGCTTTTTTTGAAATATTAAAGTCATATGAACACCTGATCACATGAAATATAGCTGAAACTACTTTTCCTTGTTATACTGAAGTCAGTGTAATGCGTTGATAAAGAGCAGACTAAACATTTCCAGAGGTAAGGTTCATAAGTTTTCAAAGTAGCAGAGCATGTTTAATACACTTGCGTTGTTAGTTCAGAGGGATAGATTTCTCTTTTGGAAAGCTGCCTTTGAGTTAAATACCCAAATCCTGAAACTTCTGATAGCAGTCAGTGTTAATTATCTTCCTTTGAGATGAGTCACCAAGAAGCAGAAAATTTGCCATCTCGTGGTGTTTGCACATATTTTATTGTGAAGCATGAAAAACATAGAATATTCATTCGCAACACAATGCGGACTTCCTGCAATTGTTTTGGTCTTTTTAAAAATGCACAAGAATGTGTAAATAAAACCATTTGATTACTGAACAAGAATTTTCTGACAAGCTTGTTCCACCCAGTTGTTATAAATTTGCTGCAGCTGCCTCTTAACGCCTCCAGATGGCGCGCTGGTGCTCGTTCTTGCCTCCCAGCCACCAGCCGGTTGCCAGCTGCTGGGGAGAATGAGCTTGGAGCCGCAGGGCTTAATCCCGCGCAGCTCAGAGATGGGTTTCGGGACTCGCGAGCAGCTGCAACAAGGCATCACTCATTGTACAAATGTTTCCATTTCTGAGAGCAAAAGGAAGAACTTAAGCGGGCGGTACTTGGAGTGTAAATTGCTTTGTAGTATTTAAAGGCAGAATGGATCCTGGGCAGCCGAGCTGGTACGTGCAACAGAAACTACTCAATGGAATTGTTCTGGGTAGGACTGGTCTGATCGTCCTTTGTGTACCAAACGTTCTGTGTCCTGGATTGCGGCTATGTGTATACACCCATTTCATTTTCACCAGGATCATGGGGCATGGGGGGTCACAATCTTTCATTTTTCCAAAATGATATAATAAAATCTTTTACAGAACATTGCTTATTAATAGAAATGTGACCCGAGTTACAGTCTTGAGACACACATGATAATGGTATAAAATACTTTTCTTTTCTGTTTCTTTGTTAGACAAAAAGAAAGTAAAGCTAAATCGTATTACTGTGCAGCGTTACCAGATAGGACTTTTAAAAGACAATGGCAAAAAATGTTTGACTACTGTGGAGTAGACTTTTACCTGTAGGTGTAGACTTAAACACACCTGTAATATATCAATATTTTCAAATCTATGTGCCAGAAAGAACATTGTGTAGATATGAAATCACTAGTTATGAAAAATACATGTCATGAATATGTACGTTTTGTGTGGTCTAATATGTTACGTGAATGTGTGTTGTGCATATGCACACAATAACATGTATATGTGGCCTAGATGCTGAATTATTATCATATGATTACAAATATGCATGTGATGAACATAGGCAAATTTCTGCACCTTCACACACAATATTTCTATCTAGATAACGTAGTATGCAGATTAGCTATACAAACAATATTAAATCTGAATTAAAAAGAATATATTTGTTTTACTGTTATACTTTAAATTTGTTGCATTTCATTGAGTTGTGCATTGAGTTTTATGCTTTTAAATTCTGAGGAAAGGTTGGTTTTTATCTTTTGAACATAAAATATTGGCTGAGGTGATTATATGGGAATAGGATGCATAGACATATAAACAAACATAGCTTCTCTAAAGTTCAGGTTATATGTGGAATTCACAAGAGTTTTGAAAACTCGAGAATTCTGACCAAGAATTTATATTAGAAACAAGGAAACTGACAGTTTCAAAGATTCAGAACTGAAGTGGACATAATTGAGGCTGAGGTTTTATGTTTAGTAATATTACTCTAAGATTAATGTTAGACTACTTTTAACCTTGTATAGATTCCCTTGAACAGAGGTTGCTCATGAACCAGCAACTAAATTTTATCTTCTGCCATTGCACCCAAGCAAATATTACACAATTCAATACAAGAAATATGACTTGTGATCTAACTATGTAAGATAGCATGCTAAATAAAGCCTAAAATGCTGAGAAAAGTTAGAAACTATTGAGTCCCTGCCCTCAAAGAGTTTCCATTCAAATGACTGGGTTAGGCATGCTCATGAATATGAGTGCACAGTAAAAGACAAAATCAATGCCATAAAGAGAGGCATCCAGAGGTGCACAGCAATTAAATTGAGGGACAGATCTAACTCAGGGGCATTAGTAAGGGCTTCAGATTGAAAGGGCCCCTTCTCAAGAGATGGATTGAAAGAATGATTTTGGTAGGTGTGATGAGGTTTGAGGCATTTAATCTGGGTTGGCTGTGGCATTCTTTATTTGTCTCAGAGGTGACCAGTAAGAGAGAATATTACGCAAACAGGCTGTGTGATATGGGAGATGTTCTTGAACACCAGGCTGAAATTGGTGGATTTCATCATCATTCATTCCCAGTGCCACTAACAATGGAGGCATTCAGTGTTCTTAAAACGTCCAATGTCCTGCATAACAGCAAGAGCCAGCACAAAGGTTTAGGATGATTTTATCGTTCATTTATTGCATGTTTACCATATTAGAATGTAAGTTTCAAGACATAGCACTCTTTTTTCAATATTATATCCTCAGAGTCTGGAAAGTACTTGAAAACCATATCTACTGAATGAATTAATGAATAGCAAAATGGGAATACGGTCGGGGTTCTATATCATTCACATTTTGTTTTCCTGATGCTCTTAAATGACTAAAATCCTCAGAATTTACCAAGTCTTTGAAGCTGTCATATCGGCTGATTCCACTTATGGCTCAGGTAATTCTAAGCAAGTTGCCTGGTATCACCACTATTGATATTTAATCTTATTTTATTTTTAACCTCTTTTATGAATAGTCTTGCCTTTTCATTTTTAAAACAGAATTAAGATAATTATAAACGGTGTCAGGCAGAATTAAACAGTTCATCTTCATATCCCTATAGGAGATACAGTGAGTATATAACACACGTTAAACAAATACATTCAGGAAAAGAGTTGAGGGTTTGAGGAATGTCTCTGCACCCTGTGACATATGTTTACCTCCCTATGAGAGTGCTTCAAATATTTGGTTGTCTACAACTTGATTTAGGCGAAACTCTCTAGAGCCTCTTTGTAATTCTGGATATGCAGAGTGATCGTTTGGAAAATCCTTAGCTATTTGCTTACATAGTATTTGCAGACACTGTGATACCTTTCTAGGGGTCACAGCTCCCCCCATCGCAACAGCAGTGGTCCTCTTTTTTGTTCCTGTGTACTGATATCTATACTCTTTATGGACAATGACAGGGATATTGTGGAGAAACCAGTGAAGAAAAAAAGTTTTGTCATTTGAAAGGATGATACTGGGTGAAAAGATTCGATCATTTTAAAGGAGTGTATAGGTGTGATTTGCCCAACTATATCATAAATAAATGCATAATGACTTGCAAATAGAAGGGCCAAATAAACAATGCCCCTGAACCAACAACTTCAAAAAGAAATCCCTGGAGTTTCCCCTGCTCCTCAAGAGAGATCTTTCCTCTGTGATGATGATTTATATATCTTAATTTACTTTTATATCACTCATTTAAAAATATACAAGGGTGGAATTTCTCACTTTAAAAATATATGTCGATGGGGTTTTTATGTGTCAGTTCAACTGAGGATGCAAGCTTTTAGCTTCAGCTTGAGCTAATCTGTGCGAAGTTGGGCTTTTTCTCTCAACAGTGCCAATAAGACAAATTTCCACTCTAGCCTGGTCTCCATCCTGCTGGACCCGCTAGTAATGCTTTATTTTTAGCCCTGTGAGAGGAGGTAGTATGGCATCGTAGCTGACCCAAGACTTTTCACCTTATTCTAAGCCCTAGTGTATAGCTTGGACTGGAGAATAATCGATCAGGGAAAGGATACCTTGTCTAAATAACCCTGGACGTTCAGTTTTGGAAAAATATACTGCAGTGTGTACTGCAGGCTTTTCCCCCTAGTGGTTGACTTAAGGCTGTTGTTTTTCTTAAAACAATAGAAATAGACTTTTCTTCATATATGGAGCTGGCTTGGTCAATATTTTCTAACTTTTGTTTTTTAAAACGTATTTCAGAAGAAACAGTTATTGTTAAATGATCACTTTGAAAGATACAAATAGAATGCCCTGAACAACATGCTGAGGCCTTCTGCTTCTTCTTTGGAAGGCTAGATGTTTAAAATTATGCAAATACAAAATATAAACAAATAATGGAACTTTTTCTGCAACTAGATTCATACAGTATGCCTTTTTCTGGGTGTAGTGGAAAGATCCTGTCTCCCTCTGCATATCCTAATGTCACTATTTTTTTTTATCACCAGTGACACTGAGTCAGTTTGACATGATTTTTCTTTAGCCTATTTGACCATACTGTAAATTCCTTAAAGGCAGGAAACAAATTCCATGCTTTCTTTGAATTTCTCTGTTATACTAAACATACTGCCAGTCACAAAGAGCACTTAGGTTTATAATTTTTTTTTTTTTTTTTTTTTTGAGGCAGGGTCTCACTCTGTCACTTAGAGTGCAGGGGCATGATCATGGCTCACTGCAACCTCGACCTCCTGGGCTCAGGTGACCCTCCCATCTTAGCCTCCGGACTAGCTGGGACTGCAGGCATACGCCACCATGCCTGGCTAGTTTCTGTATGTTTTGTAGAGACAGGGTTTTTCTGTGTTGTCCAGACTGGTCTAGAACTCCTGGGCTCAAGCAATCTGCCCGTCTCAGCCTCCCAAAGTTCTGGGATTATGGGTGTAAGCCCCCTGGACCCTGCCAATTTCTTTTTTTTTTTTTTGACAATTGAGTAAATATTAAATTATTATTGTTTTATACAAATTAAAATAATAGATATTACCATAGAATAGCGGCTTTTAAGGGACAAAATGGGAATCTTTCTAGTGGTTCTATATACTGAGAATATTATACCTGACACACCACAGCAGAAAGAGAAAGTTCCTTGTTCTTAATTAGCTGTGAGAAATGAAACATCTTTTTGAAAATGTTATTAGAAATGTGGAGATGTCTACAAAGGCATCAAAACTTGCCTTTGTTTGGTAGAGCTATTTGCATCTGGAATAGACATCTTCTGGCATACCTGCATATCTAGGGTGTTGTGTAACGGCAGGTGGAATATTCCAAAGTTAGAACTACTGAAAGAACAAATCAGAAGAGTTTCTAGCAATAAGAATTAACCTTAAGGAAGCATAGTAGCGTTTATATGCTTTAGAGCTGTTCCTGGGGGAAAAAAAATCATACATTTTTTAAAATGAGCATATTTATGAGCATATCCCCCACCTGCCACCAAATGTATAAAAATGAGTTAGTAGCTGCAAACTGCTATTTTAGCAAGTGCTAGAGGAAAATAACAAAGGATCTGTGGCTGTATTGTTAACAGGAGTGAAGAAGCTTCTCTTGTGTCTCTGGACCAAAGGCTAACAGAAGAGCTTTTGGTTACTAAGATGTATTCTTTCCCTGGTCTCAGGCTCATTAACGATGGAAGTAGGAGGGAGAGCATATAAAGCGGCAGCTGCAGCTGTGGGCACTCAGATCATTTGTCACCTGGCATGAAGTTAGTGTTGGCAGCTCTGGAGTTCCAGCACAGAATACCAGGGAGCAAATGCCAACTGATTGTTGTTCCTCACCAGCTTGCTGGCTAACTCCTACTCATTCTTCAGATCTCTGCCGTAGTGTTGCTTCCTCCAGGTAGCTTTGCCTGACTTCTCTAGAATGCATTTAGCACCTTTCTCTTCACTGTTATGGCCTCATATTCTCACCCTTGGCATCACACTTTACTGCTTGAAGACCTGCCCTCCTCACTAGGCTAAGAAAGGCAAGAGCTGAGTCTTTTCCAACACTGTTCAGTGTCTGAGTGTCTGTCTTGCATACAGTACGTTTGTAAATATTGATGAGTAGTGTCTGTTGCATGATGGTTTTATGACTATGTATAGGCTGTATGGGCTTGGATATCAATAAGGGTGGTATTTGACTCAGCGCCACATGAGAGTTGAAGGAACCTAAATTCTCAGTCCTAGTGTCCTCATGTACTCTCTGTGACAATTGCATGCTTGCCTCTTAAAAGTAGTTGTTAAGGTTAAATAATATTTTTTTTATAGTAGTGCTATGAGGATTTACTTGTGGGCTTTTCTACATATTAACCGAGTTAATCTTCAAAAAGACAAACATCAGGTTGGTACTGTCATCATGATGCTTTATGTAAGAAACAGAGGCATGGAAAGGTTAACTTCCTTGTCCAAGGTCACAGAGAGAATAATAATAAAAGTAAAAAACCTTGCAAAGTGACCAGACCAGAGTAGACATTTGCTAAATGCTGGAATTGAGACTATTGCAATTTTACTTAGGGAAGGCTGATTCCCGTGTAAATGAGAAATTGCACTAAACAGTTAAAAACAGTTTGTTCTCTGGTTTCAGAGCCTTCTGTTGCAGTTTTTTTTTTTTTTTGGTAGAATTCCTATGGAAGCCCAATATGGTTAGCAAAAACTTCTAATGTGTGCAGTCAGGGACCATCTTTATCTTTCATTGAGTATTATATGGTGTGGGGCATGTTAGAATCTGAAGAAAACTTTGTAGGAAATATGTTCTTATATGAGTCTCAACATAAAAAAGAAGCAAATGGTATTATGGCCTATTTTAATAGTTTGTAATATTCTTTATTTAGTTTTATTTATAAATTATATTTATTTTATA